>JAVJIX010000118.1:685000-905000 GCA_036785185.1 Paratrypauchen microcephalus | reverse complement strand
CAGGGTAGACTTTTAGTGGATTCCAAAACGGCCTGAAACCCGATATGCAGCTATAGTTTCATTTGATGACGTCATCAGAGAGGACAGTGCGCATGCGTGAACTCAGCTGTTTTGTAAACACCGCTAGTCCGAAAGAAGCTAACACCGCTCTGAACTTTACTTTTCTGTTGCGATATCGGGTTTCAGGCCGTTTTGGAATCTACTAAAAGTCTACGCTGACACAGCGATCTTCTGTGATTTGAAAAGTGCTAAAGTTTGTGTTATTTGGAGAGCGCAAAGTAATGCCCCGAGCACTCACGCTAACGGATACGGGATCATTAGTAGAACAGAACGGCTACAACATAACTTCTACAAAACTGCTCCAATTGACACCAAAGTGCTATGGGTGAGTAAAACTACTTGTTTTATTGCCGAAAGAAGGCTCAGATTGTAAAAAAAAAATGTTACTTTTCCTTTAAAGCACCGACACACACCAACGTTACAGTCTTGGATTTAACCAGATTTGGACAAACCGAACAGAAGGATTTTTTTGATATAGAATTCCAAGTTTATTTGTATAGCACAATGTCCACAAAGTAATTTATAGTGCTTTACAGAATAAGAAATACATTCAAATCACAATACAAACAAATCAAAACATAAATAATCATAAAATTATCAAGAGAAGAGTGCAGAATAAATAGAAGCCTGGATTTAAACACAATCAGGGCAGAGGTCTGTCTCACAGAAAGAATTGTCCAGTTGAAACTCTAAAAATTTGGCAAAATTTGAATTTGTATGTAGAGTGGCTGGACGCTCCCTTAGAGACAGGGTGAGGAGCTCAGTCACACGGGAGGAGCTCGGAGTAGAGCCGCTGCTTCTCCACATCGAGAGGAGCCAGCTGAGGTGGCTCGGGCGTCTGTTCCGGACGCCTCCTGGACGCCTCCCTCAGGAGGTGTTCTGGGCATGTCCCACAGGGAGGAGGCCCCGGGGAAGACCCAGGACGCGCTGGAGGGACTATGTGTCCCGGCTGGCCTGGGAACGCCTTGGGGTCCCCCCGGAGGAGCTGGAGGAAGTGTCCGGGGTGAAGGAGGTCTGGGCGTCCCTGCTTAGACTGTTGCCCCGGCAACCCGGCCCCGGATAAGAGGAAGAAAATTGATGGATGAATTTGTATGCACCAAATGATATTCAAATGTCCCAAAAATGGCCAGATGTGTCCATTTTTAACATAAAATGTGTATTGAATATAGATGGCCCAGATGTATTGTCCTTCTGCAGAGACCTCCAGCGTCTCCATGGAGACAAGGGCCTTAACCTCAAACGTTAATGCCCAAAGACAAATTCACTACTTTGTTCCCGTGCATATTTCAGACGTGCTTTCTGTGTCCGGTTGCACACAGCTCTGCAGACTGTTTTGAAGCGGTGGAAAAGATGACATCACTTTATGATTTTAGTTGGAGCTTGGAACACCTCAGCCCGAGCCGCAGACGCTTAAGGCTGAAGTTTGTTTGTGCGGCGGAGCGTGGAGATGCGGCGCACGTCTGTCTGGACACGTTCAGACTGATAACACCACTGCTCCAGCCTCACATCACTCCACACACCTTCACTGCTGGATGATTTCAGACCGCTACTGAACTAAAGGTAAAAGGAGCCATTAACTAGAAAAC
Source organism: Paratrypauchen microcephalus (assembly GCA_036785185.1). Lineage (NCBI taxonomy): Eukaryota > Metazoa > Chordata > Actinopteri > Gobiiformes > Gobiidae > Paratrypauchen > Paratrypauchen microcephalus. The sequence goes on along the minus strand of JAVJIX010000118.1, from coordinate 903,354 downwards.
TACCACGTGACATCACAAGGTGGGACAGAGCATTTTGAGCTTTGGAGATACAGACAGAGTAATAAAAGGTTATTCAAACATGGGGCCAGTACGTGTTGCCTAGTATGAAAGTGGAGTGTGTGTGAGTGTTGGAGGTGGTCGGAGGGGCAGATTGGCAGCCTCGCTTCCGTCAGTCTGCCCCAGGGCAGCTGTGGCTACAAAAGTATCTCACCACCACCAAGTGTGGAGTGAATGAACAATGAACTGTAACGCGCTTTGGGCGTCATGAAAGGCGCTGTATAAATGCTACGAATGATTGAATTATGAGTGAGTGAAATAAAACTGCAGGTATATTTTTGAGGAGGTGACGCATTAGAATGTTTTAAAGCTCAAGAGTCACTTTTGTGTAATATCGGACCTTTAAAGTGGACCTCTTCTACAAAATGGACTTTTCAAAGCTTTGAACCATGTTATAATAGTTTTTTCTCAATGACCCCCTGAAGTTGTATTTGGAGTGATTCGTTCAGGTTCAAGTCATCTTTCATCTCTTATTTTCAAGACGTTATTGATCCAGTTAAGTTCCATCTTTAGCTCCACCTCCACACGCCCACTGTGACGTACACACTTTGTTCTCCAATCTCATTTTTCTTAATCAGCGATACATGTCATTTCTGTCCAAATGTAAAAAAAATGCTCTGCTCTAGTAGGATGTGCAGCTATCCACAGGAGGGGCCGACAGGAGGGGCCCACAGGAGGGGCCCACAGGAGGGGCCCACAGCCTGCGGCGCTTTGTTGTCATGACATTTACGGCGACGTCAGCTCCTATTGGACACCGCAGTTTTTTAACGCGGAAGACACATGTTTCTTTTATTAAGTTGTCTTAAAGGTCCCATGACATGGTACTTCTTGATGCTTTTATATGGCTCCTTAATGGTTCCCTAATACTGTAAATGAATCCTTCTTCAAAATCAACACTCAGTGCATGAGAAACAGAGATAAGATGAGAAAGAGTAATTTTTCTCTCTCTGAACAGTCCATTATGGGCGTTGTTGCTTGAATGCAAATGAGGAGGACAGAGATGGCCTATAGTAGAGGGTGGGGGCGTGGCCAAACTCTCCGCTCTCAGCTCTCAGCTGATCCATTTCCGCGTTTTTGCGCGGAGAAGAGATTTGAAGCGTTCCATTGAAAAATAAACACATTTCCACAGAAAATAAAATTAAACCACTGCTGTTCAAAGGTCCAGAGGCTCAGATAAAGGACTTCCGAGCCTAGAAACACTCGGACGTGCCTCCAGGCAAATAAAAAATGCATTTCGCATTGCCTAGCGCATTCGCGGTCCAAACTCTCTGGGCGTGATTTACAGAGACGCTGAGTACAGACAGACGGGGGTGGAACTGCATTTTTCGATCTGACGTCAATAAGTTTCCTTGTTGAGAATTGCCCGTCTGAGCTGTGTTTTTTTCTAAACAGGGTAGGGGAGCTCTAATTAACGTTCAAAAACCTCAGAAAGTGAAAATGTCATGCCATGGGACCTTTAAAATGTTCAAATGAAAACAGAATGATCCACAGGTGGTACAGATTAAACTATAGACCACACACACTGTTTGTTCTTTAATGGGGACAGATACAACAGTGTTCATGGCGATTCCAATAGAGATTCCACAATAATAACTGAATTCTTTAATATTTAACTAATAATTGTCTGTTTAACATTTGCTGAGTTTAACGATGCTTAATTTTTAACCTTATGAAAAACCCACCCACTTTTTAACCTTATCAGACTTCCTCTAACTTTGTCACAACAGAAATATGTATCCACAGCTTTTAGAGAGATGAAAAGTGTAGGCCTGATCTTCTGAGCGGTCAAACGTCCTCAAGATGTCGCCCGTAAATAAGAAACTCAGATGTGTTATGTTCACTGTGGGCCTAGGGGGCGCTGCGATTTCAAATCCTGTGTGTGAAACCTGTACATATTTTTTTTGACAATAGAGCTGACTTTGAACTTTGTTAGCATGCTAGTTGTTGTTGTTTAACTTTACTGTGTCAGAAAAACTCCGCTCTGGTCTCTGAGAGCGCCATATTTTTCAAATTTAAAATTGGGATACACCCAGGTTGGGATGTTTGGTATGAATTAAAATGTGAACAGAGCGTGTGAGATGTGCAGTCACAATCTCACTTCTGATGCTGCATTTTTTTTTTTGCTTTATGGTCATTAACACATTTTTCTGTATTTTGGCCAAACAAATGACAATTTATGCTCCTCTTTACTGTTTACTCCTGTTTTAGTTCTGCTTTAGACTCAGTTCAATCCTGGTTTAATCAGTTTTCTTGTATAAAACTGGGACAAATCAATCATCTGCTGGGACTGGGGACATAGGGCTCCAAACTGTGACTGTACCAGGTAAAGAAAAGCACTGATAAACTCATGGTGGAAAATGAGGAAACTCTGAATGCTTAAAGGTCCCATGGCATGAAATTTTCACTTTCTGAGGTTTTTGAACGTTAGTGTGAGCTCCTCTACCCTGTTTAGCCCCCCCCCCCCTTCTTCCCCGGTTAAAAGTTGCGAAATGTCTAAACTGAGCATTTGTGATCCTTTTCTGCGTTACAAAAAATCAGAGCTCAAATGGGCGATTTTGAACAAGGAAACTTATTGACGTCAGATCGAATGCAGTTCCACCCGCGTCTGTCTGTACTCAGCGTCTCTGTAAATCACGCCCAGAGAGTTTGGACTGTGAATGCGCTAGGCAATGCGAAATGCGTTTTTTTATTTGCCTGGAGGCACGTCCGAGTGTTTCTAGGCTCGGAAGTCCTTTATCTGAGCCTGTGGACCTTTGAACAGCAGTGGTTTGATTTTATTTTCTGTGGAAATGTGTTTATTTTTCAATGGAACGCTTCAAATCTCTCCCCCCATGCAAAAACACGGAAATGGATCAGCTGAGAGCGGAGAGTTTGGCCACGCCCCCACCCTCTACTATAGGCCATCTCTTTTCTCCTCATTTGCATTCAAGCAACAACGCCCATAATGGAGTGTTCCAGAGTGACATTTATGACTCTTTCTCATCTTATCTCTGTTTCTCATGCACTGAGTGTTGATTTTGAAGAAGGATTCATTTACAGTATTAGGGAACCATTAAGGAGCCATATAAAAGCATCAACAAGTACCATGTCATGGGACCTTTAATGCAGGCACTGCGCGTTTTCAGCGAAAAATAGTCACTCGCAGTCTCACGCACCACCCCGCCCAAAACTTGAGAGCCCTGTTAAAAGTCATGCTATTGTTGCGCATGCTAGCAGGCTAATTGGGCTAACACACTGTTGAACTTTTCCCTCAAAAGTGCAGCGGAACAATGAAGGCCTTTGAAACTGTGCAGGACAATGGGGCTAAAAACAGACTGGACTCCAGACACACAGAGGAGAGGAGGAGATTGTATACATAGTAGTGTAATTTTGAAGTTTATTTGGGGTCATTTTTAAAGAGCCCCTGTGTAACTTTTTTGTCTGCACTTACCTTGAAATGCAGCTATGGAGGTTCTGCTGTGGTGTTGATGATCCCCTTGTGGAGATGGTGAAATAAAAACTCCAGGATCATGTAGAGTGGGTTAATATGAATATTTTAAGATCAAAATGATGAGACTCACAGCAGAAGTTACAGTTATTGGGCCTCCAATATTCCAATGGAAGTCAAGTTGATATTGACAGAACACATTTTACATTCATTTTTCCCATAGACTTTTCAAAAGATTTTTATATTAAGTTCAAAGACACAAAAAAAGCACATTTGATAAAGTTTCAGAAACAGATTTGAAATAAATAGTATAGTTGTTGTGGTCCTTAGTTACCTCAAACTTTTAATATTATATTTTGTTCACAAAGTCTATGGGAAAACTCAACCAGAGGGTGGGCGGTCACTGTTGAGCTTTGTCCAGATAATGGCACAATATGACATGAAACTTTTCCATGAACAGAAGATGATGAAGCCACCAGGTCAAGTGACAGGTCAGATCTACGGAAAGGCAACACTAGTAACTGCATACATGTAATATATGTTTTTAATGCCATACTGTGAAATATTCCAGAGAAAGAGCATCTCCATGGAGAGAAGCAGACCCCTCACTAGAAAAGTTCCACTGTGTTCTTTAACCTCCTCATGTTGTGTCTTTGCTGTGGTTAGAATGAGACAGTGCGTGACCTGGACTATTTAGACTCAAGTATTCTCGGTATGTGGCTCCTCCGAGCAGACAGGTGAGTGTGACAGGTGAGTGTGACAGGTGAGTGTGACAGGTGAGTCTGACAGGTGAGTGTGACAGGGGAGTGTGACAAGGGGAGTGTGACAGGTGAGTGTGACAGGTGAGTGTGACAGGTGAGTCTGACAGATGAGTGTGACAGGTGAGTCTGACAAGGGGAGTGTGACAGGTGAGTCTGACAGGTGAGTGTGACAGGTGAGTCTGACAGGTGAGTGTGACAAGTGTGTGTGACAGGTGAGTCTGACAGGTGAGTGTGACAAGTGTGTGTGACAGGTAAGTCTGACAGGTGAGTCTAACAGGTGAGTGTGACAGGTGAGTGTGACAGGTGTGTGTGACATGTGAGTGTGACAGGTGAGTGTGACAGGTGTGTGTGACAGGTGAGTCTGACAGGTGAGTGTGACAGGTGTGTGTGACAGGTGAGTGTGACAAGTGTGTGTGACAGGTGAGTCTGACAGGTGAGTGTGACAGGTGTGTGTGACAGGTGAGTGTGACAAGTGTGTGTGACAGGTGAGTCTGACAGGTGAGTGTGACAAGTGTGTGTGACAGGTAAGTGTGACAGTTGAGTCTAACAGGTGAGTGTGACAAGTGAGTGTGACAGGTGAGTGTGACAGGTGAGTCTGACAAGGGGAGTGTGACAGGTGAGTCTGACAGGTGAGTGTGACAGGTGAGTCTGACAGGTGAGTGTGACAAGTGTGTGTGACAGGTGAGTCTGACAGGTGAGTGTGACAAGTGTGTGTGACAGGTAAGTCTGACAGGTGAGTCTAACAGGTGAGTGTGACAGGTGAGTGTGACAGGTGTGTGTGACATGTGAGTGTGACAGGTGAGTGTGACAGGTGTGTGTGACAGGTGAGTCTGACAGGTGAGTGTGACAGGTGTGTGTGACAGGTGTGTGTGACAGGTGAGTGTGACAGGTGAGTCTGACAGGTGTGTGTGACAAGTGTGTGTGACAGGTGAGTGTGACAGGTGAGTGTGACAAGTGTGTGTGACAGGTGAGTCTGACAGGTGTGTGTGACAAGTGTGTGTGACAGGTGAGTGTGACAGGTGAGTGTGACAGGCAAGTCTGACAGGTGAGTCTAACAGGTGAGAGTGACAGGTGAGTGTGACAGGTGAGTCTGACAGGTGAGTGTGACAGGTGAGTCTGACAGGTGAGTGTGACAGGGGAGTGTGACAGGTGAGTCTGACAGGTGAGTGTGACAGGTGAGTGTGACAGGTGAGTGTGACAGGTGAGTGTGACAGGTGAGTGTGACAGGTGAGTGTGACAGGTGAGTGTGACAGGTGAGTGTGACAGGTGAGTGTGACAGGTGAGTCTGACAGGTGAGTGTGGCAGGTGAGTGTGACAGGGGAGTGTGACAGGTGAGTGTGACAGGTGAGTGTGACAGGTGTGTGTGACAGGTGAGTGTGACAGGTGAGTCTGACAGGTAGTAGTAGTATAGTAGTATAGTAGTATAGTAGCAGTAGTAGTATCAATAGTAGTAGTACTAGTACTAGTAGTAGTTTGTGTATAATCTGTTCAGCAGCACCACTGGAGCTGAAACTCTCCTTGATTAGTGAGTACAAATGATCTCATGGTAATAACTGTAGTATTTGTAGCTATAGTAATAATATACTGTGTCAGTAACAAAAGTATTTCCAAATAAAAACCAAATCTGTTTAAAAATGTGTGTATAAATTTATTCCATTTGCACAATGTGGCATTTTGTTTCGAGACATTTCACAGAAATGAGCTGAAGGACCAACATGGCCGACGAAGTAGAAACGAATAAATAATCAACACGTAAAAACATGACAGCATAAATGATGAGGAGTTATACTATGAACACAGTGAGTTTCAGTCGTGATTCAGTAATTTTAGCCTTAGATCTGCTCTGTTCACACTGCTACAGGAAATACTGAGTCAAACTTTCAGAATAAGACAAACATTCAGAATCTGGATTTGTGTAGTTTTGACATTCATAAGCCCTTTACCAATGTATGATACATTTTTTTATTTGTTTGAAGATCTCACAGATTTTTCAGTTTCCATATATGTTTTCTAAATGTCTTTGCAAGGCAAGTGCTTAGTGCTTCAGTCTCATATAACCAGAAGGTGACCCCACGGCAGTTTGACCCCTGGTGGAATTTGCATGTTCTCCCTGTTTTTCTTCCAGATACAAAACGTGTAGAAAAAGCTCCCACTCTCTCAGTGTGACTACCATGGTTCCATATAAGAGAAATAAATGACCTGAAACTAATCTGTATGTAAAGCTAAAATACTTAAAGGGACAGTGTGTAAGATTTTTACCCGTTAATTACTGAAATTGAAGATACCCATTCAAAAATACATTGTTTTCCAAGCCTTTTCACTTCCATCATGAAATCAAAGTATTCTTTTGGACTTAGATATAGTCACATAAAAGGGGGATCTTCCCCATGCAGAGGCAGCCATTTTGAATACGAGAGCCGCAGAAGGACATTTGGGCTCCGCCTTCGCCTTTGGCACTGGCTTGTGGTTTTGGGTAAACAACACAAGCATGCTGCCGGATCAGACGTCGTAATGGATCTAACACGTGTTTTGGACTAAATTGTTTTACTGGATTTTATTCGCTGGATCCTTACGGACAGATTGAGACCAAGTTTATGGTGAAATACAGAGTTTGACCTGTCCAGAGCCTTCAAAGGTAAGCTTTGTGCTTTTCCGTTTTGTGCTTTTCCGTATAAAAGCCCCATGTGCTCGGGGAGTGTTTGTTGTGCAGGGAAATGAATTGCATAGTCAAAAAGAGGAGACTGTAAGGTTTCATTTGATGTGTAGAGTGTCATGGTACATGATCGGGAATGTGTGTTTTCATGCGAAAAAAAAAAAAAAAAGTGAACGGGACCGTGTTTTATGTATACAGTAGTGGCGCGCGATTCTTGCGCCGGTACGTGAGCTGTCCGCGCTTCGGCATGCCCGGGTGACCATCGAGGTCTGCCATAGCTAAAAGAGAAAGTGCAATAGCACCATCCACCTATGTGCCACAAATCCTACACACTGGGGCTTTAAACTAGATAAAAGAAATAAAACTTTTAATATTACATTTTGTTCAGAAAGTCTATGGGAAAACTCAATCAGAGGGCGGTCACTGCTGAGCCCATTGCTTTGTCCAGATAATTGCACAATATGACATTAACTAGTGCCTAGGACAGATTGCTATATTACTCAAACACGCATGGATGACATGGAAAACCTCTTCAGGCATGTTTTTGATGAGGGGACGAGGTTATAACATGGTAGAAAGCTTCACAAAGTCCCTCTTTAAGACCATTCAATAGTTCTGATTACAACAGTAGTATAAATGCAGTAACTTTTGTCCAGTGTTTTGTGAAATTATTTTGTTTTTTTGTTTTGTCTTGAGAGGCTGCAGATTTGATGGAAACAGAAAGTTAAAACTTCAGAACATTTTCCATTTTCCAGTGAGGCTCATTCCGATCTTTGAGTTGGTTTAAAGCAACACTGCGTAAATTTCTAGAGGCAGCAATCCACCCGCATGAATGTTTCCATGGAAACAGAAAAGTTAAAACCAAACTTCTTCTGAATATTTTCCATGGAGATAGATAGATACATTTTATGTCATTTATGGAACATTATAGCCAAAGGAACAACATCTCCATGGAAACCAGCAGGTGGGACAGGTTTGTGGAGATGCAAGCCCGCTCACAAACTAATAATGAGAAGGTTCAACATTTGTGGATCAGAAGTTTGGAGGTTTCTTTCAAAAACAGTGAATCTCATCAAATTGTAGAACATGGAGAGAACTCATTTGGACAAAAACGTTCTATGGTGGAGCTTCAAGCCTGTGGTCCACTGTTCCTCCAAGTTTGTCACTGTCCAACATGAAAACCCATATTCACACCCCAGTTCCTCCTTGTATCTTCTCGTTGATCGACCCAGAGCCAGAGAAGGTCCACGCTTTTAAAACTTCCCCAGATGTTTGAATGAAACATGGAAAAGTTGAGATGGTTCATGTTTTCAGCAGGTTCGGCCGTTGGGGTCTGCTCCTCTCTTTTCTCCTCATCTTCCACTTCTCCAGAATGGTTTGTGTTTGGACCACGGCTCTCAGTTTCGGGGACAAAACCCGCTCTTGACCACTGCAGAGAAAAGAAGCAAAAGATTTGATTGGGAAAACTATGACGTACAAAGTAATGAAACTTTTACATGCAATTTGAATAGTCTGAAAAAGTCAATAAAAGCTGTTAAGAGTGTAGTTTAGACCTCTACAAACATGTTCTGGAATGTCCCATGTGCCAGATGCCCTCCCTTCATCTCCATGGAGGCTTATTCTGCGTAAAAGCTGCTAATCCTGCAGCTTTAAAGGAAAAGTAATGTTTTTTTACAATCTGAGCCTTCTTTCGGCAATAAAACAAGTAGTTTTACTCACCCATAGCACTTTGGTGTCAATTGGAGCAGTTTTGTAGAAGTTATGTTGGAGCAGTTCTGTTCTACTAATGATCCCGTATCCGTTAGCGTGAGTGCTCGGGGCATTACTTTGCGCTATCCAAATAACACAAACTTTAGCACTTTTCAAATCACAGAAGATCGCTGTGTCAGCGTAGACTTTTAGTAGATTCCAAAACGGCCTGAAACCCGATATGCAGCTATAGTTTCATTTGATGATGTCATCAGAGAGGACAGTGCGCATGCGTGATCTCAGCTGTTTTGTAAACACCGCTAGTCCGAAAGAAGCTAACACCGCTCTGAACTTTACTTTTCTGTTGCGATATCGGGTTTCAGGCCGTTTTGGAATCTACTAAAAGTCTATGCTGACACAGCGATCTTCTGTGATTTGAAAAGTGCTAAAGTTTGTGTTATTTGGAGACCGCAAAGTAATGCCCCGAGCACTCACGCTAACGGATACGGGATCATTAGTAGAACAGAACGGCTACAACATAACTTCTACAAAACTGCTCCAATTGACACCAAAGTGCTATGGGTGAGTAAAACTACTTGTTTTATTGCCGAAAGAAGGCTCAGATTGTAAAAAAAAAAACGTTACTTTTCCTTTAACCTCTACAAAAATCTTTTGAAATGTACGGGACCCTTTATTTTAGCTTTAGTTCACGTCATGGAAACAACAATCAAAGCTGCGATTGAACTAACAACCATATGAGAACATCTACCACCTTCTGTTTGCTTCTCAACCAATCACGTCTCAAGCTTTTCATGTAAATACACTCTATTTCCCCTCCTCCACCTCAGTTCCACCGCAGCAGCAGAACAACTCGCCTCCATCTCTTCCTCTTCACCTCCACCACACAAATCATCCTCCTTTTATTACATCAATGACCGTGTATTTGAAATGCACCGTACCCCAGTACAGAGCAGGGAGCGCATATTAGCATGCTAGTTATTGTTTTCTAATAGTTGTGAAAAGTGCTTATAAACTCATCATGGTGAATAGTTGGGATGCTCAGAACTCTGGACCACTGCAAACTGTTTACGATGAGCCAGTTCTGTTTTCTACGTTTTTAAGACGGTAAAAATCAGGCGCAGAGATTTTAAACCCAGAACAGACACAAACATTCTTGATTGTGGTTCCTCTGGGAGCTCCGCCTCGCCTTAATGTGTGCCCTCAGGTGAATCAGAACTGTTGGCAACAATCCGGAGCGATTCCAAACTTGTTTTTATGTGCGGATAATACTTTACCTCGCCGTCTCTCGCTGCTTTTATTCTGCAGGGTTCATTGATAAACAAGAGGAACCTGCAGATGGATTTCTCACTTTTGTGATGCTTTTTTCAAACTCGCTCAAATTGTTATTCATTTTGGCTCCCTATATTTGTGAATTAATCATATTTACATGTTTCTCAATATGTTATGCATAATACTAAGGGCATACAGGGGGAAGGGAGGGCATCTGACAGTAATTGTGTCTTATTTCTTCTCTTCATGTCATTTGAAATTCTTTCCGATTTTGAGGTTTTTGCCCAGGGCTTCAACTAACGCAGAGCGAACACGCGTCATCTCAGAGAACATGAATTCCTCGCTTCTAGAATGACATTTTTCAACTAAATCTGTCCAAAAGTGAAACACAATGTTCCCAAAACAGCATTTACGTAAGAGTCACTGACAGTCTGTTTGGACTGCACTTAAAGGCTGTTTCCCTAAAAACACCACAATACCATCATTTTGGCTTTCTAGTACTACCTTGAATGAATGAAACCAGGTCTAAACTGGGTCAGAACTTAGACTAAACAAAGACTTTATGACCAGGTCTAAACCAGGACTACAACAAGGACCAACAAGGACCAAAGTGTGAATATGAATGAGATTAAGACAGGAAAGGAAATTGTAATGAGGAATAAATCAGGACTAGAACAGGTCTAAACCAGATTTAAACCCAGTCTGAACCAGGTCTAAACTAGGACTAAACCAGGTCTTAACCAGATCTATACCAGGACTACACCAGGTCTAACCCAGGACTAAACCAGGTCTTAACCAGATCTATACCAGGACTACACCAGGTCTAACCCAGGACTAAACCAGGTCTTAACCAGATCTATACCAGGACTACACCAGGTCTATCCCAGGACTATACCAGGTCTAAACCAGGACTATACCAGGTCTAACCCAGGACTAAACCAGGTCTTAACCAGATCTATACCAGGACTACACCAGGTCTATCCCAGGACTATACCAGGTCTAAACCAGGACTATACCAGGTCTAACCCAGGACTAAACCAGGTCTTAACCAGATCTATACCAGGACTACACCAGGTCTATCCCAGGACTATACCAGGTCTAAACCAGGACTATACCAGGTCTAAACCAGGACAAAATCAGATTTAAACCAAGTCTGAACTAGGTCTACACTAGGACTAAACCAGGTCTTAACCAGATCTATACCAGGACTACACCAGGTCTAACCCAGGACTAATTCAGATCTTAAACAGGCCTAAACCAGGTCTAAACTATACAGTAACACCAAATAAAATTAACCTCACTGGACTAGGTCTAAATCTGGTCTAAATCAGGACAAAACGAGGCCTAAACCAGGACTAAACCAGGGCTAAAAATGGTCTAAAGCCAGTCTAAAGCCAGTCTAAAGCCGGTCTAAAGCCGGTCTAAAGCCGGTCCAGCTCAAGTCCTCACCTGTGAGCAGACAGGAGGAGTGGTGGGTGTTGACAGTGGCTGTTGGAACACTCAGGGCTGTGGACAGATGACATGTTTTTAGACTTCTCCCTGAAATAGACACACAAACACTTTCAGGAGATTTACACTGACTCACCAGGTTGAACTATTACGATAACAGGTGCAACAAGTGCACTGATCGTCTACACAAATCCCACTGTATTTCAACTCTGAATCTTTCAACTTGTGGTTTGTCAAAAATGTTGTTACTGTCAGAACTTGCTATTACATGCAACATTTGAAGAACTATTCCCATTCAAATGATGTTTTGGTCTCAATTGTTAACTGCTATGGCAACGCTACTCTGGTTATTAATTTTATTTCTACGTTGAAATCAGTAAATGTCATTGTTTACAGAAGCTGCTAAGTTCTGTGTTATTATTAAAGGTCCCATGACATGGTACTTCTTGATGCTTTTATATGGCTCCTTAATGGTTCCCTAATACTGTAAATGAATCCTTCAAAATCAACACTCAGTAGCCTGGGAATTCCCAGGCCGCTTCCGTTCGTTTCGAACTGGAAGGCGGCCTGGAAACTCGTCCAAGCGAGAGTCCCAGATTTATGGCCCCAATCAGAAAGCGGGGGAGGTGTGGCAAGACGGTGACGCGTACTACATGACAAACGGAAGCTTGTAGTTTGAACTGACAACTGACATGATTGGCTATGGACTTACGTATACGCTCAATGATAGACATTCATAACGCCCAATAAACGGCCGTTGGCAATCGCTAACCACACCTCCGCTACGGGATTTTTCGAAGCGAGTTTCTAGACCCATATCTCACTTGTGATATGGTCAGGTGTTAACCAGACTAAACACTCAGTGCATGAGAAACAGAGATAAGATGAGAAAGAGTAATTTTTCTCTCTCTGAACACTCCATTATGGGCGTTGTTGCTTGAATGCAAATGAGGAGGACAGAGATGGCCTATAGTAGAGGGTGGGGGCGTGGCCAAACTCTCCACTCTCAGCTGATCCATTTCCTCGTTTCCATTTCCATCGTTTTTGCGCAGAGAAGAGATGAGAAGCGTTCCATTGAAAAATAAACACATTTCCACATAAAATAAAATTAAACCACTGCTGTTCAAAGGTCCAGAGGCTCAGATAAAGGACTTCCGAGCCTAGAAACACTCGCACGTGCCTCCAGGCAAATTAAAAACGCATTTTGCATTGCCTAGCGCATTCGCGGTCCAAACTCTCTGGGCGTGATTTACAGAGACGCTGAGTACAGACAGACGGGGGTGGAACTGCATTTTTTGATCTGACGTCAATAAGTTTCCTTGTTCAAAATCGCCCGTTTCAGCTGTGTTTTTTTCTAACAGAAAAGGATCGCAAATGCTCAGTTTAGACATTTCACAACTTTTAACCATGGGGGGAGGGCTAAACAGGGTAGGGGAGCTCACATTAACGTTCAAAAACCTCAGAAAGTGAAAATTTCATGCCATGGGACCTTTAAAGTAATGAGAGAGTGAGGTTTTACAAAAACTGAATTTATTCAGTAAAATAATTCAAAACAATGGTAAACGTGAAACATTTGTAACTCTTTTTCAGTCACCGTTTGTATTAAGACACCACAATGTGTTTGTTTGCCAAATAATATAATACAAGATATGTCACTGCCAAACTGTGTAGAAAAAAAGTCAAAGTTACATGTTTTAGTGTTTTTTTTCTTGATCAGTGAGAGAAATGTCGCCTCTGTTGAGCTTTAACAAGTGCATCAGAGTCAGGTTCATGTTTGAGGTGGAGATGTGAAGTCCCACAGATGATCATCAGGACAAATGGATTATGTACAATTTTGAAAGTAGGTTTTATTTTCTTAATTACAAGCAACCTTCCGCGGGCCGGTCAGAGTTGGCTCGCATTTGGCCCCTGGGCCTTGAAATGCCCAGGTCTGGCCTATAGGGTTTGACTATTCACTCCCTACAATAGTTTGATGATCAGAAACAGTAAATAGAACATGGACAACTGAAAAACACTTTACATTTGTTGATTTAATGTTTCATTAGTATTACAACAATATGATTTTAGAAACATTCATCTGATATTCAGTTACCCTCGCTGTCCTCGCAGTCCCATGGCATGAAATTTTCACTTTCTGAGGTTTTTGAACGTTAATGTGAGCTCCCCTACCCTGTTTATTTGAGCCCATTGTGGGACAAATAAAGGATTATCTTATCTTATCTTATCTTATCTTTAGGCCCCCCCCCCCATGGTTAAAAGTTGCGAAATGTCTAAACTGAGCATTTGCGATCCTTTTCTGCGTTACAAAAAAACAGAGCTGAAACAGGCGATTCTCAACAAGGCACCTTATTGACGTCAGCTCGAAAAATGCAGCTCCACCCCCGTCTGTCTGTACTCAGCGTCTCTGTAAATCACGCCCAGAGAGTTTGGACCGCGAATGCGCTAGGCAATGCAAAATGCGTTTTTTATTTGCCTGGAGGCACGTCCGAGTGTTTCTAGGCTCAGAAGTCCTTTATCTGAGCCTCTGGACCTTTGAACAGCAGTGGTTTAATTTTATTTTCTGTGGAAATGTGTTTATTTTTCAATGGAACACTTCTAATCTCTTCTCCGCGCAAAAACGCGGAAATGGATCAGAGCGCACAGCTGAGAGCTGAGAGTTTGGCCACGCCCCCACCCCCTACTATAGGCCATCTCTGTCCTCCTCATTTGCATTCAAGCAACAACGCCCATAATGGAGTGTTCAGAGAGAGAAAAATTACTCTTTCTCATCTTATCTCTGTTTCTCATGCACTGAGCGTTGATTTTGAAGAAGGATTCATTTACAGTATTAGGGAACCATTAAGGAGCCATATAAAAGCATCAAGAAGTACCATGTCATGGGATCTTTTAAGGCATACTTCTGGAGATAGATACGTTTTATTTTATGTGGAAGTTTTCAGATTCTAGAATGTGATGATGTCATACTTCTGGATGGGGGCTATTGATTACACTGTACTTTGCCATGAAATATTGGAAAGGAAAATTCACAAATCTGGAACCTGATCATTTGTATTACTATAGACCCAAGACCATGCTGTATTACAACAAAAATATGCAGCTGAACAATATTAATTTTGGCCTATAGAATGCAGTGATGTCATCTGAAACCAGCAATATCCAAAGGAACAACATCTCCATGGAAACGAGCAGGAGCAGAAGTAAAACGCTCTCTGAGTGTAAACCCACCTGTGCACTCGTGTTTGGGGCTGGCAGAAGCGCTCACAGGTCCGGTCGTCCCTCTGGAGACACACACAGCGGGGGCTCTTGGGGCTCTTTGACCCCAGGACAGAGCGCCTCCTCCTGGGAGCGTTCCCCAGACCGTACGACACCACCCTCCTGGAACACACACATCAGTGCACAAACTCTCAAACAACTGTTATTGTGGGTCGTTTTCTACTTTCTTTTAGCTTTCTTTAAATGAACGACAGTCGTCCTGTACAGCTCGTACGTCACTCTTTTTCACTGATGCCACATGAGCTGAATAAAATGTTTGATTTACCCAGACATAATACTGTACCATCACTTCAGTCTTTTAAAGAAATGTGAATGTTTTGGCTGGTACGCTGGTCCCTACTGCACACATGTGTCAGGGATGGGAAAAGATCTCGTGCCACAACATTTCATGAGACAAAATTGGCACAAGATCACGCGCCGCATGTGAGAGAAATGATCTTATGAGATTTTTTTGGTTGTTTACATTTGAATGGGACAAAAAGGTGTTTTGGTAAAGTACATCTTTTACACTTCTGAAACAAGTACTAGAGTGTTAATAAAAACTATGAAATACTCTCACTTAAAGGAAAAGTAAAGTTTTTTACAATTTGAGCCTTATTTCGGTAATAAAACAAGTTGTTTTACTCACCCATAGCACTTTGGTGTCATATGGAGCACTTCCAGAGATGTTTTAGATTAGCGTTAGCCTAGTGCGACTTCTAGCCATAGCTCGGGGCATATAATATATTCCCCGAGCATGTAATATGCCCTGTGCGGCCTCCAAATAACACAAACTTTAGCACTTTTCAAATCATAGAAGCTCGATGTCTTAGTCTACGATTTCGTTTGAGTCAAAAGTGGCCTGTAATCCAAGATTTATCCATAGTTTACAGCTTTGCGTTTCATGTTTGGGTCCTGGGAGCTGAGAGCACAGTCCGCACATGCGCACTGGCCTCCTCATCTACTCGAAACTATGGATAAATCTCGGATTACAGGCCACTTTTGACCACACGAAATCGTAGGCTAAGACATCGGGCTTCTATGATTTGAAAAGTGCTAAAGTTTGTGTTAGGGTTAACATTTTAAGACTTTCCCATTCAAAAAGATATAAGATTTTGTTTTAAATAGTTAATCACTATGACAACGGCTCTGAGAGCCACGCACAGACTTACTCAGGCGTGTTGACCCAGATGATGTCCAGGTGGCAGAAGTACACACACTCTTTGTCCAGAAAAGTGGCGCACGAGCAGCGCTTGGTGCGCACGTGCCCACCGCTGCTGTGGGTGGGGGAGAGCGCCCGTGGGTGCTCCGTGGGTGCTGCCAGACCTACGAGTGTGAAAACACAACATCAGCAAAAGTGACATTATTCAATCCATTGGATCGATTTTGAACAAAACATAAAATGAAACAGTGAATGAACTGGTCATTAACAAAACATAAACCCAGAACTAAACCTGGACTAAACCGGGACCAAGACATGGGGACTTAAAGGAAAAGTAACATTTTTTACAATTTGAGCCTTATTTCGGTAATAAAACAAGTTGTTTTACTCACCCATAGCACTTTGGTGTCATAAGGAGCACTTCCAGAGATGTTTTAGATTTGCGATCTCCATCATGTGAGTTCTCGGGGCAAATGTTTGCGGTCTCCAAATAACACAAACTTTAGCACTTTTCAAATCATAGAAGCTCGATGTCTTAGTCTACGATTTCGTGTGGTCAAAAGTGGCCTGTAATCCGAGATTTAGCCATAGTTTCGAGTAGATGAGGAGGCCAGTGCGCATGTGCGGACTGTGCTCTCAGCTCCCGGGACCCAAACATGAAACACAAAGCTGTAAAATATGGATAAATCTCGGATTACAGGCCACTTTTGACTCAAACGAAAGTGTAGACTAAGACATTGAGCTTCTATGATTTGAAAAGTGCTAAAGTTTGTGCTATTTGGAGCCCGCATGGGACATATTTCATGCTCGGGGAATATATTATATGCCCCGAGCTATGGCTAGAAGTCGCACTAGGCTAACCGCAAATCTAAAACATCTCTGGAAGTGCTCCATATGACACCAAAGTGCTATGGGTGAGTAAAACAACTTTTATTATTATACATTTTATTACCGAAATAAGGCTCAAATTGTAAAAAAAAAAAAATAAAAAAAAATAAAAATGGTACTTTTCCTTTAAACTGGCTCATTTTATCACCAACTAAAGTGTGAACGCAAAGAAAGAGAAAAGAAACTAAAATACGCAGCAGTTTGAGTTAGGACTAAATATCAAACTAAAAACAACTATTTACGGTGTCCTGTGTGGTGGTTAATTGGTAAACACAAAAAAGCACGTTTATTTTGAAATGTTTTTGATCAGATCAGACTTCTGTCTGATATGCACTTGGTTTTAATATGAATTATGATCCATTTCTATTCGTAAGCCTGATTTTGTTGCGTTTTTAATTCTTGATTGAGATTTTAATTGTGAAGCACTTTGCGGCGCGCTTTACAAAAGTGTTAGGCTACAAATTAAAAAAATGAAAATAGGATTATAACACACACATTTGCTTCTTAATCCGATTATTTCTGAAAAAAGAAAGTATTCATTGCGATTCAAAGCGCATTGATTGAGTTTTGACAAAAACACGCACTACGCACCTGCGCTCCACAGCACAGAGAACAGCGCGGAAATCCAACAGCACAAATCCATGTCCGCAAAAGTGTCTGAAAGTCGCGTATAATCCACAAAATAAAAGTCCTAATATTAGTCCTCGTGCGTCTTGTCGGTTCGGTTTGTGTCTCCTCGTGCGCGCTCGTGCTTTTATAGCCCGGCCCCTCCCCTCCCCTCCGCTCCCTCTCTCTTTCCTCCGTCTCTTTCTTTCCCTCCTTCTCCCCGGGTGTTGTTGTTCTTGTGGCCCGCGACACAAAGCGCTTGGCCGGCTGCGTGAGGCGATAAGGCGCGGGGACATGGAGAAAGTGTCCAAGTTTAATGCGGCGCAGTGCCGGTGTCTGCCAGCAGGGGGCAGGACAGAGCAGCTCAAAGTACAGTACACTGTTTACCACGTCTGCTCAATCGGGACACAATTACATAAATCCAGATTTGGGTTTGTTTGTTTTTTTTTCTGGTGGAGGGTCCATCAAATGCTTTTCTCTGTGGAAATGTTATTGTTTTTGTCTGAAATGTTCCACAGTGTGGCATTAAACCTTTCTGTCGTCATGGAGATCAAACCAGACCAAGTTACAGATTACAGATCTGTGTCAGAATGCCTGTTTTTCTAGGTGTTTTTGAGCTATAAAACCACCTGAAAATGAATAAATGTAAAGTAGAGCTGTTTAATTCCAGATAATATATAGGCCTAGAAACAAGCAGGTGATGGACCCCCAACCAAAAAGTTACATAGTGCAACTTTAAGAGTTATTTTATCCATCCATCCATCCATTAATCTTCCATTTTTCCATTTCTGGGTCACGGGGGCAGCAGTCCAGACAGATCTGCTGCCCAGAACACAATGCACCAGCACACTTCTACCGGGTGTACCATCGAAGAAAGAGAAAGAAAGAGAAAAGTTTAAACAACACAGAACAACCCACCTTATTCCTCACCACATCCATCTGGAAACAGGACACGGCGGCAGAAATCATATTCTGGCAAGGTTAAGACAATGGTATTGGATACCTAAAGCAAACGCCGCAGCAAGAGCCGTGATTGCAGAGTGCAACCTCTGTAAAAAGCTGCATGCCAAAGCTGGAGAGCAGAAGATGGCAGATTTGCCGCCATGTCCTGTTTCCAGATGGATGTGGTGAGGAATAAGGTGGGTTGTTCTGTGTTGTTTACTGAGTAGGGCGGGAAGCTTGGCTTCCCCAGGCGTCACTGATCTGTTCAGACGCCCCCTACTCTAAACTTTTCTCTTTCCATCTCCCTCTTTATTCACCTTATTTACCACTCTGTATGACCTTCACTTTAGTAAAGATAGAAAAGACAAACCTTTTGATTCAAGACTCTTTATTTACATTACGTGACGCGTCGGAAAGAAACTTCAATAAACACCGAGGCCGAGGCTGGTGAGGCGGTTTGCCGCACTCACAATATATATATATTTTTAAAGTTGTTAATTTCGTGAGTACACTGGAGAGCAGGGGCCTATAGAACCTTATGAGAGATTCACTGTTTAAAGACATCTCCAAACATCTGATCCACACATGTTTCTCCTCATTATTTGTTTGGGATCAGCTCCACAAACTTGTCATATTAATCTTATGCCTTAAAGTGCTTTCACCTGACAGCCATCAATTTTTTGGTGAATACTGGCACCACTTCCTGAAGCTACTGTGAAAAAATGCTTTCTCTTTTGTTTATTTACACTGGCAGAGAAGACTTTGAACTTTGTGCCAGTTTTTGTTCCATGTGGTAATTACAGAGATATGAACCATAAATGACCAGATCAGCAAACCTGCATCTGACAGTTACACAACAAACTCCACCTGACAATTCTGACCCCACTTTAAACTATAGACATTCTACAGTTTAAACTACAGTTTAAACAGATTGTCCCTGACAAATCGACCAAACATGTTTATACTTTGGCAAGGTGCATGAAGTGTTTTGCCCAAGAATACAGCAAAAATATACAATGTTCAAAGCCGGGATTGAACCATCAACAACTCCAGTAATATGGGTCAAATGCATTAGACACAATTTCACAAGTGTAAACCTGAATAACCTTGCACTGTTTAGTAGGAGTCCTGTCTCACAGTTGTGGGTGAACTTGTGCTGCAGCTGTGTCTAAGAATAGTCCAAACTAAACTACACCCAACATTCCAGCAAAAGTCAACAGCTCTATCTGTGATTCTGTCACTCAGCAACACCACCTGTGTGTGTCAGGGCACACATCAGCGTGAATATGTGCGCTCTGGAGATTCAAGGAAAAGTAACGTTTTTTACAATCTGAGCCTTATTTCGGTAATAAAACAAGTTGTTTTACTCACCCATAGCACTTTGGTGTCATATGGAGCACTTCCAGAGATGTTTTAGATTTGTGATCTCCATCATGTGAGTTCTCGGGGCACTTGTTTGCGGTCTCCAAATAACACAAACTTTAGCACTTTTCAAATCATAGAAGCCCGATGTCTTAGTCTACGATTTCGTGTGGTCAAAAGTGGCCTGTAATCTGAGATTTAGCCATAGTTTCGAGTAGATGAGGAGGCCAGTGCGCATGTGTGGACTGTGCTCTCAGCTCCCGGGACCCAAACATGAAACGCAAAGCTGTAAACTATGGATAAATCTCGGATTACAGGCCACTTTTGATTCAAACGAAATCGTAGACTAAGACATCGAGCTTCTATGATTTGAAAAGTGCTAAAGTTTGTGTTATTTGGAGCCCGCACGGGGCATATTACATGCTCGGGGAATATATTATATGCTCCGAGCTATGGCTAGAAGTCGTGCTAGGCTAACGCTAATCTAAAACATGAAGTGCTCCATATGACACCAAAGTGCTATGGGTGAGTAAAACAACTTGTTTTATTACCGAAATAAGGCTCAAATTGTAAAAAACGTTACTTTTCCTTTAAAGATGACAGATTGTGCTTGTGTTTGCTCTATAGTTATAATCTATGACACTTGTGTCTAATTGTGTTAGAATTTGGACATTTTAAATCATAATATTAATCTAAAATAACTTAAAAAACAAGTGCTCTGATTCCAGAAAACGGTGGTGTCCAGTGGAGCTGACGTCACCATAAACGTCATGACAACAAAGTGCCGCAGGCTGTGGGCCCCTCCTGTGGGCCCCTCCCATCACACTAGAGCAGAGCTTTTTTTTTTTTTACATTTGGACCAAAATGACTAGGCGACACTTCCCAATCCTACGTGTGTCACAGATTAAGACAATTAAATGCATATCTGTGTTACCTCCTTAAAACAGACCTGGAGTTGTTTGAGGAAGCCGTTATTATTAGTCTGTGTACATGTCCAAAACTCAGAAACATCTTATAATGTCATGAAGGGGTTGTTTTAACAGCTGTGATTTACTGTGAGTAGAGATTGGAAATTTCAGGTTCAAAATGATTCTAATGAAGGTGTCGTGAGATTAAAAACACTTGCTGTATCACCACATGACATCACAAGGTGGAACAGTGTTTTCAGTTTGAGAAGAACTCAGCCTAAATCTGCAGCGTTTGTGCGTTAAACATGTGTGAATGAAACAAAACACAACTCCAGATTTGTTTGAGACAAGGATACAACATTAGAACATCATAAGAAGAAGTGACTTTATTGATCTCACACAGGAGAAATTCTTCTGCATTTAACCCATCCTATATATATATATATACATATATTAGGAGCAGTGGGCAGCACATTACTGCGCCCGGGGACCATCTCCATGATCTTCTTGCTTCGGTTTGGTCAGGACCTCAGCTGGAGGATTTTACCTGGAGCATGTTTTGGGTTGATGGGGGAAACCGGAGGAAACCCACCCAGACACAGGGAGAACATGCAAACTCCACACAGAAAGGCCCGGGCGACCCGGTAGGATGACCATTCGTCCGGATTTCGTCCGGACAGTCCGGTTTTAGAGCTGTCTGTCCGGCCGTCTGTCACGTGTCCTCCTTTTTTACATTTTGTCCTCCTTTCGGACCGTCGTCGGCCACCGTTGCATAAATCGTCATAAATCCCCACCCATTATTTACACTTCCTACTCTGCGATGTTCGCCGTTTCCCAATTCAGCGAGTGCACGGTTCAGAGTGTGGTTTCAGTCTGCAGTCGAGGCGGTCCATACTCGCTCAGCCCTGAGTGCAGTCCGTGGATCACATGGGCGTCTGCGAAATGGAACAGGTCCCGCCTCAGCTCAATGAGCCGGGTGGTCTGCTCCTTGTTCCCTACAGACAAAAATATGATTCTATTGCGACTAGTAATACTTGGAATTGGGACATGGCCAATGTTCCCCCTAATTTTTTATGTGTCTGAGCAAACACACTGAGCGCTCCTTGGATCCCTGTGCACGACATCCGACCCCCTCCCTCCCACCGCGCGGCTCGCACTTTGTAGATATATAAAAAAAAAGACCCCCGGCTGAATAAAAAGCGGAGATTCGCTAAAAGCTCTTTCATCCCTGATTTACAGTGCGCTGCATAGGTTTTCTTGTGCGCTGGGAATGTGCGAGCAGTGCGCAATTGTGCAGGCGCAGCTTAGAGTAAACTTTGGACATGGCTACATGCCCCCCCATCCCTCAGAAAAAACAAAAAAAAACAAACAAGGTGTCCTCACTTTAGGGCCTTTGTCCTCCTTTTTGGACACAAGTGTCCTCTTTTCCTGTTTCATGCCGGTGGTCACCCTAGCCACCGTGCTGCCCGTCATATGGGCCCTTTCATAATTAATCTGAGGTGAGACAAATGTGACATTGTTAATGTAATTTAATGATAACTACTACTTCTACTACTTCAAAGCCGTGTCCCCACAAAATAATCCAAAACAGCCACGTTTGATGTGCAGGTTGTCTGCAGTGTCAGACAGTGGCCGGTAGGTGTCTCTGTCTCCCTGTGTGTGAGTCCCGCTGCACTTCTGTCCTCGTCCTGAGGGTGGCGCTGTAGTCCGTGTCGCGTGGGTGCTGGATGAGTCACCCTCTGAGCGCGTGGGCCCGGGAGCGCGTGGACACTGCAGTTATGAATGGACACGCGCGTTTCCGTGGCTTTTAAAGGGGCACGCGTGGACTCTTCATTCATAAAGAGGTTCAGGTGGTTTGTTTTCACTCAACACAAAATCCTGCAGAGGCTTTAGAGGATTCATGAAATGTTATGTTAGAAATGATTTTATTCGTAGTTGTTTCTCATTGTTTTACTATTTTTTGTTTCCCGTTTCAAGAATGTGCTGTATTCTCAGAACTACTATTTTCACTACATAAATACTACTACCACTAGTACTTCTAGGACTATTACTACACTGAATAGCCTGTGCAGTACTGGGTTACTACTACTCCTACTGCTAATACTACCACTACTACTGCTATTGCTACTACTACACCTACTGCTGGTACTACTGCGAATACTATGGATGGAGCAGATGAACCTAATCAAACCCTGGACGTATAATGAGCTTTAGTGTTGTTGAAGAACCTCAGAGCTCTGCCCTGGGCTCATTCTTCTTTCACTCTGCACTTGGTGGTGTTAAGTTCCTACTGTAGCTTCAGCCGCCCTGGGACAGACGGAAGTGAGCCTGACAATCTGTACCACCACGACCAATCACTCTCTATTGTTCTAGCTGAAGTGTCTTGCCTAAGGAAACAACAGAACTTGATGTGAGTAAGAATCGATCCTCTGACCTTTGGGTCGGTGGAGCACTGCTGCACTGAACCCCCGTTATTAAAGGGCTTCAGCTTCCTGTTTAAAAGGCGTCATTTAGTTTCAGACGACGTCACAACATTCTGTAGGCCAATATTCATGCAGATGGGGTCCCCTAAAAATAATGTTAAAATGCTAAATGTTGTTGTAATACAGTGAGTACAAGGGTTTAGTCAGTAACTGAAAATACAAGGATCACCATTTGTGAATTTACCCTTTGGATATTTCATGTCAAAGTACAATGTAATCAGTAGGAAAATCAGATGCTTGGGAGTGTGACGTCATCGCATTCTAGAATCTGAAAACCACCAATTGTTAATTGCTACGGCAACTGGCATCAATAGAATTCTGACCTGTCCCATCATTACATGAGTGACATTTAAACATGACTTTATGTAAAGAAGAAGAAGAAGTGAACTTTATTGATCTCACACTGGAGAAATTCTTCTCTGCATTTAACCCATCCTATATATATATATACATATATTAGGAGCAGTGAGCAGCACATTACTGCGCCCGGGGACCATCTCCATGATCTTCTTGCTTCGGTTTGGTCAGGACCTCAGCTGGAGGATTTTACCTGGTGCATGTTTTGGGTTGGTGGGGGAAACGGGAGTGCCCGGAGTAAACCCACCCAGACACAGGGAGAACATGCAAACTCTACACAGAAAGGCTCGGGCGACCCGAACCTTCTTGCTGTGAAGCATGAGTGCTAACCACTCAGCCACCATGCCGCCTAGTCAGATCCTGTTCAACAACCCATTTTTTCTGACTTAATCCCATCAGAAAGCTGTTCTACTGCTATACTACACGCTAAACTGCACTCAACAAAAATATAAACGCAACACTTTTGTTTTTGCTCCCATTTTTCCTGAGATGGACCCAAAGATCCAAAATTCACTCCAGATACACAACACTACCATTTCTCTCAAACATTGTTCACAAATCTGTCCAAATGTGTGACAGCGAGCACCTCTGCCCCGCCGAGACAATCCACCCCACCTCACAGGTGCGCCACATCAAGATGCTGATCCGACATCATGACCAGTGCACAGGTGCGCCCCAGACTGCCCACAATAAAAGGACACCCCGAAATGTGCATTTTTTTTGCTTTATTGGGGGTCTGGGGACTCAGAACCAGTCAGTATCTGGTGTGACCACCATTTGCCTCATGCAGTGCAACACATCTTCTTCACATAGAGTTTATCAGATTGTCAGTTGTGGCCTGTAGAATGTTGGTCCACTCCTCTTCAAAGGCTGTTCTGGACGAAGAACACAGGTGCATTTTATTGATGGCATTTTGAATGCACAGAGATACCGTGATGACATCCTGAGGCCCATTGTTGTGCCATACATCCATGAACATCACCTCATGTTTCAGCAAGATAATGCACGGCCCCATGTTGCAAGGATCTGTACACAATTCTTGGAAGCTGAAAATGTCCCAGTTCTTGCATGGCCAGCATACTCACCGGACATGTCACCCATTGAGCATGTTTGGGATGTGCTTGACCGGCGTATACGACAGCGTGTACCAGCTCCCACTAATATCCAGCAACTTCACACAGACATTGAAGAGGAGTGGACCAACATTCCACAGGCCACAACTGACAATCTGATAAACTCTATGTGAAGAAGATGTGTTGCACTGCATGAGGCAAATGGTGGTCACACCAGATACTGACTGGTTCTGAGTCCCCAGACCCCCAATAAAGCAAAAAAAATGCACATTTCGGGGTGGCCTTTTATTGTGGGCAGTCTGGGGCGCACCTGTGCACTGGTCATGATGTCGGATCGGCATCTTGATGTGGCGCACCTGTGAGGTGGGGTGGATTGTCTCGGCGGGGCAGAGGTGCTCGCTGTCACACATTTGGACAGATTTGTGAACAATGTTTGAGAGAAATGGTAGTGTTGTGTATCTGGAGTGAATTTTGGATCTTTGGGTCCATCTCAGGAAAAATGGGAGCAAAAACAAAAGTGTTGCGTTTATATTTTTGTTGAGTATATATTAGTGTGTAGATGTATTGAAAAACAGTGACTGGAGACAGAGTCTGTGACTTCACTTGTATTTTATTACCAAATATTTTACTGATACATTTAAGAATATTGATACAGCCATGTAGAGCTACCATCATAATGCACATGAACCTATGGACTGAAACACCACTCGGAGGAGCAGAATAAATATATAACATCACATCTGTACACACACTGCTCCCATCCAGAGAAATGTACAATTACTGATACAATCCATCCAAGTTACGAAAAAAAAAGAAAAAGATCAGAATTCTCAAAATACACAAGCCACGACTACGCAAAGAAAATATGTACAAGTTACTCCATAAAGGCACAATTGTCTATACAACATTTAAAAAAGACAATTCAAACAAAATGTGACAAAACGTTAAAATAATTGGTCGTAATAATAACAATTGATAAGATTGCACCGTTGTTACGAATGTCAGCATCTGTGCTTTTTGACAGCGATTTGCAAACACACAAACCCCTGAAGAAGTGTTTTTCAAAAGTCTTTAAAAGTGACAAAAGTTACAAAAATTTCACGTTTTCGTTCAGGTGGCGATGACCAACCGATCTTCATCATCACTAGACACTTCGTTGTAATCCTCCGTCGATTTCTGCCATGTTTTTGCCGGTTTTGTAATCTGGCTTTCAGGAAGTGGTGAGAATTTTTGCTCTGTGGATGCGTTCACTTCCTGTTTATCTGCGTTTGCTGGTTTTGCGTCGCCGCTGACATGTGCGGGGCTAGCGCTCAACATCGGAGGACTGCTAGCCACCGTGGGAGCAGGCGATACTGGCATTTTCACCGGACTTTGCCCACGTTCTGGTTGTGTTTCCGGGCTTCCTTGTCTCTCTACTCCCCCAGGTAACGGACTCAGAGCTGGGATGGGACTCACGGACGGTATAATCGCTGGTAACGCGATATTAACTATTTGCAACCCTGGAACTTGTGTGCTACTTTGCGACGTTGGGCTAGCCGCTAAAACTTGCAAACCTAGCGTAGCATTTAGTGTGAGGCCTTGTTGTTGAAGTAGCTGTGTTGCCGCTAGCCCTGTATTAGCGATTCCCATGATGTTTAGTGTCTCTAAGTTCAGCGGTTGTAGCGTTTGTGCCACGGGGAAGCAAGGAACTATGCCAGCTGGATCTTGCGCCAAAACAGGATTACTCTGGATGCCCTCCCCTGGTTGCGGAGACATATTTGGGGCTGGTAGCGGACTTGTGTTACGATGGATCACCCCAACAGCAGGTATGGTGAGCTGAACTTGCCCGGCTTGGATTGGCACAAATGTGGAATAAGCGGCTAACCCAGCGGGGACCAGCTGGATGCCCCCTACTGGCAGCATGTTGTAGTTGGAGCGCGGGGGTTGTTGGGAGTGGAGGGGGAGGTGGCTGAAGAGGTGGGTCTCTCCGTTCAGGGGAAGAGCAGAGGGGCCAGCGTGGGGCACAGAAGGAAGGTTGTGGGGGAAAAGGAGAGGAGTGTGACAGGGGAAGATTGAAGTCTGGGTGCCCCGGTCGACCGGGAGGGAGATCTCTGAGGATGGGGCAGAAGAGGGCGCTGGAGAGTCCTGTGGAGAAAAAGGAAATAGGAATGATTATTGTTTGTGGTTTCCATTTCCACTGTACTATTATACTGACAGGTTTATTACTCAGACCCTCCAGGAATTCACGATGTTGCGATTTGCAAATTCAACGCAACTTCAGCCAATCCCCGTGAATTCAGGGCGGTGTTGCAATTTTGACCAATCACTGCAACTTTTCTGCAATTTTTACTAATTTTGACCAATCATCGGCGACGTATTGAACGCCGACCAACTTCCTTCTGCTTTACTTCCGTGTGACAAAACGAAACTGCGGCCGTGTCCCAGTTCCCAGAGCGCACAGTTCGTAGCGCGGCCCGAATGGTGCTCAGACTGCAGTCAAGGAGGTGCACACTTGCTCAGCCCCGACTGCAGTCCGCGGACCGCTTAACGACTGCGGTCTTCGGACCACGTGTTAACTGCGCATGGGACAAAAAAGAAGTGGGACAGCAGTCGTCGCGCCGGTGTTCTGTCGAAATGTGTGACGCACATGCCCTTCGGGCCACGCTCCGAGCCGCACGCTCTGGGAATTGGGACACGGCTTCTAATGGCAGAGAAACATGTCTGCGGCGCCATTTGCCCACAAAAATAACAGCAAAAGACCGCGCGAAACAGTAGTAGTCATTCATTCCTAGTAGTCATTTATTTTCGATGTTGGTAAGGTTGTTTTAGGACCATATCTGTGATCTCTGTGTCTTTGTATTATTCTTTGTCAGTAATAACTCAGTATTCAAAATATTACTCAATTTTAATTACAAAAAGTGAAAATCGCAACTTTCACTTCCTCCCGCAACAAAATCGCAACAAAAACCTGAAAAGCACCGCAACTTTCATCACAACTTTTTGGAAAAGCTCCCGCAAATTCAGGCATTTTAGCCCGAAACAATCACAGAAAATGCCCGCGAAATCCTGGAGGGTCTGATTACTTATTTTTCTATTTTATTCTGATTTGTACATACACATTTATTTTTTTATTTATAACTCTGTTATAGATTATATTTGGTGAGTGAGCGACTGTACCCAAAACAATTTCCCTTGTGGATCAATAAAGTTTGTCTAAGTCTAAGTCTAAGGTTTAACCCAGAGCTACTGAAGAATGGGTCAAATGCAGAAGGGGAAATATTTTGTGTTAACATCCACAAATAAAAAAAATAAAAATAAAAAATAACATTCTGATTGTTTCTGACTGATAAATAGGAGGAAAGAAGACACAAATCTAAAATAAAAAAGATAATAATCGTTATTGGGAGACTAAGAATCAATTTTTTACATTCAATATGGCTGATCACTACATCCCAACATTAAACTGATTTGAATCTCGGTATGACCAGTGTTCAGTTCTACTAATTTTGAAAGCAATTTACTTGTTTTTGAACAGAAAAATAAAATGAAAATCGTTGTTGACCGTACAAATATTATTAGACCATCAAGAAGCTCACAAAACATGGAGATATATTTTTGACTTCTTATATCTTTCTATGACAAAGGAGCAAAACAGATTACACACATTTTTAAGTGGATAAATCAACATTTATCCACTTAAATGGCCAGTGTTCCCCGGCCAGGTTTTCGTCCCGGCCGGGGAACACTGGACCAGCTCTATACTTTCCATCGGGTGCTCGAGGGTGCATGGGAGTTTGCCCAACCAGTCCACATGTGCTTTGTGGATCTGGAGAAGGCATTCGACCGTGTCCCTCGTGGGGTCCTGTGGAGAGTGCTCTGGGAGTACGGGGTTCGGGGCCCTTTGTTAAGGGCTGTTCGGTCCCTGTATGACCAGAGCAGGAGCTGTGTTCACATTGCCGGTAGTAAGTCGGACCTGTTTCCGGTGCATGTTGGACTCCACCAGGGCTGCCCTTCGTCACCGGTTCTGTTCATCATATTTATGGACAGAATATCTAGGCGCAGTCAGGGGCCGGAGGGGATCCGGTTTGGGAACCACAGGATCTCATCTCTGCTGTTTGCAGATGATGTTGTCCTGATGGCTTCATCGAACCGGGACCTCCAATGTGCACTGGGGCGGTTTGCAGCCGAGTGTGAAGAAGTTGGGATGAGGATCAGCTCCTCCAAATCCGAGGCCATGGTTCTCGACCGGAAAAAGGTGGCTTGCCCTCTCTGGGTGGGTGGAGGGTCCTTGCCTCAAGTGGAGGAGTTCAAGTATCTCAAGGTCTTGTTCACGAGTGAGGGGAGGATGGAGCGTGAGATTGACAGGTGGATCGGTGCAGCGTCGGCAGTGATGCGGTTGCTGTACTGGACCGTTGTGGTGAAGAGGGAGCT
The DNA here is from genome assembly GCA_036785185.1 of Paratrypauchen microcephalus. Taxonomy (NCBI): domain Eukaryota; kingdom Metazoa; phylum Chordata; class Actinopteri; order Gobiiformes; family Gobiidae; genus Paratrypauchen; species Paratrypauchen microcephalus. Next base: position 874,585 of record JAVJIX010000118.1, on the reverse strand, counting down.
GAGCCGAAAGGCAAAGCTCTCAGTTTACCATCGATCTACGTTCCTACCCTCACCTATGGTCATGAGCTCTGGGTAATGACCGAAAGGACGAGATCGCGGATACAAGCGGCCGAAATGAGTTTCCTCCGTAGAGTGGCTGGGCGCTCCCTTAGAGATAGGGTGAGGAGCTCAGTCACACGGGAGGAGCTCGGAGTAGAGCCGCTGCTTCTCCACGTGGAGAGGAGCAGCTGAGATGGCTCGGGCATATGTTCCGGACGCCTCCTGAACGCCTCCCTCGGGAGGTGTTCCGGGCACGTCCCACCGGGAGGAGGCCCCGGTGAAGACACAGGACGCACTGGAGGGACTATGTGTCCCGGCTGGCCTGGGAACGCCTTGGGGTCCACCCGGAGGAGCTGGAGGAAGTGTCCGGGGTGAAGGAGGTCTGGACGTCCCTGCTTAGACTGTTGCCCCCGCGACCCGGCCCCGGATAAGAGGAAGAAAATGGATGGATGGATGGAAATCAACATTATCATTTTCTGTACCTGTCCATTCTTGGCCACGGTGTTCCCAGGCGCTGGGGGACTGGGTGGACCTTCAAAGTCTGGGAAGTCTATGGACATCTGCCTGCATGGGGACACTGGACTCATCATGTGGACCGACTCTGTATCGGACACCTCCGCCACTCCTGCAGGGGGCGCTACTGCGGCTGAGGGAGACTTCTGCACATCTGAGACCCCCAGTGCTACGCCTCTGCTAGCCGTTAACTGCTTCGGACTCAACATGGGGACCGAATCTGTGTCCGAAATGCTGGACTCGGTTAGCTGCTGTTGTTGGCATAGCGGTAGCACGGAGCTGATGGACATCTGAGCTAGCAGGGCGCTTGGCGGGGCATCTGACTCTTTACAGGGGAAGTGCTGAGGGCTGGCGGACACAGAGGGGTTGGTGGAGAGTCCAGATTCGGCCTGACTATCCTCCTCCTCTTCCTCATTCTCGTCGTCTTCGTCTGAATCGTCTGCGTCCGAGTCGGGGCGATCAGCACTGCTCACGTGGCTCCGGTCTCCTGAAAAAAACAGAAATAATATAAGAATATTGCAAAACTGAAACATCTGAGTGTTTCAGACTACAGCACATCCGCACAGAGCATATACTGGATTAAGAAGCAGTGGCGTGCGGTCAGGGGAATCAAGGCCAGCAGCGGCTGTCCAGTCAAATCTAAAATCACCGTGTGTCAAAAGTTATTTAAGTGTTTTCGACTAAATGTTGATGTCCACCCCAAGTCTGCTTGCCTACCCATAAAAGTCACCACACGCTACTGTTAATGAACTAAGGTGAACTAAGTGTTCAGCTTCAGTCAAATGAAGCTAAGCAAGGCTAGCAATTATATGGGGGAATTTGGAGCGGAGCTGCATATTTGGAATTCAGACCATGAGTATCTTAGCAACCAAAGAGCCAATCTGGAGCGAGGCTGTTGAAGGAAACGCCCCTTCCTGGCTGCACCTCTGGTTTAGTAGCTTAGCTGTTAGCTGTTGCTAACGCGAGAAGGAGCAACCTCAGGGAAAGAAGTCGCCTGACTGGTCTATTATTAATGTTTATATCTTGATTTAGGGACAAAATTGTGCAATAAAAACAGCAGGATGTAAAGTGGGTTAAAACAAACATTTTCAGACCAAAATTACAAGCATTACAGCAGCGGTTACAAGAGAGGGGCGACAGTTTTTTCAATTGGATTGGATTGGAATTAGAGCCAGAATCAGTGGAGCTGGAAATGCGCCCATGTTCACTTCTTATTTGGAACACGGCGGCTAGTGGGTTAGCTATACATATGCCCACAAAGAGAGGGAGGGTCAGCGATGGAGGAGTGGACTGGGCACTAGTATACACTCAACAAAAACTACTAATGTTTATACTGTATTTATATATTGAATTAATGATGAACTAAATTAAACTTTAAATTTTCCTTTTTACTTCCTTTTACTTAAAGCAACATTATGTAACTTTCTGGGAGTGGCATATCCCCTGCACAATTCCTTAGAAATAGAAAGTTAACTTTGGAATATTCTGAGATAGAGCAGTTTTATGCCATACTGGTCCTACCAAGATTATAACCAAAGGAACCACATTTCCATGGAAACAAGCAGAAACAGACCCCACTCCAGGCCAAACAAGAGTCAGGTTTGTGGAGATGCACAAACCAAACACAAGAGAAACACAACCAAACCAACCAAAAAAAAAAAGAGAAAGAAAAGAAAATTGTTTAATTTTAGTTTAACGAATTACATCAATTAATCACACTGCAAATTAACGCATTATAAAAATTAACGCAATTAATTATGAGTGGCAATTCAATGCGCGAGCATTTTAAATTTGGCGTACGGCGAGCAAATCGCTGCTCGGGCCTTTGAACGGCAAGTAATATAAAAAGAACGAAGACGATCAACAAGAACGTGCAGATTTGGAGCTTTTGTCAAAAAGAATTTTCCGATCACCGAAGCTGCTCCAGCCTGACGGATCATTTGAACGTGAAACACGTCCAGACAAGTTCCATCATTATCGGTGATAGAGCGAGCGTGAATCTCAGCTCCGGGAGTCCGGCTGGATGCATGAGGGGCGCAGAGACATGAGGCACTGGATCTGTAGGAACTGGCTCTGATTGGGTCTGTTGAAGCCAGCGCTGAGTCTGTCCCTGGTCTTCACATCCTTCCTCCACCGGCTCATGGAGAAAGAAAGAAAGCTCTGCCTTTATTAGTCCCACAGTGGGGAAATTCCAGTTCTGCATTTAACCCATCCTGTTATTAGGAGCAGTGGGCAGCACATTACTGCGCCCAGGGACCATCTCCATGATCTTCTTGCTTCGGTTTGGTCAGGACCAAAGCTGGAGGACGCACTGGGGCTGCGGTGCGGCCCCGGAGCCCGGTGCGGCCCCGGAGCCCGGTGCGGCCCCGGAGCCCGGTGCGGCCCCGGAGCGGCCCCGGAGCCCGGTGCGGCCCCGGAGCGGCCCCGGCGCGGCCCCGGAGCCCGGTGCGGCCCCGGAGCCCGGTGCGGCCCCGGAGCGGCTCGGACTGCTTCTCATTCAATCACAGTGAGAGGGACGAGCAGGGCGCGTTCGGAACTGTAGTCAGAACACTTCTGTGCGCTCTCAGGACTGGTTCCGCCGCCTGGACTCCGGGTTCCACCAGTTCGTTCTGTGGAAACACTGCCGCTACTTCCCGATGAGCGTTGACCACCCGGAGAAGTGTGCGCGCGGACACGTGCACCTGCTCATCGTGGTCAAATCCGTGCTAGAGCAGCATGACCGGCGCGAGGCCGTGCGTCTCACCAGGAGCTGCGAGTACGAGACTGAGGCTGGCAGTGTCCGGACCGTGTTTCTTTTTGGGACCACGTCCACGGCTAACGACCGAATACCTAGCGGACCTGGGCTGCATTGCCACGGCCCACCCGCTAGGTATTCGGTGCAGACTTTGGACAGTCTCGTACTTACGGCCCCAGGTGAGACGCACGGCTGCGGCCTCCAGACCGCTCAGTCCGTCACTGGGGGCATGTCTGTTTATAAGAATCTTCTCACCCAAAAGAAAAAAAAAAGAGCGCACTCGGTAAAAGACGCCTGCACCAAGGCAGAGCGGCACCAAGATGAAGAGGCACGGTCACTTATCTCGGATTATTTTTATCCAATCCAATTCAATCCACTTTATTTCTACAGCACATTTCATAAACTAAAAGTGTTTCCAAAGTGCTGCACAGAAACATCATTTAAAATAAACAAATAATCACAGAAACAAGTGTGCATACAAATAAATATACCATAAAATAATAAAAACAATATAGAATAAAAAAAAAATAAAAAAAATAAAAATAAAAATCAAAACGCAAAAAAATAAATAAATGAATACTCTAAGAACAATAAAATAATAAAAAACCCTAAAATACAATAAAAGACAACAGAGGAGCACACAACTCAGGCGGTGTTAAAAGCCAGAGAATAAAAGTGGGTCTTAAGACGAGACTTAAAGATCCCATGACATGGTACTTCTTGATGCTTTTATATGGCTCCTTATCGGTTCCCTAATACTGTAAATGAATCCTTCAAAATCAAGCCTCAGTGCATGACAGAGCCTCATGAAGACAGTCAGAGTCATAAATATGTCTCTGAAACACTTTATTCTGGGCGTTGTTGCTTGAATGCAAATGAGGAGGACAGAGACAGGCCAGAGCAGCGGGTGGGGGTGTGGCCAAATACTCCACTGTTTCCTGGATTAGCGGTGCGCTGTGCGCTGTCACCCACTTCTGTGTTTTAAGAGCGGAGGAAGATATGAGACGTTTTCCATTTCCACAGAAAATAAAATTAATCCACTGCTGTTTCAGAGGTTCGGAGGGTCGGATAAAGGACTTCCGAGCCTGGAAACACTCTCACGTGTCTCCAGGCAAATAAAAAAACACATCTCGCATTGTGTAGCTCGTTCGCGGTCCAAACTCTCTGGGCGTTATTTCCAGAGACGGTGGGTGGAAACCTTTCCCCGAGTGTGACATCAGAAAGTTTCCTTGTTGAGAATCGCCCGTTTGGGCTGTCTTTTTTTCAAAACGCAGAAAAGGATCACAAATGCTCAGTTTAGACATTTCCTAACTTTTAACCATGGAGGGATGGCCCTAAACAGGGTAGGGGAGCTCACATTAACGTTCAAAAACCTCAGAAAGTGACAATTTCATGCCATGGGACCTTTAAACAGGCTGTTGGCTGCTTTAATTGGACTTCTAAATGCAGCGCTAATGCTAAACTCTGCAGTGATAAGTCTGCTGCTAGCGTGGGCGGCTAGCAGCTCCACGCCGAGGAAACTGCAGGGGCTAAATTTAGAAAAACTAAACAAAAAAACACAAAAGAGGAGAGAGGTCAGTGCTGTCACGCTGGGAGGAAAACCTGGAGGAGGAATTCTGACACACATGGAAAATACTCGAGGATTAGCAAAAAATGATGTGAAAAGTCCAACATGGAAATAAACCACAAATGAGTATGTAGAGTTATATAAAAATCCCTCTCTCCACCCACAGCAACACAGACTTGCTGTGTGTTTAAACTAGACAAAATGTGTGCAGCAATTTAGACAGCTGTTACAAAACAGAATTATTTAAAGCCATGGCATGCATTTAAAGGAAAAGTAACGTTTTTTTTACAATCTGAGCCTTCTTTCGGCAATAAAACAAGTAGTTTTACTCACCCATAGCAGTTTGGTGTCATTTTGAGCAGTTTCGTAGAAGTTATGTTGTAGCGTATCCGTTAACTTGAGTGCTCGGGGCATATGTTTGCGATCTCCAAATAACACAAACTTTAGCACTTTTCAAATCATAGAAGCTCGATGTCTTAGTCTATGATTTCGTTTGGTCAAAAGTGGCCTGTAATCCGAGATTTAGCCATAGTTTCGAGTAGATGAGGAGGCCAGTGCGCATGTGCGGACTGTGCTCTCAGCTCCCGGGACCCAAACATGAAACGCAAAGCTGTAAACTATGGATAAATCTCGGATTACAGGCCACTTTTGACTCAAACGAAATCGTAGACCAAGACATCAAGCTTCTATGATTTGAAAAGTGCTAAAGTTTCTGTTATTTGGAGCCCGCACCCCGCATATTACATGCTCGGGGAATATATTATATGCCCTGAGCTATGGCTAGAAGTCGCGCTAGGCTAACGCTAATCTAAAACATCTCTGGAAGTGCTCCATATGACACCAAAGTGCTATGGGTGAGTAAAACAACTTGTTTTAACACAGACGAAGCACACACCACGCTGCGTAACAGGGGAACTCCCTTCCTGGTGTGTAACAGGGATTCCCCTGGCAGCGTGGTGTGTGCTTCGTCTGTGTTTTTCAGCACTGAAAAATAGTTCCCACCCAAAATGACCAAGTCAAGCTCTCTGTGTTGATTTGCACATTTATTTGCACTCGATATGAATGTGCACTACACAGAAAGTAATTGGGAAACGCATCGAGCAAATTGGTAAATGGTAAATGGTCACATCTTTATATAGCGCTTTTCCACCTTGAAGGCACCCAAAGCGCTTTACAACAAGGAACCACTCACCCATTCACACACGCATTCACACACCAGTGTACGCAGACACTGGGGGCGAGGAGGGTTAAGTGCTTTGCCCAAGGACACAACGGCAGCATTCATCTGTGGGAGCTGGAATCGTACCAACCAACCTGTGGGTCAGTGGATCTGACCGCTCAACCACTGATGTTTCTTGTCAAGAGCGGGTTTTGAACCACCAACCTTTGGATCAGTGGACAAACGCTCTACCAACTGAGCTACTGCCGCCCAAATTAATTCCTTTTGGCCGAAATCTTTCTCTGGCGACGTTAGACTCCAGTCTAACGCGGAGTAGCTGCAGATACCGCGGCGGTCAGTGCTGACAGACCTGGACAATGGCTGCGTCACCAGAAAAACGCTTTCCCCACTTATTTTAGTCTCTGGACTGTGGGGAGATGCCCAAGTTTGACCTGGGGGTGGCATATCCCTTTAAGATGAATGGACTGAATAGTAATAATAAAATGATTTCACACCAGAGTCTTCTGCGTCCTGGTCGTCCAGTGGACCCTCGGGCACCCCCATCTCCAGACACCTCTTACTGTGGCCCTTGGACTTCATGTGCTTTGTCAAGTTCCCTAAAACAAATGAAACAAATCACATTTAGGATTAGTTTACATATCAATGAATCAGTCAATCATTATGCTTACAATTAATAGAAGAATAAAGTTGAGTTTTGATCACTTAGTGAATCGGTCTGGGCTTTTTCCAAGATCATTTTATATATCTTTAATCAAATTACCAATATAAAAAATAAAAATCAAATTATGCTTGTCATTGTCAGAGGGGGAAAAAAAAAATCACAAACCCTACATACTGAATTAAATACAGTAATCCCTCATTTATCGCGGGGGTTAGGTTCCAGAAATAACCCGCAATAAGTGAAATCCGCGAAGTAGGACAACTTTATATTTTACAATTATTCTACATGTTTTAAGGCTGTAAACGCCTCACCACACACATTATACACTTTTCTCAGACTGGAATTATCATTTTCTCACATTTGTCTCTAGTTTAAACACTCAAACTTTCATAGATTTTCAACAAAATGTATTAATAGTGAGGCGTGGGGGGAGACACCGCTCCGGAAGCCCCGCCAGACGCGCGAGGAGCACTGCCACGTCCCGGGACGAGACACGCACCAACACGTGCTGCTCTGTCACGGATTTGTCCACGATAAACCCCTCATCATGGACAAATCTGTGACAGTGAGCCGTGTCTCCCCCCACGCCACAATTAATACATTTTGTTGAAAATCTATGAAAGTTTGAGTGTTTAAACTAGAGACAAATGTGAGAAAATGCAGCGTGAGGCCGCGCGTACACCGGGGAGATAGAACTGCGGCGCCCGGACCGCGTCCTCTCAACCCGAGCCACAAACCGAAACACGCACAAACCAACGCAAAAGCCGCACGGAGCGATTTAATCCTGGTTCAGACCTGGTCTACTTCTGGTCTAGACCTGGTTTAGTCCACGTTTATTCCTGGTCTAGTCTCTTAGCCAATCAGAACGCAGACCACATTGTTACACTATAAAAAAAAGTTACACTATAAAAAAAAAAAAAAAAAAGTTGGAAAAAAATCCGTGAAACAGCGAGGCCGCGAAGAGTGAACCGCGACAGAGCGAGGGTTCACTGTATTACATTAAACAGGTATGCATGACTTTCTCTTGGTTGTTTTCCTAAAGTTGCTCCTCACTGTGCCTCCTGCAGCAGCAGAGTGGAGGTTGGTGGAGGTTTGTGCTCTGTGTTTCTATGATTCACTGCAGGAGCCCACGCCTCACATCAGATGAGCCCACGTCCAGATCAAGCTCTCCTGCTCTTCTGCCTCTGCTCCTCTGCCTCTGTTCAGCTCAAAATGCTCTGTTCCAACTGGTGATGTCATGAAGAAGTAGTTTTCAAGTTAACAGCTACCTTTTACCTTCATTTCAATAAAGATATAATGAAATAATCTAAATGATCCAAATAAATGGCAGCAGTCGAAACATGTCAACAAAGTAAATACACATTACTGTATTGTTTTTAAAAAAGAACCCAAGAAGTACATAAGAAGACAAAATGAACATCTTTGCTTTAGTAAGGTGGAACAGTGTTTTCTGTTTGAGAAATGAACTCAGCTTAAACACCCATCTATGTTAAATGTGTGAATGAAACAAAACATACCTCCAGGTACGTTTGTGATGCGAAAACAACATAACAGGTCAGAAAATCACTCAATAAGGGCCTTTTAAATTAATCCAAATTGACACTGAGTTCAGTCAAATCCAGTCTATGTAATCATCAAAAAAATATGAATTGTTTTTGCTGGTATAGAACGAGTCTATTTGTGCTGCCTAAGATTCACCTACACAAAAACATTTATAATCTTAAACAGAAGAAAGGAGGAGGCAGTTGCTAAGAGCAGCAGAGGAAACGGAGGCTGACGATTGGCTAAAAATGAACGAATCACTGTAAACAACTGCACAACGATCAATTTGGAAAGACAGATCAGACACAGCCTTTGGAATCACAGAATGTAAACAAGAAGAGAGCCAGATTTCCAAAGGTCACAAAAATCTATTATAAATAATCTGACAATCCTACGTGTATCACTGATTAACGAAATCAAATTGTAGAATGAAGGAAGTATAACGGTGGTGGTGGTGGGGAAAATGGGGGCAGATTAGAGCAATGACTCAGTGCACATGTAAATACAGATTTGAGAGGGTAAATGTGAAGGAAACAACTATAACATGATTAAAAGTTCTAAAACTTTGAAGCACTCATGCTTCACAGCAAGAAGGTTCAGGTCGCCCGGGCCTTTCTGTGTGGAGTTTGCATGTTCTCCCCGTGTCTGGGTGGGTTTCCACCGGGCACTCCGGTTTCCCCCATCAACCTAAACATGCGCCAGGTAAAATCCTCCAGCTTAGGGCCTGACCAAGACTAAATAACAAAACAAAATCATGGGGATGGTCCCCGGGTCAAATATAGAAACAACTTCTCCTGTGCAAGATCAATAAAGGTCAATCCTCTAATCCTTGACCACTGTAAGGCGCTTTGTGCTACAATGTTGTTTGAAAAGCGCCTTATAAATATTGTTTGACTGATTGATTGATAACCGCTGTTTAAATCTGCTATGAGAAAGAGAAAATTATTACCATTATTAAAAATGCTGTACTTGATCCACTTGGTCCAGAATTCTTCCTCAGTTTCCTTTAAGCATTCAGAGTTTCCTCATTTTCCACCATGAGTTTATCAGAGCTTTTCTGGGGTGACCAGATGTCCCTCTTTACCTGGTACAGTCGCAGTTTGGAGCCCTATGTCCCCAGTCCCAGCAGATGATTTGTCCCAGTTTTATACAAGAAAACTGATTTAAACCAGGATTGAACTAGTCTAAAGCAGAACTAAAACAGGAGTATAACAAATTTTAAGTAATGTGATTCCTGCTAACAGTAAAGAGGAGCATAAATTGTCATTTGTTTGGCCAAAATACAGTAAGGCGCTTTGTGTTACAATTTTGTATGAAAAGCGCCTTATAAATATTGTTTGATTGATTTGATTGATTGAAAAAGCCAATGTCACGTGACATGTCATGTGAACTGTACCTTTGGTCTTGAAGGAGAAGTTGCAGTGGTTGCAGTGGTAGGGCCTGACGTCAGAGTGGGTCCTGATGTGTTTTCGGAGCATACTGGGCTTTTTACAGCGGATCCCGCACTCCTCGCAGATGTACTTCCCTCTGCCTCGGCCCCGCACGTACACATACTCCTCATTTGACTTGTACCTATACCACAGACACATCATTTACACTTAAAGGAAAAGTAACGTTTGTTTTTTTTACAATCTGAGCCTTATTTCGGTAATAAAACAAGTTGTTTTACTCACCCATAGCACTTTGGTGTCATATGGAGCACTTCCAGAGATGTTTTAGATTAGCGTTAGCCTAGCGCAACTTCTAGCCATAGCTCGGGGCATATAATATATTCCCCGAGCATGTAATATGCCCCGTGCGGGCTCCAAATAACACAAACTTTAGCACTTTTCAAATCATAGAAGCCCGATGTCTTAGTCTACGATTTCGTTTGAGTCAAAAGTGGCCTGTAATCCCAGATTTATCCATAGTTTACAGCTTTGCGTTTCATGTTTGGGTCCCAGGAGCTGAGAGCACAGTCCGCACATGCGCACTGGCGTCCTCATCTACTCGAAACTATGGCTAAATCTCAGATTACAGGCCACTTTTGACCACACGAAATCGTAGACTAAGACATCGAGCTTCTATGATTTGAAAAGTGCTAAAGTTTGTGTTATTTGGAGACCGCAAACATGTGCCCCGAGAACTCACATGATGGAGATCGCAAATCTAAAACATCTCTGGAAGTGCTCCATATGACACCAAAGTGCTATGGGTGAGTAAAACAACTTGTTTTATTACCAAAATAAGGCTCAGATTGTAAAAAAAAAAACTTTTCCTTTATACTGTACTCACAAGACAACAAGTTCTCAAGACTGCAAGATAAAGTTTTTGTACAGAAAAATACTAGTAACCTACGTATTAAACTATGTATATTCACAAGTAAAAATGAAAGGTAGAATAAAATCCTAATTTATTCCATCTCCCGACAAATATAAGTTTTAGTTGGCCAAGACACAATCAACGAAGCAACTAGTGACCTACAGCTGGCTATAAAACACAGACAGACAGTAAAGACAGTAAGTAAAAGTACAGGTAAGTCACTGAGTAAAGCAGACATAGTGAAGTGTAAGTGCGTACCCTCCGTCAAATATCTTGACCCGTCGTGGTTCGCTTTTGGTGGACAGATCTTTGTCCGACTCGAGGCTGCTCTGGATCTCTGGCTGTGCTTTGGGTCTCACAGCAGCAGACTTACACTTCTGAGGCAATGACACCTGCACAGAGGAGCAAACGGGAAGAAAATAGAGACAGAAATGAATACACAAATGTGTATATTTAGGCATTTTTGTAAGTATTTGCAGTATTGTATTTATATTGTATTTGGTATGCTTTGCTGTTAGAACTAAACTATTAGTTGCCTACGATTTGCTCACACAAAAATAAATCAAGTAATCAGAACAAAAACAAGGAGACAAAACCAAGACTAATTGTGAAATTCTTAATCAAATCACCCTTAATTAACATATTCATTAAAAAAATGACCAACAGCTGCATTCATAAACCTTTCTCACCTTGGGCATGACATCCTTCAGCTTCCCAGAGTAGGACAGAATATCTTTGACCCCACTCGTCTTTATGGCCGAAGTGTAGAGGATTTTCTTTGAGCTTTGTTTCGAATCAAACAATGACATCACAACCTTGGTCGGCAGCCCCAGTGGGTTTGGGTTATTGGGCAAAACTGACCACGTTGAATAGGCCGAAGTCTTCAAATCCGTCTGTTGTACGTGAATCGATTTCCTCTTCATCAAAAAGCACCATGTGTACGTTGTTGCCGTTTTGAGACTGGGAAACGACAAGCGATGGCTATCTTTAGTATTAACAACTGATACCGATGTTGTAAGCTTCACTTGTCCGCTACTAAAACTGGAAGGTCTTATAGGAGATTTTGCCGGTAGCCATTTTTGTTCCTCAATTTTGTCCTGGGTTTTTGAAACGGGCATAGATTGGATTGTGGTATTCAAAGTCTCTTCTGGTATAATCGTACATGTTTCTTTTTCAGTTCCAGCGCTATCAGGCGACATTGGTTTAATGTCATCTTCACTAGCTTCTCCTTTCTCCGTTTCAGATTTTGGTGGTGACAGTGGAGGTGCTTCGGTTTCTATTGGGCTATCCGCCGGTTCGGTCGTGCAAGTTTGTCTAACTAGCATCAGCTTTCTTTGCCTTGTAACTTCGGACATTTTCGAATTGAGATAATTTATCGATCTTCCATCTGTGAGACAAGCTACTCCATGTTCATCTTTCGCGCGTTTTTGATGCTTCTCCATGTATATATCTAAACTGTTAGCAGGGGATAGCATACGTTTACTTGAAGCGGTTGGCTCTTGTTGCGGGCATAGTGTTACAGATGCTAGCTTTTGCGTGCACTGTATTGGGCCACTTGAAGACGTTAGCTCTATGTTGCTACTTGGACTGCTAGTTGGCGGGTTTATCAGATTTTCTTTCTTTGCATCATTTTCAATAGACTGCACTGACATTACTACATTTTTGTTTGTTGGAGCATGGTTAATTTGTTCATGCGTTATCAAAATTTGTGGTAGTGGTATGGCACTAACTTGTGACTGAGTTTCGCTAGTTTGCTGGCTGGCTTGTTGCGCAACATAGACATTTTGCATTATTTCTGAAGATTTTGAGGTACCCAAAATCGGATTGGCAATGGGTATGGTTAAAACTGGCAGAGCAATTTGAGTTCCTTGCGTGTTTGAGAATGTAAAAGTTTGGCTAGCCACAAGATTTGAGCATGGAAGTTGGTACTTGGGGACAAAATTAGCCTTGTCATCTTTTTCTGCTGGCTTGTTTTGCATATTTTCCTGGCAAACTAGGATTTGATTGAGAGGGTGTTGAGCTTTTTGGCAGATTTGAACTCTTGATGTCTGATGCCAGGGATGAGGAAGCCCGTGAATTTGTGGTTGTAATGTTGGACTACCCAAGTTTATACATTGCACAAGTTGCTCATTCTTCTGCAAAGGCTTGTCTCCTGTCTGCAGCACAAAGGGTTGACTCATTGTATTCTTATTGGCGATATGAATTTGCTGTGGCTTCGACTGCGATAATGAGTAAACATTAGCTACTTTTTCAAGCGATGCAGCACTTTTACGAACAGGCTGTTGGCTTTCAGGACCAATTTTCAGTGACATTTGTCGTACCAATGGACCACGTCTTCTTTCAATAAGCGGTACTTGCGATGCACTTTTGGGCAAACCAATCGGAGATGGAGACCTGCTTGGTGACACATTTCCACAATCAAAAGACTTACTCCGATGCTCAGTTGAAACCTCCACAGATGGTTGGGTGCATGTAATTTGTTCTGAAGCAGCACGGCGCATAGTTCCTGGGACATTTAATGTGTTAAAAGCTGCCGGCAAGCCTTGTAAATCAAAATTTTTGTTGATATACTCCGCTCTTGATGGACTTTCCGACCTCAAAGACTCCTCTCTGTCAAAAGATGCTGAAATACTCGATCCACGAGACAAACTACTATCCCTGCTTAGACTTCGGGACAAACTTGACTCAAAACTTGATTCGCCAGAAGACTGATCCATTTGTGCCAATCGGATTCTTTTCTTCTTAGGTGGCAACTTTTCCGCAGGTAATTTTGACAAACTTTCACTTCTTTGCGGCCAGTTAAATTGATCGGTTGACTTGTCTGCCAGATCTATGTTTTGTGAATCAATCTCTCTATCTGGTTCTTCTGTTACAAGTATTTCAGGAACTTGAATGTTGTTTTGACGTACAAGTCGGGATTGATGCACGGGAGTAATTGGAATTTCAACAACTTTTCCTTCACTGTATTGCGTTACTCTTGTTTTCCCAAAATCTCCACTTTTAGATTTACTTTCATGACATGCATCTTTTGAAATATTTGCTACTTGGTTGGCTTTTGGCTTATTTGCAAGATCTTTTTCCATGTTTTCCACTGGAGATGCTCTGTCCATTGATTCTGTCTCAAATGAATTTGGTCGACTTAGCGAGTTAGTATGCCTTATAACTGATGTCCCACTTCCTTGTCTTTGCAACTCCCCTTTATTTGCAATGTTCGTCTCTCGTATCGGCGAAAGTCTTGCATCGGATGTACCTCTTGCTACAAGTTGAATTTGAGGTAGCTTTGCTTGGTTGTTTTTCGGCTGCACGTCTACAATAACTGCATGGGGAGGAAATGCCCGATTTGCAGTAGTTAACTGTCCCGAATCAAAACTAACCGAACAAGGCGGGACCGTATCTGTTGGCGATTGATCATCCTCATCTCCTACACTTTTCATTTTCATTCTACGCTTCCTGAAAGACGTCTGTTGATCGAGAATTCCGGAACCAGACGCTGACCTTGAGATTATTGACTGTTGCATATGTACATGGAAAACCTCTGGCTCAACCTCTTTAACTGGCTTATTTTTTGGCCCATGCAATTCAGAGCAATAAAATTTCTTATGCGTTTCAAAATTTTCCAACTTCCTATACCGATTCCGACAGGTTTCACATTCGTACATCGTGCCTTTGTTTTGCAATGGTTTTCTGGTTTTGTCTTGGTTGTGTTCAAATGATCTGCTACGTTGCATCAATTCTGTCAGATTACTTGGCGGTCCTTGATATCCCTCATCCATAGACCTCACAGTTGGAAGACCATGTCCATCATGACTTGTGGAAAAATCTTCTACAGCCACTTGTCGGACCAAAGTTCTTGCGTGCATTGCCGGATTTGGCGTTGGAGGTGCAGAAGAGAAGACATCATCGTTTAGTGGGCTAATTTTCTCATCAAAAGACTGGCAAATTCGTAACGGGTGTGGAAGTGGTGGTACATTGACTGGCAAAGCTGAGTGTCCTGGAGTAGCTGGCATTGAGTTACTTCTAGTTATTGGTAAGCAGTCCATTGGAGGATATTGAGAAGGTACAGACAGCAAGAATACTGGTTTTGACTTATCTGTGGGTGTGAATGGCGATTTTGGGATGTCTGAACTTGAACTGGACCTTCTCCCAATTGGTTTAAGATCGAATTGAAAAGAATCTTTGAAAATGTATGATTTGGGAGAGTCTATGCTACCTCGCCTTGACAGAGAAGTTCGCCTTGGTTTGACACTATCCAGTTGCTTATTATCAACAACAGCTTCATTGTCAGAAATCAGTTTGGAAATGCGTTCTTCTAATGACAATGCTTTCGGTTCTAATGGTGGTCTCATCTGCCCTGCTATTGGTCTTGCTTTTGGCTCAGTTTGCACATGCATTACTGTTGCAACAATTGGTGGCATACTTGGAAGAACATTTTTGTCAGTTTCTACAGGTGGAGTAATTTTTACAAATGGACTTGGTGGACTCATAGCTTGATCAGCGCTTTCAGACCTGGAGAAGTATCCCGAATCGGTGCTACCCAAGCTTCTTGGACTAAGCAGGCATTTCGGTTGCTGCTGTTGTGAGAAATCAGTTGCTTGTTGTCTCTGGAGCTGTGCGTGCCCTCCCAGTAGTGGAGACTTGCATTGTTGATCCTCATCCTCACTTACATCTATAGACGCATTAGTTCCATCAACCTCTTTCAGCGAAGACAAAACTGTGATGCTTGACCTTAAGCTTGCCGACTGAAATTCGCGTTGACGTGCTGCTGCCTGCTCTGGTGCTGCCATAGTAACTCTTGGGCTATCCGCTCTCAACGGTGAAACATTTACAGGATAAACAACAACTTTCGGAAGGGCAGCTGTAACTTTTGGTTCGATTTTGATTTTACAAGAATCAACCACATTCAACTGATCAACTTCAGCTTGGTTTAAACATTGCAAACTACTTTCTGAAACTGCTACGATATTACTTTGTGTCAAATCTTGTTCTAGTTCATGGTTACTACCTTCCTCATCACTTTCTCCTGTATCTTCCGCCTCTGAATGCGTCCCTCCGCCTTTTTCCGATTCTTGGGATAACAACCCACCTCCTGATTCTGATCTCGCTATTAACCCAAGTTTAATTGCATGAGCGTGCGATTTTTTGTGCTTGTACAAATTGCTTTTTGTTTTGAACGAGAATCCGCAGGTCACACATGGATATGGGCGTTCCCCTGTGTGGGATCGGATATGTTTTAGCAGCACGCTTGGTTTGGCACATGCTCGGTTACAATATTCGCAAACATATTTTCCTGGCTTCTTCGGCTTTTGGTCTTTGGAAATCTGATCTCCGAAATTCATCACAGTCGCCATTTGAACTTGGTTGCTGCCTGGAGTTACTGGAACCTGGATAGAACTGGGAACAGTTGCGGATAAAGACTGGCAAGTTTGGACTATTGGTGGTTGGCTTTGAGGTAATGCATTTGACCCATGGCTTATTGCCACTGGTCCTGAGTTAAAACTCATTTGCAATCTTGGCTTTTCGGGATTCGCAACTGGTATAAAATGAGTCCCAGTTTGCAAAGTCTGCGTCCCTGCTTGCACTGTTCCTTGTATCGGCGCGGCTATGCCAATAACATTCCCTTGTTCATCAATGTAATAGGTTTGCATGTGTGAAGACTGGATTCCAACGTTAAGTGTAGGCATAGCTTCTCCAATGCTAGCTTGTGTGCGAATGTTTGCAGCTGGCTGATTTTTCCTTTCCGCTAATGTACTAAAATCTGGCTCCATAGCTTTTAGCAAAACATCTAGCGGTGCACTGCTATATGGTTCTTCTTCCTGTTTAGGAGACTCCATTTTTTTTATTTGACTTGGAGAATGTTGAGACATTTCTAAAGATGACGTCTCAGTTTTAAATGATTGTGGGGATTTAGGTTCTTTTAATATCCGATCTAGTTCCGGAATTCCTTCCTTTGGGGATTTTGCAGTTGTTGATACATTTTGTACATCCGTTTGTCCACTAGTTGGCGCTGTAGGGTGGTGGATAGGACTATTTGATGAGGAGGAGGAGCACAGCAGAGTAGTTTTGTCTGATGGCGTTCCTTGGACAGTGGAGTCACATGGCTTTGACTGTAAGGGTTTTTTCACTGGAGATTTGGGGATTTTCTTGAGCTGGTTGCCCGCAATGACCTTCTTCCTCTTCAGGCTCTGGGACTTGTCAACATTTCGGAGGCAGCTTTCAGACACACCTAAGGAGAGAAAGAAAGAGAAGTCATGTTAATCAAACCAGAGCCAAACATTAAACCTATAAAAAGGTGGACTATGTAACTTTTCTGGACCCCAGTCAGTGTAGATGTCATTGCTTTGCCTGGAATGTCTCACAGGCAAATTTAAACTCATCAATCTTTAAGATTTAGGCTTAAGCCTTTATTGGTCTCACACACAATGACACACAGTGACACACGGGAGAAATTTGACTTCTGCATTTGACCCATCCTTTTTTTCAGGAGCAGTGAGTGGTTTCTCTATGGAAACCAGAAGGTGACGTTACTAGGTCAAGTGACAGGTCAGACAGCAATAAAAAAAAAAAACTGTTATTGAAAAATAGCAAGATAGGCAAGTGTAATAACATGCTGTGGAACATTTTAGACAGAAATAACATCTCCATTATGTTATGTAGACATGTGGAGGACAATAGGCAAAAGAACATTTCCATGGAAATAAGCAAGAGGAGGCCAAATAAGAGATTTGTGGGGATGCATCCTGCTCACAGTAAGGATGCATGTTAGTTTTCTAGTGCAATAAAACCAAAATAAATAAATATATAAAAAATAAAGCCCATTCCATTGTCACTAAAGAATCATACTTAAAAAAAACAAAAAGTTAAATGGTCACCAAATTAAAAGAGCACTATGTAACATTTTCTAGTGAAGAGTCTACCTCGTGCTTGTCTCCATGGAGATGTTATTGTTTGTCCCACTTGTCGCAGTTAAAATGGTTGTTTTTCAGTATATTCTGATAACTATAAACCTAAAATTGAATAAATGCAAGATGGATATGTTTAATACCATACTGTGGAACATTCTAGACATAGAAGTGAAATTTCCATGGACACAATCAGGTGGCTGACCCTCCACATCAGCGTAGTGCCAACCATTACAGCCCTTTAACGCAAGTCCCTGTTTACTTGCACAATTACATCACTTAAGAGGCGTGAAGAGTCCCTCAGTCGTCCAGGTAGAATCCATGATAAAAGAAGAAATTCAATTTGTCAACTGGACAAAGTTTGTTTGGTCGAAAACGTTTCGCCGCTCATCCGAGAGGCTTCGTCAGTTCTGCTTCTAGTGCTGGTTAGACACTGTTTATATCTCGCTGCAGGGAGGAGCTCACTACACTGAAATAGTTCTGAAACTATCTCAACTAATTTGTTTCTTTTGTTTTTCAAATTTCTCTGGCGTCTAGTTTAGCATACCTATTCAACCCTAAAGACCATCTCCACCCCTCTGGCCCTGACCTGTCTGCCCTATTGTTTCTTTTGTCTGTTTTGACTTTGGTTTGAGAATGGAATTATAAATGGATGAGCGGCGAAATGTTTTCGACCAAACAAACTTTGTCCAGTTGACAAATTGAATTTCTCCTTTTATCATCACTTAAGAGACTATTTACTTTACAGCACTTCCATAGCCACAGGTGTATAAAATCAAGAACCTAGGCCTCCAGGCTGTTTCTTCAAACATTTGTGAAAGAATGAGCTCAGTGAATTCCAGCATATTACTGTGATAGGATGCCGCCTGTGCAACAAGTACAGTCGTGAAATGTCTCGCTCCTAAATATTCCACAGTCGACTGTCAGTGGGATTATAACAAAGTGGAAGCGATTGGGAACGACAGCAACTCAGAAACAAAGTGGTAGGCCATGCAAACTGACGGGGCGATGTTAGCGGATGCTGAGGTGCATAGTGCTACAGACCTCCAAACTTCATGTGGCCTTCAGATTAGCTCAAGAACAGTGCATAGAGAGCTTCATGGAATGGGTTTCCATGGCCCAGCAGCTGCATCCAAGAGAAACATCACCAAGTGCAATGCAAAGCATCGGATGCAGTGGTGTAAAGCACGCCGCCACTGGACTCTTGAGCGCGTTCTCTGGAGTGACGAATCGCGCTTCTCTTTCTGGCAATCTGATGAACGAGTGTGGGTTTGGTGGTTGCCCGGAGAACGGCACTTGTCTGACTGCATTGTGCCAAGTGTAAAGTTGGGTAGAGGGGGGATTATGGTGTGGGGTTGTTTTTCAGGAGCTGGGCTTGGGCCTTAGTTCCAGTGAAATGAACTCTGAATGCTTCAGCAGACCAAGAGATTTTGGACAATTCCATGCTCTCAACTTTGTGGGAACAGTTTGGAGATGGCCCCTTCCTCTTCCAACATGCCTGTAGGAAGAGTCCTGACCTCACCCCAGTAGAACGCCTTCAGGATGAATTAGAGCAGACACTGAGAGCCAGACCTTCTCGTCCAACATCAGTGTGTGACCTGACAAATGCGCTTCTGGAAGAGTAGTCAAAAATTCCCATAAACACACTCCTAAACCTTGTAGAAAGCCTTCTCAGAAGAGTGGGTATAGCTGCAAAGGGTGGGTCGAAGTCATATTAAACCCTATGGATTAAGAATGGGAGTCACTTAAGTTCATATGCGAGTCAAGACTGGTGAGCAAATACTTTTGGCAATATAGTGTAAGTCCCTATTTACTTTACAGCACCTGAACATAAGTCACTGTTTACTTGGCAACCGCAGTATTGTAAAAGGTCCCATGGCATGAAATTTTCACTTTCTGAGGTTTTTGAACGTTAATGTGAGCTCCCCTACCCTGTTTAGCCCCCCCCCCCCATGGTTAAAAGTTGCGAAATGTGTAAACTGAGCATTTGCGATCCTTTTCTGCGTTTGAAAAAAAGACAGCCCAAATGGGCGATTTTGGACACTCGGGGAAAGGTTTTCCACCCCCCGTCTGGATGTCCTGGAAATCACACCCACAGAATTTGGACCCCAAACGAGCTACGAGATACAAGCTGTTTTTTTTTTTATTTGGCTGGAGGCACGTGAGAGTCTCTCCAGGCTCGGATGTCCTTTATCCGAGCCTCCGAGGCTCTCAAACAGCAGTGGTTTCATTTTATTTTCTGTGGAAATTTGACTATGAGTGCTTTTTTCATGGGACGCTTGTCCTATCTTCCTTCGCGCTTAAAACACGGAAGTGGGGACAGCGCACCGCTAAACCAGGAAACAGCGGCGTATTTCTCTGTCCTCCTCATTTGCATTCAAGCAACAACGCCCAGAATAACGTGTTCAGAACCATATTTCTGAATAGGACTGTCTCCAAGAGGCTCTCTCATGCACCAAGGCTTGATTTTTTCTTGATTCACTGTCTTTTTTGCACTACCTGGCCAGAGAGAAACAAAATTTCGATTCACTGTATGTTGAACACATATGGCAGAATTGACAATAAAGCTGAACTTTGATCTTTGATCTTTGATTTTGGAGAAGATTTCATTTACATTATTAGGGAACCACTAAGGCGCCATATAAAAGCACCAAGAAGTACCATGTCATGGGATCTTAAAGCCTCCATCCACTCAAAAACAAAGCTGTAAACTGAACCACCATTTCTCTTTCAGATTGAGCTTTCTGCTACTTTCTGCTGATGTTGAGGAATTATACTCCATTATATTGTTATTTTGTCCCCATTGCAGTTTCGTGGTATATTTGATTACACTGTTGACCCAAGACAAAAGCCATACACTGTTATTGTTATCTGGCCTTTTCATTGCATTGCTTCTTACTCCTAGCTACATTATCTTAACTATTCTTACAATTTTGACCAGAATTAAAGAATGAATGCATTATAGTTGTTTTAACACAGGCTGGGAAAAAATGTGAATGTGAAGAATGAACTAACAATTATGTTATTATTTCTTAATCAGATGAATGGCTAGTGTCCTGCTTTTGTGATAAAGATTTTCTTTCTGGTCAAGTTGAAAACAACATTCTTCTGTTCTTTCTGCAGTCTTCATTTGTGCAGTTTGCATTGTGACTTGTGCTTTTCCTCGACCACAGTGAATCCTCTGACCCCGGCACACCCAGGACCTCCCGCAAAGAGTGTAGGGGGAGGTGAGGGAGAGAGAGGAGGGAAGAGAGGGAGAGAAAACACAGAAGAGAAGGACAGAAGGAGGGGGAATAGAAGAGAGAGAAAAAGTGAGAAGAAAGAGAGAGAAAGAAGTGGAGATGCAGACTGTTGCATAAGCCCCGCCCTGTCAGCGGTCCCAGTTGATGAGGTATTTCCCGGAGCTCAGGATTCCCTCTGAGCTGCAGAATTAGAGCAGGAACGCCCCGGACTTTACATAACTCTGCTCCCACTGTAAACAAGAGCTGCCACTGGGACCAGCTCAGGGGAGAAGGAGGAGGAGGAAACTTGGAGTCTAACCAGCAACTTCTGCACTATTTTGCATTTTAAGACCTACTGTTCTTGTGTGTGCTCTGTAGTTATAATCTATGACACCTGTGGATCATTATGTTGCATTTTGGACTAAACTGCAATATGCACGAATCACTCCAAATACAACTTCAGAACGCAAATGAAGGAATAAGGAAACTCACTATAATATATTTTAAAGGTCCCATGACATGGTACTTCTTGATGCTTTTATATGGCTCCTTAAAGGGATATGCCACCCCCAGGTCAAACTTGGGCATCTCCCCACAGTCCAGAGACTAAAATAAGTGGTGGAAAGCGTTTTTCTGGTGACGCAGCCATTGTCCGAGTCTGTCAGCACTGACCGCCACGCTGCGTAACAGGGAAACTCCCTTCCTGGTGCGTAACAGGGATTCCCCTGTCAGCGTGGTGTGTGCTTCGGCTCTGTTTTTCCACACTGAAAAATAGTTCCCACCCAAAATGACCAAGTCAAGCTCTCCGTGTTGATTTGCACATTTATTTGCACTCGATATGAATGCGCACTACACAGAAAGTATTTGGGAAAAGCATCGAGCAAATAAATTCCTTTTGGCCGAAATCTTTCTCTGGCGACGTTAGACTCCAGTCTAACGCGGAGTAGCTGCAGATACCGCGGCGGTCAGTGCTGACAGACCTGGACAATGGCTGGGTCACCAGAAAAACACTTTCCACCACTTATTTTAGTCTCTGGACTGTGGGGAGATGCCCAAGTTTGACCTGGGGGTGGCATATCCCTTTAATGGTTCCCTAATACTGTAAATGAATCCTTCTTCAAAATCAACACTCAGTGCATGAGAAACAGAGATAAGATGAGAAAGAGTAATTTTTCTCTCTCTGAACACTCCATTATGGGCGTTGTTGCTTGAATGCAAATGAGGAGGACAGAGATGGCCTATAGTAGAGGGTGGGGGCGTGGCCAAACTCTCCGCTCTCAGCTGATCCATTTCTGCGTTTTTGCGCGGAGAAGAGATTTGAAGCGTTCCATTGAAAAATAAACACATTTCCACATAAAATAAAATTAAACCACTGCTGTTCAAAGGTCCAGAGGCTCAGATAAAGGACTTCCGAGCCTAGAAACACTTGGACGTGCCTCCAGGCAAATAAAAAAACGTATTTCGCATTGCCTAGCGCATTCGCAGTCCAAACTCTCTGGGCGTGATTTACAGAGACACTGAGTAGACACAGACGGGGGTGGAACTGCATTTTTCGAGCTGACGTCAATAAGGTGCCTTGTTGAGAATCGCCCGTTTGAGCCGTGTTTTTTTCTAATGCAGAAAAGGATCGCAAATACTCAGTTTAGACAATTCACAACTTTTAGCCATGGGGGGGCTAAACAGGGTAGGGGAGCTCACATCAACGTTCAAAAACCTCAGAAAGTGAAAATTTCATGCCATGGGACCTTTAAAAAGTTTACATAAAATGACCAGTTCTGCATCTATAAAGAGTGGCCGATATTAACAAAGTTAAAAATACATTTATATCAGGATTTTTTAGATGTGAACAATGTGTTTGGCTGCTTTTGTGGCTGACACACTCCACACAGCTCAGTTTTTAACATCATATCATGGGATTTTAACCAACTAAGAAGTGTGCAGTCAAAGGACACAAGTAAGGGACTGTTTGCTTTTGTGAAATGAGCTGTTTGTTTTTCCTTGAATCCATAGAGACCGTGCAAGAGGCTATCTGAGAAGCTGGTTGTGCACAATTGAGATCCTACATGCTTTTTACACCATATGTGGCAGCAAATGTGGCAGAAGATCTCCCAGAAGAAACACTTTGAGGGAATGGACCATTTCGGCACCAACCGTAAAACCAGAGCGAAGTAAGAATGAGGTCTTTCCTGTTGTGTTCACCTGGCGCCACCTGGAGATTGCTGTGACACTGCAGGGGAGGGTCACTTTTGGCTCTTCCTCTCCTCAAACTGCCCTGACAGAGATCTGCTGACCCTCCCTGACCAGTCCTCCTTGTTAAACTTGTTAAACTGCACTAAGACACAAAGATGACTGGACGCATAACAAAAATGTTGCAGCAACATGAACTGCAAGAGTATGGTGCAGCAAAACGTCCCTAGGGATCAATAAAATACCTCTCTATTTTCATCAACTCCTTTGGTAGCTTTCTGACCGTTTTGATATTCTAATTTTGCATTTTCAAAGCATTCATTTCAATATTACCTTGTAGACAAAATATTACACACTTCTTGTGTGTACACATTTGAAGTGCATAGGTCGTTTTAGCATAGGCAATGTACAGTCTAAAAGATATGGTTTGTGCAATTCTCTTCAAATGTATGCATGTTCTCCCTGTGTTTCTGCAGCAGGGTGTCTGTCTCCTTGCATAAAAAGATTGTGGGTTAGACTCCTGAGCTCTCTGGCTCTTTAAGCTCCTGCCCCCTGATGTGAGTGCTTCTTTAAACGGACAGTGACGAGGTGCTAGGGACAGATAATGAAACTAGTGCATTAGGCCTGTTTCCATAACCGGACTTCAGTGGGACTGGGCTTTAGGAGTTACATACTTAGTTTTAAAGACACACTTTCATTTTCACCTTCATACAGAGGAGACACCCTCCCTGAACCGCCACCTTAACGTGGTGGAGGGGTTTGAGTGCCCGAATGATCCCGGGAGCTATGTTGTCAGGGGCTTTATGCCCCTGGTAGGGTCACCCAAGGCAAACAGGTCCTGGTCCTGGGGACAGATCAGACTAAGAGAGGTTCAGAAGCCCTTATATTGAGTCATACAACAAGGCCAGACCTGGGGTGGGTGCTTCCCAGCGAGTGTCTGGTGGCCAGGCCTTCCTCCACGGGCCCTCACCTCCATGCCCTGCTTGGGCTCTGGAACCCAACTCTCCATTTCTCTGGCGTTGCCCACAGGGAACGGCGCCGGGTCGGTATGGGGGTGCTCATAGCCCCACAGCTCAGCCGCCGTGTCTTGGGAGTTCACCCTGGTGAACGAGAGGGTCGCGTCCCTGTGCCTTCGGGTCGGGGACAGGTCTCTCACAGTTGTGGTGCCCTACAGGCCGAACAGCAGTGCAGAGTACCCGGCCTTCTTGGAGTGCCTGGGAGGGGTACTGGATAGTGCACCAACCAAGGACTCCTTTGTTCTGTTATTGCACTAGAATTGCACTAGAATTACTACTGTTGCACATTTATTTTATCTTAACTTCCATGCACATTCTATTGCACATTACCATTTCACTGCTGTATCTTCCATTGCACACTGCACACTTTTGGACATCTGTATATAGGTATTTATTTATTATGTTAAGATTTTAGATCTTAGACTTTAGTTTAACTTTAGATCTCTGTCTTAGATAGTTTTGGTTGTGTTTTGTCTTTATATTGTATTTTGTACACTGTCTTTTTGCACTACCTGGCCAGAGAGAAACGAAATTTCGATTCACTGTATGTTGAACACATATGGCAGAAGTGACAATAGCTGACTTTGATCTTTGATCTTTGATCTTCTCCTGGGGGACTTCAACACCCACATGGGTAACAACAGTGACACGTGAAGAGGGGTGATTGGGAGGAACGGCCTCCCTGATCTGAACCCGAGCAGTGTTCTGTTATTGGACTTCTGTGCTAGCCACAGTTTGTCCATAACAAACACCATGTTCAAGCACAAGGGTGTCCACCAGTGCACGTGGCACCAGGACACCCTAGGACGGAGGTCGATGATGTTGTCGTGTCATCCAACCTCCGGCCACGTGTCTTGGACACTCGGGTGAAGAGAGGGGCAGAGCTGTCAACTGATCACCACCTGGCTGTGAGTTGGGTCCGCTGGCGGGGGAAGAAGCTGGAAAGACCTGGCAGGAACAAGCGTATAGTGAAGGTCTGTTGGGAACGGCTGGCAAAGCCCTCTGTCAGGGGCACCTTCAACTCACACCTCCGGGAGAGCTTCTCCCGGATTCCGGGGGAGGCTGGGGACATGGAGTCCAAGTGGGCTTTGTTCTCGGCCTCTATTGTCGATGCGGCCGCCCGTAGCTGTGGTCGTAAGGTCTGTGGTGCCTGTGGTGGCAGCAATTCCCAAACCCGGTGGTGGACACCGGAAGTAAGGGATGCCGTCAGGCTGAAGAAGGCGTCTTATTGGGCCTTGTTGGCTCATGGGACTCCTGAGGCATCTGACGGGTACCGGCAGACCAAGCGTGCTGCAGCCCGGGCGGTCGCAGTGGCAAAAACTCGGGCTTGGGAAGAGTTCGGAGAGGCCATGGAGGAAGACTATCGCACGGCCACAAAGAAGTTCTGGCAAACCGTCCGGCGCCTCAGGAGGAGGAAGCAGTGCTTCACCAACACTGTTTACAGTGCGGGTGGGGAGCTGTTGACCTCGACTGGGGAGGTTGTAGGGCGGTGGATGGAATACTTTGAGGAAGCAGAGGCTGGGGACTCGGAGGCGGACTCATTCATCACCCTGGTTGAAGTCAATGAGGTGGCTGGAAAGCTCCTCTGTGCCAAGGCCGCGGGGTTGGATGAGATCTGTCCTGAGTATCTTAAGTCTCTAGATGTTGTGGGGCTGTCTTGGCTGACATGCCTCTACAACATCACGTGGCGGTTGGGGACAGTACCTCTGGACTGGCAGACCAGGCTGGTGGTCCCTCTGTTTAAGAAGGGGGACCGGAGGGTGTGTTCCAATTATCGGGGAATCACACTCCACAGCCTTCCCGGTAAGGTCTATTCCAGGGTACTGGAGAGGAGAATCCAACCGATGGTCGAATCTCGGATTCAGGAGGAGCAGTGTGGTTTTCATCCTGGCCGCAGAACGTTGGACCAGCTCTATACTCGGGTGCTCGAGGGTGCATGGGAGTTTGCCCAACCAGTCCACATGTGCTTTGTGGATCTGGAGAAGGCATTCAACCGTGTCCCTCGTGGGGTCCTGTGGAGAGTGCTCTGGGAGTACGGGGTCCGGGGCCCTTTGCCAAGGGCTGTCTGGTCCCTGTATGACCGGAGCAGGAGCTGTGTTCGAATTGCCGGTAGTTAAGTCGGACCTGTTTCCGGTGCATGTTGGACTCCAGGGCTGCCCTTTGTCACCGGTTCTGTTCATTATATTTATGGACAGAATTTCTAGGCGCAGTCAGAGGCTGGAAGGAATCTGGTTTGGGGACCAAAGGATCTCATCTCTGCTGTTTGCAGATGATGTTGTCCTGATGGCTCCATCGAGCCAGGACCTCCAGCGTGCATTGGGACGGTTCACAGCCGAGTGTGAAGTGGCTGGGATGAGGATCAGCTTCAAATCCGCGGCCATGGTTCTAGACCGGAAAAAGGTGGCTTGCCCTCTCCGGGTGGGTGAGAGTCCTTGCCTCAAGTGAAGGAGTTCAAGTATCTCGGGGGAGGATGGAGGATGGAGCGTGAGATTGGTGCGGCGTCGGCAGTGATGCGGTCGCTGTACCGGACCGTTGTGGTGAAGAGGGAGCTGAACCAAAAGGCAAAGCTCTCAATTTACCGGTCAATCTACGTTCCTACGCTCACCTGTGGTCATTCATGAGCTCTGGGTAATGACCGACAAGATCGCGGATACAAGTGGCCGAAATGAGTTTCCTCCGCAGAGTGTCTGGGCGCTCCCTTAGAGATAGGGGGAGGAGCTCAGTCACACGGGAGGGGCTCGGAGTAGAGTCGCTGCTTCTCCACGTCGAGAGGAGCAGTTGATGTGGCTCGGGCATCTGTTCCGGATGCGTACTGAACGCCTGCCTAGGGAGGTGTTCCGGGCATGTCCCACCGGGAGGAGGCCCCGGTGAAGACCCAGGCAGACTGACTGAGGCGGCTAATCTGCGCCATCAGCCCCACCCACCACTGACATTCACACATACACACAACA
The DNA here is from genome assembly GCA_036785185.1 of Paratrypauchen microcephalus. Classification (NCBI taxonomy): domain Eukaryota; kingdom Metazoa; phylum Chordata; class Actinopteri; order Gobiiformes; family Gobiidae; genus Paratrypauchen; species Paratrypauchen microcephalus. Next base: position 847,774 of record JAVJIX010000118.1, on the reverse strand, counting down.
CTTTCATACTAGGCAAGGTGAGTGAAGTGTCTTGCCTAAGGACACAACAGCAGAACCTGGTCCAATCTTTCTCAACCTTTGGGTTGGGGGACCACTGCACTGTCACCCCCGAATGACCGTGAATGAAGGTTTCCACTGTTCCATGGTTGTGTTGTCTTTTATTGTATGTTTTTTTTTGTTTTGTTCTTAGAGTATTCATTTATTTATTTTTTAGCGTTTTTATTTTTATTTATTTCTTTTTTTAATTTTATTTTTAATTTTTTCTATATTGTTTTTATTATTTTATGGTATATTTATTTGTATGCACACTTGTTGCTGTGATTATTTGTTTATTTGAAATGATGTTTCTGTGCAGCACTTTGGAAACACTTTTAGTTTATGAAATGTGCTATAGAAATAAAGTGGATTGAATTGGATGGTGCATCTCCATGGAGATAAGCAGGTAGAGCCACAAGCCCAAGATACAGGTGTGCCCCATGCTTACATTATGCATGTATTTCAGGTATTTTAACAATAAAAATATCTGTAAAAGATAAAATACAACATAGATCATTTTTATTTTATTCCGCCCAAGTGTTTTACTTCAAAACATAGATCTGTACTCAGAGGTCCCTTTCCACAGAATTGACCTGTAACACTTGCCTTCATGGAGACAGATTGTTGAAGTTGAATTCAATACTGTGGAAAGTTCTAGTCAAAGCAATAAAATGGAGAGCGGTAGTAGAAAAGTGACATCTTCACCTTGAGGTGAGTGTGCTTGAATTTGCTGCTTGATGAAGTCTCTTACCTTTCTGAGAGCTTTTGGGCTCTTTCAGCTCCTTTTGTGCTTCTTCAATTTTATCTGAAACAAAAAATGAGAAAAATACAATTTCACAGAGTCCACTTGTGCAGAGCCCCACAGAGAGAGCACACGTTCAGCTTGTACCGAGGAATTCATTCACTCCATCAGGAAAACATGAACGAGAAACTGTTCAAAGTCTGTGCAAGATGGAGAGAATATGGAGAGAAGAGTCTGGGACAGTGGAACGCAGGGTCTCTCCAATAAAAAACAGAATCGTCCACTCTCTTGCTCTCTTTCCATGTCTCTCTCACTCTCTCTCTCTCTCTGCCTCTCTCCTCTTTCTTCCACCCCACCTTTCTCTCTCTCTTTCCCTCTGTCTCTTTCCATTTCTCTTTCCATCTGTCTCTCCCTTTCTCTCTTTCCCTCTCCTCTCTCCATCCCTCTCCTCCATCATGGAAAAACCGACAGAGGGAGCGGACCTGGAAACTCCAGCAGTTTAAAAGCATTACTCCACAAACTGTATGGGAGCCATGAGAGCCAGATGCCCTGCAGGAAGTTTGTTTATTAGAAACGTGGAATATTTTTGTGACTAAAAGTTTCATTTCATTTCCATGTGATTACATAAAAAGACTAAAATGTCAAATGTATATAAATGTATGAGGCATCATTTGGATTCAAAACAGGCACAATGTCCAAAGAATCGGCTCTGCTCTAAGTAATCTAGTGATCTTTCCTTATGGTTAACTGTAAGATTCTGTCCAATGATCTGCCCACAAGCCATAAATGAACACAAAGGCAGGATACAAAAAATACATCAACAACTTCACAAACCTGATGTGATGTTATAAACCAAACGCCTAATATAACATTTTCAAAACACTAAAGGGAAACATGGTGATCTAAATTTGTTATGTCTTACAGTTTATACCCCACAGAAGTAAAATACACCTCTATAAATAAATAAAAAATATCTTCTGAATGGGAAAAATATTTAAAATGTTGCACATAGGAGAAAGCTTAACTGAATAAATACTGTTTTATTTAAAGGGACAATGTGTAAGATTTTTACCCGTTAATTACTGAAATTGAACATACCCATTCAAAAATACATTGTTTTCCAAGCCTTTTCACTTCCATCATGAAATCAAAGTATTCTTTTGGACTTAGATATAGTCACATAAAAGGGGGATCTTCCCCATACAGAAGCAGCCATTTTGAATACGAGAGCCGCAGAAGGACATTTGGGCTCCGCCTTCGCCGTCGGCAAGGCTCGTGGTTTTGGTTAAACAACACAAGCATGCTGCCGGATCAGACGTCGTAATGGATCTAACACGTATTTTGGACTAAATTGTTTTACTGGATTTTATTCGCTGGATCCTTACGGACAAATTGAGAGCAAGTTTATGGTGAAATACAGAGTTTGACCTGTGCAGAGCATTCTAAGGTAAGCTAACCTCGTTTTGTGCTTTTCCGTATAAAAGCCCCATGTGCTCGGGGAGTGATTGTTGTGCCGGGAAATGAATTGCATAGTCAAAAAGAGGAGACTGTAAGGTTTCATTTGATGTGTAGAGTGTCATGGTACATGATCGGGAATGTGTGTTTTCATGAGAAAAGAAAAAAAAAAAACGGGACCGCGTTTTATTTATACAGCAGCTGCGCGCGGCTTGTGCGCGGGTACGAGAGCTGTCCGCGTTACGGTGCGCCCGGGTGACCCTCGAGGTCTGCCCTAGCTAAAACAGAAAGTGCAATAGCACCATCCAACTATGCGCCACGAATCCTACACACTGGGGCTTTAATTTATTTTATTAAGTGCACTTATTAGAGTGTATTTTACTTACATTTTAATTTAAATTGTGTGTATTTTATGCATTTATTCATTCCTTTGTTTTTGTTCCAAACTGTTTTTTAGAATATGATGACATAATGACTTCATATTCTTGCTTGCCTAGAAACCAGGTAGAACTTTATGTCCCATTTCGGACTGGTCTGTCCTTAGGAACATCATCAGTCGTGTTTGATGAAAGATGGAACCATGGAAGATGAGACGAAATCGATAATGAAAAGAAATAGTCAACTGAAGAAGGATGTTGCGAGGTTGAAGAGGAAGTTAATGAGGAAGCAAGAGTGGATACTTCATAAGTTTTTACTGTTGGAAAAGGTGAACCAAAGTTTGTGGAAAAAGAATGTGCAGTTGCAGGACATATACGAGGAACTGCACGTGGAAACACAAATCCGAAAAGTGATGAACATTGTTCATCAGACGAGGGAGGAGCAGATGGTGGAGACTTGGAGACTTGTTGAGTAGAAAAAAGTGGAGGTCACCCAGATAGTTGGTGACCATACAGGCACTTCCATTTATTATTCCTGATGGTAATACAGTAAGGGCTCCACTGTGTTTTTAAACTCCATACACCTTCACTGCAACCATTTGGACGAATTCAGCCCTGGAATTCCCAATCTCTACTAAACAAAAAGTTAAAGGATCTGCTTCATGACATCACAAGGTGGAACAGAGCATTTTGAGCTTTGGTGATGTAGACAGACCAATCATAAAGGATTACTCAAGTCCAGGTCTGCTGCTGATGAGGCAACATTATACACATGACAAAAAGCTCACAAGACTCTGTTTAAACTAATATGGGACTTTAACCCTGACTCCAAACTCCTCCTTTAACTATTCGGGCCTGAGACACTGAATATGAACCAGGACAGAGACAGTTGAGAATACCAGGTGCCACAGTGGGGTGCCAGTGGCTTTAGTACAAGCTGCTGTTGTGCCCTTTAGCAAGACACTTCACTCACATTGCACCCACCTGTGCTGAGCATGAATTATTATTAAGAATGATTCAGGCCTAGTAACTACTTTATTAAAGGGATATGCCACCCCCAGGTCAAACTTGGGCATCTCCCCACAGTCCAGAGACTAAAATAAGTGGTGGAAAGTGTTTTTCTGGTGACGCAGCCATTGTCCAGGTCTGTCAGCACTGACCGCCGCGGTCGAAGCACACACCACGCTGCGTAACAGGGGAACTCCCTTCCTGGTGCGTAACTGGGATTCCCCTGTCAGCGTGGTGTGTCTCTTTTTCCGCACTGAAAAATAGTTCCCACCCAAAATGACCAAGTCAAGCTCTCTGTGTTGATTTGCACATTTATTTGCACTCGATATGAATGCGCACTACACACAAAGTAATTGGGAAACGCATCGAGCAAATTAATTCCTTTTGGCCAAAATCTTTCTCTGGTGACGTTAGACTCCAGTCTAAGGCGGAGTAGCTGCAGATACCGCGGCGGTCAGTGGCGACAGACCTGGACAATGGCTGCGTCACCAGGAAAACGCTTTCCACCACTTATTTTAGTCTCTGGACTGTGGGGAGATGCCCAAGTTTGACCTGGGGGTGGCATATCCCTTTAAGCCTAACCCTACTTCAGGCAGAGTTACTCTTTAAAATGGAATGTTCAGAGCTTTTAAGCATGTTACAATTGTTGAGTTGTATTTGGAGTCATTTGACCTCAGCTCTCTTTGGGCGCCGTAATGTTCTACTGCGGAAGTCAGTCATGTTTCTTTTAATACGTCATTTTAGATCAACTGTAAAAAATACATAAAAAGTTAATAAAGCTTTTTTTAAGTCAAAGAAAGTGAATACATCTGTCATACATAATCACCATTTCCCAGTCAAACCAAATGCCCCCCCCCCCTAGTGTTTAGCTCATTTTAGCTGAGCTCCTCTGACATCATCCTTTCCTCATCCAGAACATGTGTGGAGAGTTAAACATGTGGAACCCCAAAAGCCCAGTGATTAGGGCCCCAACAAAATCCCATTACAACCAGTTTAAACTACACAGATCCCATTTCAATGTTATGTAACCAACCACAACCAGGACTGGACCAGGACTGGACCAGGACTGGACCAGAACACAACCACGAGTCTAAACCAGGACTGAATCGCAATCAGGTCAATAAATGCAACAATGAATAAATGCAATTAGCAAATCAAAAAGGCTGCTATTTGTTGTAGTCCCATAATTTCCTCTAAAATCTTGAATTATTTTGCAAAAAGTGGCTGGTTCTGTAGTTTAGATTTGTACAAACATGTTCTGATATGTGACTCTTATATTTGGCAGTTCAGATTTCTTGTCTTTTGGTCAATTTTTCCTGATGTGTTTAAAATGTGAACCTTGAACAAAATATAATAAAAGCGTAAATGGCAAATCTGATCACAATCGCAATGCTCGTCAGAAAAATTACTTGTAGATATTTATTTATATATTCAATACAGTGGTACCTCACCCCACGCACCGCACGAGAAGCGAGGAGCACGCACCGCACGAGGAGCATGGCACCGCACGAGGAGCACGCACCGCACGAGGAGCACGCACCGCACGAGGAGCATGGCACTGCACGAGGAGCGAGGAGCACGCACCGCACGAGGAGCATGGCACCGCACGAGGAGCACCCCTAGTCCTGGTCTGCACGACCGGCACCGGGGCTACGAGCACGAGATAGAACCGCGGCGCCCGAGCCACAAACCAGCCGCACGAAACCAGCAAAGAGCGACACGTGGTAGTTTAATCCTGGTTTAGTCCAGGTCCAGTCCAGGTTTAGACCTGGTCTAGACCTGGTTTAGTTCTGGTCTAGACCTGGTTTAGTCCACGTTTAGTCCTGGTCTAGTCTCTTAGCCAATCAGGACGCAGAACCAATGTTACACTATAAAAAAAAAAAAAGTTACACTATAAAAAAACAACAACCTTGGAACGAATCAGGCCTTTTCCATTGAAATAGCTACTCAACTTACGAAAAATTCACGTTACAAAACCACTTCTGGAACAAATTAATTTCGTAAGGTGAGGTGTTGTTTCGGTTCATTTCAGATGTGATTTTGTGGCTGAAAATCTGGTTCGATGCCTGTAGGAAAACTGCAGATTGAATAAAAGTGAATGGTGCTGTTTACGTTACAAATGACGAGCTCTGAAGTCCATTAAAAGGAGTTTGTGCTGAGAGACAATTGGATAAAATCAAGATGTGGTGGATATAGAATTACCACAGGAGCGGAGTGTTTTAAAACGTGAAAAAACAAAAATGTTAGAAGAGGTTTTTAAAGCACACTGTGAAACTTTTCTGGTGGAGAGTATGGTCTTTTCTGCGTGGAGATGCAGTTGCTTTGCTTGGAATTTTCAACATAATAAACCGACCAAAGTTACAGGTCAGATCTGTGGAGAGGCAAGTCCACTCACAGTAATAATGCAAGTTTGTCATGTATTACCTAAAGTACATATGATTTCACGTTTTTCTAATGATCTAATGATCTTTGCTTGGTTAAGTAGTAGTACTTTATTTTTTATATCAGCCTGGACCCGCTGCCTCCGTCATGTCTGGAGCCAGATACAAACATGGTCATCTGTCCAATCAGATCTGTTTATTTCAGTGACTCATCTGAACTCGAGGAGATTCACCAGACTCACACTGAAGTCAGTTCAATACTGAGTGTACTCAAAACAGTAAGCATTAAAGCAGATATTCTGTGACTTTTAACCATGTTATAGTCGTTTCTTCAACCCTAACCCTCTGAAGCTGGATTTGTATTTCCAAATCCAAATCCAAATCCACTTAATTTATACAGCACATTTTACAAACGTCGCCGTTTCCAAAGTGCTGCACAGAGATAAAACAAAGAATACATAGTATGTATGTATAAGTAAAATCAAATTAAAACAGCACCATAAAATGACAAAGTAAGCTTAAAAATAAATGAAATAAAATAAAGTAAAATCAAATCAAATCAATAAGAGACACAGAGGAGCACACAAACTCACGCAGTGTTAAAAGTCAGAGTGTAAAAGTGGGTTTTAAGACGAGACTTAAAACACTCGATAGTCGGGGCAGTTGGGACATGAAGGGGCAGATTGTTCCACAGCTTTGGGCCGATCCCCCCTGGTTTTAAGTCTGGACTTAGGGGGTACTCATCTCTCTCTTTCTCTCCCCTCCTCTGTCTATCTGCCTCTCACTCCTTACCACACTAGCTCTCCCCTCACTATTCTCCTTTCTACCTTTTTCCCATCTGTCTCTCTTCCCTCTCTCTTCATCACTCTCTCCCTTACCACTTCTACCTCTTCCCTTCTCCCTCCCTCTTCATCTCTTCTTCCACACACACACTCCCTCCTTTATACTTCCTCACTTCCCTAGCCTCCCTCCATCCCTCCGCTCCTACACCCCAAAACGAGGCACGTGTCTGGGGTGCGGTGACGTCCGAGGTCCCCTGGACAGTGGATCTCGGATGAGGATGTGGTGGTCGCAGTTGAATCAAGATCACAATTAAGTCATGTCTAATTAATGAACTGATTGACAGTTAATGAATGGAGAGGTCTACAGCCAATCCTCTGTCAGAAAAACAATGTGGTTTGTTGCAGATGCAAAACTATGGTGCAAGAAATGTCACTGTTTTTTTTTGTGTTTAATTGCTCTGTTGAAACCTCTGTATTGGTTTTGTTCATTACAATCAATACTCGGAGCCAAATTAATTACAATTTTGAGAAAAAACAAAAAACAAAACTGCAATAATAGCAATTACTTTTTTGCTAATTGGTCCTGATCTTACTGAACAGATTCAAAGGTTTATCACATTTACAACATGGACATCAGTAAATCAAACATCTTTAAAGCCCCAGTGTGTAGGATTCGTGGCGCATAGGTGGATGGTGCTATTCCACTTCCTCTTTTGGCTACGGCAGACCACGAGGGTCAACCGGGCGCGCCGTAACGCGGACAGCTCGCATACCAGCGCGCACCCGGGCTGTGCGAGCCCTCGCGTACCCGCGCACGAACGTGTGAAACACACACGGTCCTGTTCACTTTTTTTTTTTTTTTTTTGGCATGAAAACACACATTCCCGATCATGTACCATGACAATCTACACATCAAATGAAACCTTACAGTCTCCTCTTTTTGACTATGCAATTCATTTCCCTGCAAAACAATCACTCCCCGAGCACATGGGGCTTTTATACGGAAAAGCACAAAACGAGGTTAGCTTACCTTACAATGCTTTGCACAGGTCAAACTCTGTATTTCACCATAAACTTGGTCTCAATCTGTCCGTAAGGATCCAGCGAATAAAATCCAGTAAACAATTTAGTCCAAAACACGTGTTAGATCCATTACGACGTCTGATCCGGCAGCATGCTTGTGTTGTTTACCCAAAACCACGAGCCTTGCCGAAGGCGAAGGCGGAGCCCAAATGTCCTTCTGCGGCTCTCGTATTCAAAATGGCTGCCTCTGCATGGGGAAGATCCCCCTTTTATGTGACTATATCTAAGTCCAAAAGAATACTTTGATTTCATGATGGAAGTGAAAAGGCTTGGAAAACAATGTATTTTTGAATGGGTATCTTCAATTTCAGTAATTAACGGGTAAAAATCTTACACACTGTCCCTTTAAGGTGACAGTTTCTAATGATTTAATGGGGTTAAACTGATTCATATAAATTGTTTTTGGATACGGGAATAGGAGATTTGGCCAAAAGTTTATTTTATCTCAAAATCAAAACTGTGACAATTTGTACACCAAATTGAGAATTTGGAACAGATCCCCTGTTTCAGAGGCAGAAATTGCTGCAGTCATGTGAGAGCAGTTTCTCCATCACAGATGTCACACCATTTTCACCAAAGTTCAGCTGAAGTGAATGTGGAAGTGGAATTTACAGAGTTCTGTTAGAGATGATGAAACTAAGGGCCCGTTTACACGAGAACGCTTACGGGTAAAAACGACAAAATATTTGATCGGAAGTGCCTTTCGTTTACACACTGACGGCGTTTTTGGGGCCTAAAAATGCAAAAATCTGAAACCACCCTCCAGAGTGGAAAAGTTAAATACGCTCCGCTGTAACGTCTCCGTGTAAACTGCCCAAGACGCAAAACTGGTCAGATCTGCTCACGTCGCGTACGCGTTTACGTCACATAGATGCGGCATACCTTGATACCACAGATGTTCTAGTCAACATACAAGAGTCATTTCAACAATTGTATAAATCGCACCCACACACGTCTACGTCCACTTTTGCGTCTTCATATAAACATGGATAAAAAATTGAAGACGAGACGCCGCTTTTGCGTCTTCTGTTTTGATCGTCGCCGTATAAACGTAGCCTAAGATAAGATAAGATAAGATAAGATAAGATAAGACTTTATTAATCTCACACAGGAGAAATTTACTTGTCACAGTAGCTCCAGGTAGGGACAGTTTGAACAAGAAGACAAGTGCATGCAGGCAAAAAAAGGCATAAAGATAGGTGATAATAATAATTAAAAAAAAAAAAAAATAAGTAATAAATCGAATAATAATAATAGTAGTGATAATAATAAAAAAACAGTGACAGGGAGAGTATTGAAAAAATTGGAAAAACGATATTGCACGATAGGAGTATTGAAGGAGTATTGAAAAAAAACAACAACAATATTGCACACTCTGTCTAAGTTTGACACTATGGATTTAAGTGTCTACCTAATTTCCATAGGGATCAATAAAATACAAGTATCTATCTGCCGATACCCAATATCAACCGGTATCAGTGCAGAATTCATTTTAATTAATTGATTTTCTAAAAACAAAAATAAAATAAGACTAAACTGACCCAAATGTGTTTTCATAAACCAATATTCTTGGTCAAAATGAGCAAAAGTTCATTTTCCTGGGATCTAGAATACACAGACGGGTGTGAATGACGGTGGTCCATCTGAATGAGGAAAAAGAACGTCACAGGGGACGGAACAAAAAGGCGGATTTCTGTAGAATTAAAGAACAAAGCACTAAACTTGATATAAAAACAAGTCCAATTGTCTTCCCATGTTTACATGTTTAACCCAAAAAATTAGACTTAGATTAGATTAAATAAAGATTAAAATTTAATCTACACAAAAATTGTATCTTTTACTGAGGAAACCACTACCAAACCTGTTGTAAAATAAATGCAAATGTAATGAGCACACATTGTGAAGTGTCCGTCTGATGATGAAGCAGAGAAACACAGCGGACAGTTTGGCTCCTGTCACTGAACCATCTGCCTGTGGACACAACACTAGCCACGCGCCGCCGCTAAAGCTGTCACCCTGTTAGCCGCTGCTATGCTAACACATTTCCCAACATCCCGCTGGGTCCGGCTCAAGCCCAAATGGCGGCCGGTGACAGTTGGTGGCGGGACATATGTAGAGACGGAGAGGCCTGCTGCAACAGGGTTTCACTAACCACATGTTTCGCTTCTTTCTGCTGTTGCTACATCACGGTAACAAAACAAAAGGGCTTGAACGAACACTGATTCATTATTATATACAGTTATTCAAAGATCCCATGACATGGTACTTGTTGATGCTTTTATATGGCTCCTTAATGGTTCCCTAATACTGTAAATGAATCCTTCTTCAAAATCAACACTCAGTGCATGAGAAACAGAGATAAGATGAGAAAGAGTCATAAATGTCACTCTGGAACACTCCATTATGGGCGTTGTTGCTTGAATGCAAATGAGGAGAACAGAGCTGGCCTATAGTAGAGGGTGGGGCGTGGCCAAGCTCTCCGCTCCGCTCTGTGACCCACTTCTGTGTTTTTGCACGGGGGGAGAGATGGGAAGCCTTCCATTGAAAAATAAACACATTTCCACAGAAAATAAAATGAAACCACTGCTGTTTCAGATATCCACAGGCTCAGATAAAGAACTTCCGAGCCTAGAAACACTCGCAAGTTCCTCCAGGCAAATAAAAAAACGTATTTTGCATTGCGTAGCTCCTCCGCAGTCCAAACTCTCTGGGCGTGATTTACAGAGACGCTGAGTACAGACAGACGGGGGTGGAACTGCATTTCCTTGTTCAAAATCGCCCGTTTGAGCTCTGATTTTTTCTAACGCAGAAAAGGATCGCAAATGCTCAGTTTAGACATTTCACAACTTTTAACCATTGGGGGGGGGGCTAAACAGTGTAGGGGAGCTCACATTAACGTTCAAAAACCTCAGAAAGTGAATATTTCATGCCATGGGACCTTTAAACCTTTGTATATTTATTTATTTTTTGATTCATCATCAGACAGAAAGTTCAGTCAGAAGAAAGATACGTCTTATGTCACTCTGTGGAAGGTTCTAAGAACATCTCCATGGAGACAAACAGGTGCATTCCCTCCAGACTGTCCAGTGTCCGGTCTGTGAAAAGGAAAGCTTGATCACCCCAAGTATACATCGTTTGAGGTATTATGGGCGTATAAAAAAGTTCAATGACTTTATTTCAGTTCAGTTTGTGCATGAATCCTTATACAGTGGGGCTTTAAAGCTACAGTATGTAACATTCTGGATGTGGTTTGGCACCTGCATGATTCTATGGAAACAGAAACTTGTACTAACTTAAAACTATACTTTGGAACATTCTCCATGGAGATGGATATGTTTTATGTCATATTGTGGCAGAGAGCCAAAGAAACGAGCAGGAGGAGGCTCCAGGCCAGTAAGGAGGGATGTTTTCAGTGCAGAGAGAGGGAGGGAGGGAGATAGCGATAGAGAGACAGACAGAAAGAGATAGACAGAGAGAGAGAGAGGAGGCTGTGGGTGGAGCTGCAGCCGTGGAGGACAGCGATTATAGCTCGGCGTGGGAGAAGAGTGAGGAATGGATACAGGAAGGGTGCTGCGGGGGAGAGGAAGAGAGGGAGGAGAGGGAGGAGAGGAGTGACTGGGGGGGGCAGAAGCAAAGCAAGAGATGGACAGAGAAAGAGGGAGAGAGGGATGAAGGGATATAACGAGAAGAGCGCTGCAGAGGGAGAGGAGGTGGGAGACTGCAGCACAACACAGGAAACACAACAGGTGTCAGTGTAGAAGACTAAAATAATACTGGAGCTAACCGAGGACTGAACCAGGACTAAACCAGGACTAAACCAGGACTAAACCAGGACTAAACCAGGACTAAACCAGGACTGAACCAGGACTGAACCAGGACTGAACCAGGACTGAACCAGGTCTAAACCAGGACTGAACCAGGACTGAACCAGGACTGAACCAGGACTGAACCAGGTCTAAACCAGGTCTAAACCAGGTCTAAACCAGGACTGAACCAGGACTGAACCAGGACTGAACCAGGACTAAACCAGGACTAAACCAGGACTGAACCAGGACTGAACCAGGACTGAACCAGGTCTAAACCAGGTCTAAACCAGGTCTAAACCAGGACTGAACCAGGACTGAACCAGGACTAAACCAGGACTAAACCAGGACTAAACCAGGACTGAACCAGGACTGAACCAGGACTGAACCAGGTCTAAACCAGGTCTAAACCAGGTCTAAACCAGGACTGAACCAGGACTGAACCAGGACTAAACCAGGACTAAACCAGGACTGAACCAGGACTAAACCAGGACTGAACCAGGACTGAACCAGGACTAAACCAGGACTGAACCAGGACTAAACCAGGACTAAACCAGGACTAAACCAGGACTAACCCAGGACTGAACCAGGACTGAACCAGGACTGAACCAGGACTAAACCAGGACTAAACCAGGACTAAACCAGGACTAAACCAGGACTAACCCAGGACTGAACCAGGACTAAACCAGGACTGAACCAGGACTGAACCAGGACTAAACCAGGACTAAACCAGGACTAAACCAGGACTGAACCAGGACTAAAGCAGGACTAAACCAGGACTGAACCAGGACTAAACCAGGACTAAACCAGGACTAACCCAGGACTAACCCAGGACTGAACCAGGACTGAACCAGGACTAAACCAGGACTGAACCAGGACTAAACCAGGACTAAACCGAGGACTGAACCAGGACTAAGCCAGGACTAAACCAGGACTAAACCAGGACTGAACCAGGACTGAACCAGGACTAAACCAGGACTAAACCAGGACTGAACCAGGACTAAACCAGGACTAAACCAGGACTAACCCAGGACTGAACCAGGACTGAACCAGGACTAAACCAGGACTGAACCAGGACTAAACCAGGACTAAACCGAGGACTGAACCAGGACTGAACCAGGACTAAACCAGGACTGAACCAGGACTGAACCAGGACTAAGCCAGGACTAAACCAGGACTAAACCAGGACTGAACCAGGACTGAACCAGGACTAAACCAGGACTAAACCAGGACTAAACCAGGACTGAACCAGGACTAAACCAGGACTAAACCAGGACTAACCCAGGACTGAACCAGGACTGAACCAGGACTAAACCAGGACTGAACCAGGACTAAACCAGGACTAAACCGAGGACTGAACCAGGACTGAACCAGGACTAAACCAGGACTGAACCAGGACTGAACCAGGACTAAGCCAGGACTAAACCAGGACTAAACCAGGACTGAACCAGGACTGAACCAGGACTAAACCAGGACTAAACCAGGACTGAACCAGGACTGAACCAGGACTAAACCAGGACTGAACCAGGACTAAACCAGGACTAAACCAGGACTGAACCAGGACTGAACCAGGACTAAGCCAGGACTAAACCAGGACTAAACCAGGACTGAACCAGGACTAAACCAGGACTAAACCAGGACTAAACCAGGACTGAACCAGGACTAAGCCAGGACTAAACCAGGACTAAACCAGGACTGAACCAGGACTAAACCAGGACTAAACCAGGACTAAACCAGGACTGAACCAGGACTGAACCAGGACTAAACCAGGACTGAACCAGGACTAAACCAGGACTAACCCAGGACTGAACCAGGACTAAACCAGAACTGAACCAGGACTAAACCAGAACTGAACCAGGACTAAACCAGGACTAAACCAGGACTAAACCATGACTAAACCAGGTCTAAACCAGGACTGAACCAGGACTGAACCAGGACTGAACCAGGACTGAACCAGGACTAAACCAGGACTAAACCAGGTCTAAACCAGGACTGAACCAGGTCTAAACCAGGACTGAACCAGGACTGAACCAGGTCTAAACCATGACTGAACCAGGACTAAACCAGGACTGAACCAGGACTAAACCAGGACTGAACCAGGACTGAACCAGGACTGAACCAGGACTAAACCAGGACTAAACCAGGACTGAACCAGGACTGAACAAGGTCTAAACCAGGACTAAACCAGGACTAAACCAGGACTGAACCAGGACTGAACCAGGACTAAACCAGGACTGAACCAGGACTGAACCAGGACTAAACCAGGACTAAACCAGGACTGAACCAGGACTGAACCAGGACTAAACCAGGACTAAACCAGGACTGAACCAGGACTAAACCAGGACTAAACCAGGACTAAACCAGGTCTAAACCATTTCTCCCCCACACACAGTATTGAGAAAGGTACAGTATGTGTGATAAGACAAGCAACATGAATTTACGAGAAATGTATCACCATCAAAACCGAAACTAAAACGTGGCCGACGTCAGACCAGAGACGAGCTCGCACCTGCGTCACTCTTTTGTGGTTTTTCTTTTTAAAATCAACGTTCAGTTCATAGTTCACATTTGAAACATGTCACGGGGCATTCTCATCTGAGACAAGACTGAAGTCTCAGCTTTTACACACAATAAAACCCCAAGGACACACAGGGAGGGCATCTGACACACAGGGAGGGCATCTGACACACAGGGAGGGCATCTGACACACAGGGAGGGCATCTGACACACAGGGGCATATCAGAACATGTGAACTACAGGGTTATCAGCGTTTGCGTCCTCATTCACTATAGATTTTTTAAAGATTCACTATAACTTTTTCTATAGCTTTGTCTAGAACGTTCCAAAGTATCACCAATCACCAGGCCTGGTTTCAGCTCAGATCTGTGGAGAGGCGAGCCAACTCACAGTAAGAATGCATGTTTTTCAAGGTATTTCTTAGCCATAAACCCACGTGTAATTGAATAAATGCAAGAAAGGGACGCTTAAAGGGATATGCCACCCCCAGGTCAAACTTGGGCATCTCCCCACAGTCCAGAGACTAAAATAAGTGGTGGAAAGCGTTTTTCTGGTGACGCAGCCATTGTCCAGGTCTGTCAGCACTGACCGCCGCGGTATCTGCAGCTACTCCGCCTTAGACTGGAGTCTAACGGCGCCAGAGAAAGATTTCGGCCAAAAGGAATTAATTTGCTCGATGCGTTTCCCAATTACTTTCTGTGTAGTGCGCATTCATATCGAGTGCAAATAAATGTGCAAATCAACACGGAGAGCTTGACTTGGTCATTTTGGGTGGGAACTATTTTTCAGTGCGGAAAAACAGAGCCGAAGCACACACCACGCTGACAGGGGAATCCCTGTTACGCAGCGTGGTGTGTCAGTGTCAGAAAAAAGCACTTATTTCCTAAAACACAGTTACATTATTACACAAGAGCTCCAACTGTGTTATGTATCTGTTATTTAGCCTTTAAATCATGACTGAACAACTTTGTATGACGAAAAGTTCAAACATCATGAGACGTTTTGGGCCAAAATCAGCCTGTAAATCATCTTAAAGGCCGAAACTATGGAACCGATACCTGGTCCAGCGAAATGTTGGAATAGTGATTTGGATGTTACCATAATAAACCCGTGGATGGTCTCACGGGGCTGGGTGTATGCTGGGTGTATGCTGCCGGTGGAGGACTGGGTGTATTTGAAAAGGTGACGACGGAGCGTTCTTTTGTCCAAAACAAAAGAGTTTTTTAAAAGCAGCTGAGTGAGTCAACAGAACGTGATGTGCTCCTCCTCCTCCACATGTTAGCCAACCACAACCTGTAATTATGCACTGAGCTAGCAGCATGATGCTAACGCCAGCTACTCCAGATACTCCAGCTCCAAGAGCCTGGGTTAACTAAGCCTGGTTAACGTAAGACATCCCTGCAGTCTGAATCTGAGAGAATCTTAAAGGTCCCATGACATGAAATTTTCACTTTCTGAGGTTTTTGAACGTTAATGTGAGCTCCCCTACCCTGTTTAGGGTTAAAAAGAAAAGAAAAGACTCCAAGTTTATACTTGCCGTTGCTTCTACATCTCATGGTTAAAAGTTGCGAAATGTCTAAACTGAGCATTTGCGATCCTTTTCTGCGTTAGAAAAAATCGGAGCTCAAACGGGCGATTTTGAACAAGGAAACTTATTGACGTCAGATCGAAAAAAGAAATGCAAATGCAGTTCCACCCCCGTCTGTCTGTACTCAGCGTCTCTGTAAATCACGCCCAGAGAGTTTGGACTGCGAATGCGCTAGGCAATGCGAAATGCGTTTTTTTATTTGCCTGGAGGCACGTCCGAGTGTTTCTAGGCTCGGAAGTCCTTTATCTGAGCCTCTGGACCTTTGAACAGCAGTGGTTTAATTTTATTTTCTGTGGAAATGTGTTTATTTTTCAATGGAACGCTTCTCATCTCTTTTCCACGCAAAAACACGGAAATGGATCAGAGCGCACAGCTGAGAGCGGAGAGTTTGGCCACGCCCCCACCCTCTACTATAGGCCATCTCTTTTCTCCTCATTTGCATTCAAGCAACAACGCCCATAATGGAGTGTTCAGAGAGAGAAAAATGACTCTTTCTCATCTTATCTCTGTTTCTCATGCACTGAGTGTTGATTTTGAAGAAGGATTCATTTACAGTATTAGGGAACCATTAAGGAGCCATATAAAAGCATCAACATAAATAACAGATACATAACACAGTTGGAGCTCTTATTTCCTAAAACACAGTCACATTATTACATAAGTGTTTTTTTCTGACACTGGTATCGGTTAATATCGGTAGCGACAGATATGTCATACTCTCAGATGGGGGGGGGCAAGCGACAGATTTCCCTAATAACCTTTAAAGGAATATTAACGTTTTTTACAATCTGAATTATGGCTAAATCTCAGATTAGAGGCACTTTTGACTCAAACTAAAGTGTAGACTAAGACTTTGAGCTTCTGTAATTTGAAAAGTGATAAAGTTTGTGTTATTTGGTGACTGCAGTCGCCTGCCCCGAACACTCACGTTAAACGGATATCGCTAAACTACAACATCTACAAAACTGCTCCAAATGACACCAAAGTGCTATGGGTGAGTAAAACAACTTGTTTTATTACCGAAATAAGGTTGTAAAAAATGTTAATATTCCTTTCATAAGATTGTACTTCGTCATGAAATATCCAAAAAGTTTATTCACAAATCTTTATTAATGTAATATTTTCTACTAAATCCATTAACTTACTACATTACAACAAAAACCTACATTTAAATATTATTTACCATTTACTTCTATCTGTATTAATTAGTGGCCTATAGAATGCTGTGATGTTATCTGAAACTCAGCAGTTTGCAGAGGTGTTACCCAGCAACCGCACTGAAACAATAACCAAAGCATGTCTCATTTACATAACTATTTATATTTGGTCAAAATAGGCAATATTGTTATGCCTTTATGCCTAAGGTCTTTAAAGATTCACTGTGTAACTTTTCTAGTGGTTAACCTGGCATTAAACTGGTCCATCTTAGACACAAACGAGTGACACTACCACTACCAGATAATCACAATGTTGTTGTTTTTTTGTGGTTTTTTTTGCAATAATAACACCTGTAATTAAGTTTATATATATAAGATTTAAATTGACTGGTTGAAGTTCGTTATAGTTATTTCTTTGGCCATTATACACAATCAAAAAGGAGAACAAATCCAGAGTATGGCATTAAACTTAACTATCTATGGAGCCAATACCTGACTTTTCATTTCTATTTTGGATGGCAAAATGGCACGGTGGCTTGTTCTTGCATGTTCTCCCCGTGTCTGGGTGGGTTTCCTCCGGGCACTCCGGTTTCCCCCATCAACCCAAAACATGCTCCAGGTAAAATCCTCCAGCTGAGGTCCTGATCAAACCGAAGCAAGAAGATCATGGAGGAGGTCCCCGGGCGCCTGAAAGACGAGCTGCCCACTGCTCCTGAAGGACGGGTCAAATGCAGAGAAATAATTTCCCTACAGGGATAAATAAAGGACTGAAAAAAAAAAACAGCAGCAGGAGCTGTAGTAATAGTAGTAGTATTAGTATGATAGTGTGATAGTCGATAGTCTTCAGTATTTGTGTACTCTGTAGTAAATGTATGAAGTAGAGTGTAGCACTAGGATGCAGTAGTGACTGTGTGTGTTTGAGATGGAGTCTGCTCAGTCTCCACCCCCTCAGCTCCTCTGCTCTACCTCCTCCAACGACTGTGGGCGTTTTACATAATACAGGCCCAATATGCTGTCTCCACCCGCCCTAAATGTTCACTGGCATGTCTCTAACGCACCACAACAGAAAATACAAATATAAAGACGTTTCCACTCACCCAAAAAGACCACTATTCTATCTCTAACACACCAAAATAATAACTATAAGAATATAAATCTGTCTCCACTCGACCAAACTGTCCTCGATCCTCTGTGGAACACACCACAACAGAATATACCAGCTTGACCTCTGTCTCCACCCAAAATGTGCACTAGCATGTGTCCAACAGCATCATGCATCACAACAGAAAATACCAAATACAGACGTCTCCATCCACCCAAAATGTCCTCTATTCTATCTCTAATGCATCAAAACAACAAATACAAGAAGATAAATCTGTCTCCACCTGACCAAAATGTCCTCTAACCTCCACTGAATTGTGGTATTGCACCACAATACCAAATAAAAGCACATTATGCTGTCTTCACCCACCCAAACTGTCCACTACTCTTTCTCTAATGCACCACAACATCAAACACAAGCATACCCCTTTCTGGTGGAGGGTCTGGCCACTGCTTGTTTCCATGGAGATGTCTTTGTTTTGCCTGGAACTTTCTACAGCATGGCATTAAACAGCCATTTTCAGAGAAGCAAGCGACGCTACAAAGCTAAGTGACAGGTCAGGGGTCTCATTTATAATCTTGCGCACGTACAAAAATATTACATACGTGACTTTCCATGTTAAGCTTATGATCTCAACTTTACATGAAAATGTGTGGTCTGGTCCAAAAAATTCGGAACTTTGGACTTTGAGATGAGACAGATGAAAATCTGAGCTCAGAGAGACAAAAACTTAGCAAATTTGTGGAAGTTTCTATTTTGTCCCTACACTTTTAGTAAGAATTCTACGTAAACTTTAAAGATCCCATGACATGGTACTTCCTGATGCTTTTATATGGCTCCTTAATGGTTCCCTAATACTGTAAATGAATCCTTCTTCAAAACCAACACTCAGTGCATGCACTGAGAAAAATGATTCAGGAGGTTAGTTTGAATTACTTAAAAACATGAGCTTTTTCAGCATAAAAAACACAATTTGTTACATGCCTATTATTTTATTAAGTTGATAGCTTATTTCAAGAAGTTGATCTAAATTAAAAATAAAGAAAGCTGTCTCAACTCAGAAATACATTGATTTTGGATAAGCATTTTTGCTTTCACTTAACAAGGAAAAGTATTAAGTTAGTAAAACTTCATAATATTAAGTTAGTGCAGCTTCCAATCATAGACGCATGCAGAGGAAGTGATCAACGCCCATTTTTTGAATGCTGCCAGACTGCAAGGTGCAACAGCGAGGGGAGACCGCCTGATTTGGTGAGTAATTATATATTTTTAATTTCTTAATTTTATGTCCAATCAGCAAGTAACTAGCAGCGCTCAGTCGAGTTTACACAACACTAAAACTGAAGCGTCCACAGCGTGCTTTGTCCTCAGCGTTTAGATAATGTCTCCAAAGTAACTTGGGTTGAACGGTGAAAATGAACAGTAAATATCGGACTGGGTTTGTGTTTTTGTGAACTTTGGGGAGGTTTGAGGGAATGTTTGCTCTCGGCGCGAGAGGAGGAGAGAGTAGAGTCGGGCTGCTGCGAAGCCGAGCGCGCGTTATTTGAATTTTTGAGATGTCGCGTTTCACTTGTATTCGGAGACGAAAACTTTACGTAGCCTAAAGGCGTTTCGTAACTTTGATTAAGGTGAGGTATGTAAATCGTTTGGAGCAATGTATGCCCGTGAAAGCGGGATAGAGAGACAAAGAGATCCTTGCTCATTCACACACTCGTGCATGCACATACACGACATGCAGACATTGGTGAAGATTGCGCGGTGGAAAATTGACTGGTAAATATCGGACTGGGTTTGTGGACTTTGGGGAAGTTTGAGAGAAGGTTTGGTGTTGGGGCGACGCCATTAAACACACAGGTTTTAGGCCTTTACCACGTGGTGCTCCACAGGCGGTAAAAAATAATTCATGTGATTTGTTCACTAAACCTAAAATAAGCAGTATTTATAGCATAAAAACAGCATTTTCTGTAATTATGTGAATTACTGAGTTTATCATTTAATTTAGTCTGGTATACTGATAAAATTGAGGTTCTACACGTATTCAATAATCTATCTAATTCAAGCAAATATAGTTTTGTTCTCCCAACAACAGCCCCGAATTTAGTTGCCAGAACTCAAGATGTTGAATGTGCCGCAACTTCTGACTGGCCAAGCGGGAGAAACGTCACAAACATGGATGCCGTATTCACTTTCTAGGTAATACGATCTGAAGATCAAAATGTAAATGTGGCCGTCTAATTGACTTAAAACGTTTTGTTGTAATGTTATTGATTTATAGTTTGTTTATGTTTGTTTAGAAACGTTTGTATTGGTTGTTGTTGTGATTATGAATTATTTTCGCCGTAACAGTTGGCTATCTAGGCTAAGCTGATTTAGCATCACATACAACCACAGTGCTTAACACAATATGTAGACAGAGATAACATCTTTCACCGTGTGGTACCTTATATGACATTGACGAAAGGCGAGTGTCAACTTTTCATTTCATAGTAGTTATACACTTGGTGGTGTGTCAGTTGCAATGACCAGGGCACACGACCATAGGGTCGTTTTCTCCCAAAGACATTTTTGAGTCCCCCCTATTATGTCATTAAAGGTCTGAGTGCCGACAGACTTTTTGAATACATTGTGCAGTTACCAAATATGATGGAAAATCAGTGATGGTTCCCACAGCATATACAGTTTCCAAGATCTTGAACCCCAAAATGGCAAATTGAAGAGGGTCACCTGGGGAGGGTGTGTGACATGGAATGACCCTATTGAATGCTCATATTCTCAGCACTGATGTGTTTGTTTATATTTTGGTAATGTTTTGATGTAGATTAATGAAGAGTTTCGAAGACTGACCATGGTCAACCTGGAGCCAATTTTTATGGCAAAACTGGACCAGCACACCCCAAAGATTTTTTCCTTGATGTCCTCAAAAGGGGGAGCTGCAAAACCGAAGATCCATCGCATACAGAGCATGCTTCTAGAGGTAATTATTTGGCTTTTTTCTCTTGATATTTTTTAGCACATTTTGTTCTATAAAGTGAGAGGGTTAGTCAGTTATAATTTATACATTGTCCTTGACTTTGGGTAACTACGTGTGACAGTGTGTGTGCACGCGCACACGCACAATGAGTTTGGTGCCTCTTGTAACTATGATGTTCACCCTCAGGAGGAGCCATCTTCAGTTGAGAAAAAGAGAGAGGCTGCAATCCGGGGCTTAATCCTGTACCTTGGAGAAAAGGATGATGATCTACTTAAAGATGATGTGGTAAGTAAAGCTCTCCAACTCACACCCAACATTTATTTAAACTATATAACACAAGTAGGAGGCATGGACACCTGCCTAGATGATTTCTGCTGACCTGGCCTCATCTAGAGTTGGCTTTTGAAGACAGGTGTGAGGGCTTGTTGTATGCCTTTAGGGCCATCATCACAGTAGAACGCATTTACTGAAGGCACTGCATATGTCATTAAAGGTCTGAGTGTCGACACTGAATACACTGTACAATTACCAAATATGAGGGAAAATCAATGATGGCTCCCACAGTAACACAGTTTCCAAGATCCTTGCCCAAAATGGCAAGACTCATCACACTTTTCACACATACAGTTATCAAGGCTTAATATATCCAGAAATAATCAAGCTATGCTATTCCTAAGTACAATGTCTCAAATACTGAGGGGACATGATGTTTTTTAGGCCTGTATCTTCCTTCAATCTAAAACTAGAGGTGTCCAAATCTGCCTGTAAATTCTGTATGCAATTCACAGGCTTGAAAAGTGGACAGGGCACCCTAACTTTGGAGGGCCTCATCTCCAAAACAGCTAGATGTAAGATGCTAAAATCTAGGATTCTTTCCATTGGTAAATTGATGAGGGTCACCTGGGGAAATTCTGGGAAATCGTGTGAATTGACATGGAATGAAATAGTCATTAGGTGAAGAAAAGGATAGGCCTTAAACCATGGTAACGTGGTTTTAACAGTTAAACATGGTGATGGTAGCATCTTTCTGTGGCAACCTCAGACACAGGAAGCCTTGCTTCTATGGGTGTCCAATTCTGGTTGTGGATAAACATTGTCCATGACCTCCAGATAACGTTGTGTACCTTTCTCCATATTCACTGTAATGGGTTATCTTAGTTATACAGTCAGTGAAGAGTTGAAAGAGTTTTTAAGAACCCCCTTTATCGACACTCTCCAGGACAGAATTTAGGTACAAGCATAGTCTGTCAATATGTACGCTATATTGCCAAAAGTATTTGATCACCTGCCTTGACTCACATATAGACTTTAGTGTCATCCCATTCCTGTTTATTTTTTATATTTCTTTTGTCCTGTTTAGGATGTTGAAGATGAAGAAGTGATTAAAATCATCACCACCAGAGCCGACCCACAGAGGGCCCGAGTTGTCATTGAGGGGACCTCCGTCCTCCAAGACGTTGACATACCGAGGGCTTGTGCCCTGCTGATGGGTCTGATGTATGCGCTAAACCTGTGCTATCCCAAAAAGCTGAAGAACACTTTTGAGGTTTTCCAAACAATTTTTCTGGAGTTAGACAGCCTGAAAGCCAGCCACAAGGTGATGTCTTTAAAAGCCAAACTTCGGGTGTAATGTGCGTAATGGACCTTTCCGCGGCGCTGTTGTGACCCAAAAGTTCCGGGCTGCCAAAAAGTTCCGGATGATGCAACCATCGCCCTCTCCCAGCCTTTCTTCGCACTGCCAGAGCGTTATAGAATGTTGCCATTGTCACATTGAACTGGCCGCGGAGTTGCCGCGGCTGTATGCTGACCCAGAAGTTCCGGGCTGCCAACTCAGGCTATTTACATTAAAATGTCACCCTTTTCATTCATTTCATTTACCATAAGATACAAAGTTGTACGGTACATCAAGACACTTTTACTTTTTTTTCATCTGCGCTGGCAACTGGTTTCAAATTCCCTGGTTTCAAATTCCCTGTGAAACCAGTTGCCAGCGCAGATGAAAAAAAAGTAAAAGTGTCTTGATGTACCGTACAACTTTGTATCTTATGGTAAATGAAATGAATGAAAAGGGTGACATTTTAATGTAAATAGCCTGAGTTGGCAGCCCGGAACTTCTGGGTCAGCATACAGCCGCGATACAGCAACATTCTATAACGCTCTGGCAGTGCAAAGAAAGGCTGGGAGAGGGCATCATCCGGAAATTTTTGGCAGCCCGGAACTTTTGGGTCACGACAGCCCCACCCACCCCTTACCATGTGTTGCTATATCAAGCAAGCAAGGTGCCTTTCCAGTGTCTTTGCATTGAAATGAATGGAGGGGTGATATGTTTTCGCGTCAATTTCATATTTGCTCAAAGAAAAAATCGCCACTCTGCTTCTTTATCCACAGCTTTCATTTCTGTTCTTGGGCTTTGGATTTTGGGTAGGGATACAACTTAACCCCTCGTTCGAGACTTTTTGGGTATCTGCTATCCGATTTGCAAACTCCAAAGGCACAGCGTTTAATTTTCTTTCGATGAGAGGGCTTCTCTCCCATAGACTCCCATTCATTTTTATTGCTGGCTTGACTGAAGACACTTAAACACCATTGCTTTTCTATGATTGGTCAGTAGCTGTTTTGGGGTGGGGCCGCGGAAAGGTCCATTGCATCACATTGCCTATGTTAAAGTGGTAGTTCGGCATTGTCCACATAAAACACTGTTTGTAGGTTGTCTGGGAAGACTTCGAGCCATTTCTGATCATAATTTGGACATAAGCTGCTGAACAAAGCATTTTAGGTTTCTCTGGTACACCCTTTACATTGACTCCAAGGGTTCACTCGAACAATCATTCATAAAACGGCATTAAACTTTCATTTTCAAAGACATGGAACTCACTGTGTTATCAGGGGCTGACGGTGATACGTTGACAACAAAAATCGTTGCGAAGCATGCCTTCTAACAGTTGTTTTAGCATTTGGTGGAAGTCACCACAACTGCCAAAACTACAGGCTGCTTAAAAAAAACACCCTTTTCCGGTCCCGTTTCCAGTCGGCGGAGAGGACAGAAATCGCAAATATAACTTGTCTGGATGCATATTTTCCAGCAATTTTCGGGTCAACGCATCGCTGTCCACCACTGAACACTTGGTGAGTTCCATGTCTTTGAAAATGAAAGTTTAATGCCGTTTTATGAACGATTGTTCGAGTGAGCCATTGGAGTCAATGTAAAGGTGGGGGGCTGTACTCGGAGAAACCTAAAATGCTCGGTTCAGCAGCAAATGTCCAAATTATGATCAGAATTTCTCAGTCAACCTACAGCAATGCGTAAAATAATAGCAGTGCCACATGACTGACCAAATAAATCACTGTTTTTGGTAGAAATTATAGTATTACATGTCAAATAATTTACCAGTAGGTGTAGTAGTCGGAGAAACCAATAGAGACCCAACATTCATAATATGCATGCTCCTGAATCCATGTAATTGGATAATTAATTGAAACAGGAGTGGTCAGAAAATAGTGTCTGCATTTTTCATTACAAAGCATCCCTGTGAATTACAAAACTAATATTTAGTTGTATATAATCACTGCTTCACGTCTGTCCTGCATGGAGTAGGCAAACTTCTGGTACCTGTAAGCGGGTATTTCAGCCCAGTATGATTTCAGAACCTTCCACAATTCCTCTGCAGTTCTTGGTTTCGCCTCAAAAACAGCATTTCTGATGTCAGCCCACAGGTTTTATATTGGATTAAGTTCTGGGATTGAGCACGCCACTCCATGACCTTAGTTGTTTGTTTTGAAAGCAAAATGGTACACACCTACTGATGTGTTTGAGTATTGTTGTCTTGGTTAAAACCCCATTTCAATGGCATTTCTTCAGTATAAGACAGCATGACCTATTCAAGTATTTTGATACAAGATAATTGATCCATGATCCCTGGTATGCAATTAATGGCCCTTGAATCCAAAAAGAACTATCTTAATTTCATCAGTCAACAAAACGTTTCTCTATTTCTCTATAAGCCAGTCTACAGTGCCGTGAAAAAGTATTTGCCCCCTTCCTGATTTCTGTGTTTTTTGCATATTTATCACTCAAAACATTGTCAGATCATCAAACCAATTTTAATATCACACAGAAACAACCCAAGGAAAGACAAAATTCAGTTTTTGAATGATGATTCCATTTATTAGTGCACAAAAAAAATCTAAACCTATCTGGCCCTATGTGAAAAAGTAATTGCCCCCCCTTGTTAAATCACAAACTAACTGTGACTAACCACAGTTTTGAGAAAACTTAGTTCAGTTCTACATGCCACACCCACACCTGATTGTCACCACCTGTGTTGAATCAAGAAATCACTTAAATAGTTCCTGTCAAACAAAGTGAAGTTGGCTACAACATCTCAAGAACAAACACATCATGCCACGATCCAAAGAAATTCAAGAACAAATGAGAAAAAAAGTGATAGAAGTCTATAATTCAGGAAAAGGTTACAAAGCCATTCCCAAAGCTCTGGGGCTCCAGCGAACCACTGTCAGAGCCATTATTCAAAAATGGAGGAAACTGGGAACAGTTGCAACCCTTCCCAGGAGTGGTCGACCAACTAAGATTACTCCAAGAGTGCGACGACGGCTCATTCAGGAAGTCACAAAAGAACCTAGACGCACATCGAAAGAACTACAGGCCTCGTTGGCCTCAGTTAAGGTCAGTGTTCATGACTCCACCATTAGAAAAACACTGGCCAAAAATGGCATCCATGGAAGAGTTCCCAGGAGAAAACCACTGCTTTCACAAAAGAACACAAAGGCTCGTCTCACCTTTGCCAAAAAGCACCTTGATGACCCTCAAGACTTTTGGAGAAACATTTTGTGGACCGATGAGTCTAAAATTGAACTTTTTGGAAGGTCTGCAGCCCGTTTCATCTGGCGTAAAAATGGCACAGCATTTGATAAAAAGAACATGGTGCCCACAGTAAAGCATGGTGGTGGCAGTGTGATGGTCTGGGCCTGCTTTGCTGCCTCAGGACCAGGACAACTTGCTGTGATTGACGGAAAAATGAATTCTGCTGTTTACCAGAAGATCCTGAAGGAGAATGTCCGGCCATCAGTTCGTGCCCTCAAACTCAAGCGCTCTTGGATCATGCAACAGGACAATGATCCAAAACACACCAGCAAGTCCACCTCTGAATGGCTCAAAGAAAACAAAATTAAGGTTTTGGAGTGGCCAAGTCAAAGTCCGGATTTAAATCCGATTGAGATGCTGTGGTGTGACCTTAAACGGGCAGTTCATACAAGAAAACCCTCCAATATGGCAGAATTGAAACAATTCTGCATAGAAGAGTGGGCCAAAATCCCTCCCCAGCGGTGTGAAAGACTCATCACCAATTATCGCAAACGTTTGGTTACAGTTATTGCTGTCAAAGGAGGCTCAACTGGCTATTAGATTAAGGGGGCAATTACTTTTTCACATAGGGCCAGATAGGTTTAGATTTTTTTTGTGCACTAATAAATGGAATCATCATTCAAAAACTGAATTTTGTCTTTCCTTGGGTTGTTTCTGTGTGATATTAAAATTGGTTTGATGATCTGACAATGTTTTGAGTGATAAATATGCAAAAAACACAGAAATCAGGAAGGGGGCAAATACTTTTTCACGGCACTGTATATGTTCTTGGCATATGTTCTATATGTTCTTGGTTCATGGTACAGTTGAAGTCTATATTATAAGCCCCCTCTACAAAATTGTACAAAAAGTAGGACTTTGCTGGGGGATTTTTGTTTGATATACAAAATAAGTTTAAAATGATATTAAGTGTGTGTGTGTGTGAGAATATATGCATTTTATATTTTGTATGTGAATAATAATTGCAAAATAAAAAGTTTTGGTTTTGAAAATCGAATTGTGTGTTCTATTTTTTAGTAAAATAAGTTGGTAAAACTTAAAAAATGCAGTGAGATAATTTAAAAGGGTGTTGAATGATGTTAAATTTAGTTAGTTAGAATTACTCACAACAATAATCTTTTCACAGATTATACTACAAATCTTTTTGGGAAGTTAAGTGTGTTCAACATAACGAAGCTTTTAAAAGCCAACGGATATTGAGTGTAGCTTACTGAACAATTTAAGTTGGCAGTTAGGAAATTAAGTTTGTTCAACAGGCCTGAGCTTTTAAAAGCCTGCTGAATTTAGGTTTAGCCTACTTAAAAATTGAGTTGGCACTAACAAAAAATTGAGTTGGCAGTACTGAATTATTGCTTTGTTGGGAAAACTTAAAAAGAGCGATGCAAATACTTACCTTAATTTTTTAAGTTCTGGCAATGTGTTATTTCTTAGAGTGTGAGAAACAGAGATAAGATGAGAAAAGAGTCATAAATGTCACTCTGGAACACTCCATTATCGGCGTTGTTGCTTGAATGCAAATGAGGACAGAGATGGCCTATAGTAGAGGGTGGGGGCGTGGCCAAACTCTCCGCTCTCAGCTCTCTGTGCCTGTGCGCTCTGACCCACTTCCGTGTTTTTGAGCAGAGAGAGAGATTTGAAGCGTTCCATTGAAAAATAAACACATTTCCACAGAAAATCAAATGAAACCACTGCTGTTTCAGATATCCACAGGCTCAGATAAAGGACTTCTGAGCCTAGAAACACTCGCATGTTCCTCCAGGCAAATAAAAAAACGTATTTCGCATTGCGTAGCTCCTCCGCAGTCCAAACTCTCTGGGCGTGATTTACAGAGACGCTGAGTACAGACAGACGGGGGTGGAACTGCATTTGCATTTCTTTTTTAGATCTGACGTCAATAAGTTTCCTTGTTCAAAATCGCCCGTTTGAGCTCTGATTTTTTCTAACGCAGAAAAGGATCGCAAATGCTCAGTTTAGACATTTCGCAACTTTTAACCATGGGGGGGGGGGCTAAACAGGATAGGGGAGCTCACATTAACGTTCAAAAACCTCAGAAAGTGAAACTTTCATGTCATGGGACCTTTAACAAATGAGACCCCAGATGTGTGGAGAGGTGACTACGCTGATGATAATAATGCGTTTTGAGCAGTAAAAACACTCCAGATCCTGGAATTTTGTTTCCATTAGAAAACACTACGTAGCATCTAAGGGGCTAATAAAACATGAGCAACTGAACAAATGCAAAATAGCAATGGCAAATATACAAATAATAATAATAAGATTATGAAAAAAGGAAACCAAAAAATAAATAAAAAATAAATCACACTTGATCAGCCCTATAGGTCCATGGCACTAGACTAGGGTTGAACAAGGACTTCACCAGGACTAAACCAGGTCTTAAACGGGACTAACCCAGAACTAAACTTGGACTAAATCAGTGTTTTCTCAATTACTTTTCCATTTGCAGCTCCACATTTCATTCACACTCTCAAAATTATTCCACAGCTTTTTCTTTCCCAATGAGTCGGATCACAGCGCGGAGCCAGAGGAGCGTTCCCAAAACCAGAGGATTTTTTTACTCTACTAAACTTGAGGGCACCTTGACTTCCATTTCAGTTTTACTACTTAAAGATGCACTGTGTAACTTTTTGGTTAGGGGTCTATCACCTCCTTGTTTCTATGTATATGTCATCGCTCTGCCTGGAATGTTCCACAGTGTGACATTAAACAGCTCTACTTTACATTTATTCAATTATAAGTGGTTTTATAGCTCAAAAGGACCTGGAAAAACAGACATTCTGACTGTGAGCTGGGTCACCCCTCCACAGATCTGACATGTATCTTGGTCTGGTTTGGTCTCCATGAAGATAATATGGTTTAATGTCATACTGTGGAACATTACAGATGAAGCAGAAAAGCCTTTATAGAGGGACCCTCCACCACAAAAGTTACACAAAGCAGCTTTAAGGATTGCCTGGGCTCCAGAATATACACTTCTCCAATGTGAGTCCGGTCACCAATGAATCTCCCCCAGTTCTGATGATTGACAGTAGGATTAGCCAATCAGGGACATGCATGTCAGTCCATATCAAAACAAATATGGCTGCTAAAACACATGAACAACAGACAGGACAGAAAAACATCTGGGATTTCTCAGAATCATTGAGCAAAGAACTGAACTCTGTTCATCTGAGGTGAGAGAAATGAGTCACTGAAATCAAATAATCTCATTGGACAATGGTCAAATACACAGAGGTACATCAGTCTGGACTTGCCAGGAAAACTTAAAGGTGCAATATGTCACTTTTCTGCCACTTCAGGTCTCCATGAAGATGTTAAAGGAAAAGTAACGTTTTTTTTTTTTACAATTTGAGCCTTTTTTCGGTAATAAAACAAGTTGTTTTACTCACAAGTCATGTTTTAGATTTGCGGTTAGCCTAGCGCGACTTCTAGCCATAGCTCGAGGCATATAATATATTCCCCGAGCATGTAATATGCCCCGTGCGGGCTCCAAATAGCACAAACTTTAGCACTTTTCAAATCATAGAAGCCCGATGTCTTAGTCTACGATTTCGTTTGAGTCAAAAGTGTCCTGTAATCCGAGATTTATCCATAGTTTACAGCTTTGTGTTTCATGTTTGGGTCCCGGGAGCTGAGAGCACAGTCCGCACATGCGCACTGGCCTCCTCATCTACTCGAAACTATGGCTAAATCTCGGATTACTGGCCACTTTTGACCACACGAAATCGTAGGCTAAGAAATCGAGCTTCTATGATTTGAAAAGTGCTAAAGTTTGTGTTATTTGGAGACCGCAAAGTAATGCCCCGAGCACTCAAGTTAACGGATACGCTACAACATAACTTCTACGAAACTGCTCTTATTGACACCAAAGTGCTATGGGTGAGTAAAACTACTTGTTTTATTGCCGAAAGAAGGCTCAGATTGTAAAAAAAACACGTTACTTTTCCTTTAAGATTATGCGACATTAAATATGTGTGTGCAACTTGTAAAGCATATGTTTTTTGACAATAAAGCTGACTTTGAATTTTGATGTATCCATCTTCTTTGAGACAAGAAGATTATGCCATTGGATCAGATCTATGGAGAGGCGACCCCACTCGCAGTAATAATGCACATTTTTCACTGTATTTTTGAGCAATAGAAACAAAAGTAAATGTTTGGTTCAGATTAATGCCAAACCAGGAAACTTTCAAGGGAAAGCAAAAGTCAGTAGTTTGACTCCAGCTCAGACATACTGTGTACAGTGTGGTTGTGTCAGTGGGCAAGACACATCGCCTGCCTGCAAGTGCCGCTGTGACTATCCACATGGAGCTTTGCAATGACGTAATGCCACAGGGTTCGACAACATGCACTGCAGACGACTTTCAACTCACAACAACTCATTTTACAACCACCTTCATTATAATCGAGCCAACGTCACACAGAAGATGAGAAATGTGAAATGACAAAAAACTGAAAGAAGAAAAAAAAATCTCATTCATCATGTGGGTGATGTAATGCCACAGCAAAAACACTCTTTAAAAGATATACTAAAAATGTACAGACTAAAATAGTTTTACACTGATACAAACATATTTTAAAAAGTAAAATAAAATAATAAATGATTATATTAATACATGAACTTGAATGCAACAAGTGGGTGATGCCAAATGCCAAAAATAAATAGATAAAAAATACACTGATAGAAAACAAATATTATCAAAATTAGCCATAACTCTGTGGAGGTGAAAAGTACATTTAAAATTTTTTTTTGAAAATTGCACCCAACCTTTGCGAGCGCGCATTGATGTAACGCTGTAAAAACTGTGACACAAAAATAACCAAGTCAAAATTAACCACAACGGTAATGACTTGGACATGTTCTTCCAATGTTTAAATAGACCAAATTAAAAATATATGATTACAAAATGTCCCTCCGACAAATGGGTGATGTCATGCAAAAAAAAAAAAAAAAAACTGCAGAAACTTTGGCAAAATAAAATGTATTTTTCTTACCATTCACATTTGTATCTCTCCGGGCTGATCTAGTTTGGTCCTCTCTGCTTTTGATGTTTGAAAACTGTCAAACGGGGAATGCCTTGTGCACTTATCCAAGAAATGTCTGCTTTCCTACCTCCTAGTTC
Source organism: Paratrypauchen microcephalus (assembly GCA_036785185.1). Classification (NCBI taxonomy): domain Eukaryota; kingdom Metazoa; phylum Chordata; class Actinopteri; order Gobiiformes; family Gobiidae; genus Paratrypauchen; species Paratrypauchen microcephalus. The sequence continues at coordinate 816,749 of JAVJIX010000118.1, read as the reverse complement.
TGCTTCCTAGCTCATAGCACCTTCTCCTCAGTCACTAAACTACGCTCAAAACAACACACGAGCCTAACATCTTTCACTGTGCACTCTCCTTCCACTTCTGTACTGTAAGCAAGCGTTCTCCTCCTTTCCGTCCCCTCTCCTCCTCCTCCCTCTCTTCCTCTCCTCCTCCTTAGCTTGTTCCTCCTCCCATTCTGAACTCAGGGAAAGCCCTCTCCCCCCTCCCTTTTTCTCTCTCTCTCAGCGAAAGTCAAAACAAAGCATCTCAAAACAGACGTGTGCTGCGCCGTTCAGGAGGCGAGCGTCAGCGTGCCAGATTAGCGGGTAACCTACGTGTAGTGCGGGCTAAAAATATCCCTCCGTCATTAGCACCGTCACTGATCCTATCTCCCACTCGGGCTAATGCTAGCGCTAATAATGGTACGGTGGAAGACGGGAGCAGACGGGAGTGACAGGAAGAGGGAAGGAAAGAGGGGGGTGAGAGACAGAGGAAGAGACAGAGAGAAGGTGGAGAGGAAGAAGAATTATGTAACAGGAGTGGTCCAATGAGGTCCGAGGAGATGCCTGATTGGAGATGGTTGGAGACATGAGAAAGACTTTGTTGTTTTCAGACAGTAGGGAGCAGTGTCCCTCGTTCACACCGAGCACATAGAAGCATTTTTAAACAAATCCCCTCACCAAAAACTCATCTGGACTTGTATTTTGCTTCATTCACACTTGTTTCATTAATCCAATAATCCAAAATGGTCTTCTCTGAGCGTTAAAAATGCTCCGTTTGCATTTTACCTGTTTAGTTGCATCGTAGATAAAACTTCTACACAGTATTTAGGCCCAAGATTTGTGAAATGTGAACTCCTAATGTCATGGTGACCAAAAGCATAAAAATTATGTATATGACTAGGGCTGGGCGATATCTCGATATACAATATATCTCTCAATATCTGTACAGGAAAAATAACCCCCCAAAAACTACTGCAAAAACAAAATATGACAAATTCCACAAGGTCTTTTTTATTGAAAGTAAGCAAAAAGATAGGCAGTTCATGTAGGAACAAAGTGCTGAAAATTTTTTTACTGAAATTAACTGAAAAATAAAGGAAGAAATAATACATATTGCCTCATCCCACCGTTTTATTAAAAATAAAACAACTCAGCTCAATCTCATCTTTGCAATAATTCTGTTAACCACAGGATAACCATGAGCTCCTTTAACAGAGGAAGCTCAGGAGGTTCCTTATTTTAATAGATCCATGTTCCTTATTTTAATAGATCCATGTTCCTTATTTTAATAGATCCATGTTCCTCACCAGTGGTCAGGAGCTCTGACGTTTCCACTGCGCAGATCAAACCAAACGTTTCCAAATACGATTGTACAAGTTTTACACTGCAGCAGATTGATTTTAAAACTTCTGCATAAATAAACTTTACATTACTAAACTTTACAACATATAAACCAGAACTACTCTAGATCCACTTCAGCCCGTCTGAGATTAGAATGTGTTTAATGAGATTAGAATGTGTTTAACTCATTCAGTGCCGGAGACGTCTATTGACGTCCCCTCGAATCCAACCGTTGAGTGCCGTGACGTCTATAGACGTCAAAGGCGTTTTTCAGCGGGGGTTGCTAGGATACAACCTGGCACAACTTTTAAGGTGTAATTCACACCTCTCAACCTGTAGATGGCGATGTTGTATCATTATTTGCCGATCAGAGCCGTGGAAGAAAGGAGGAGTGCAGTGTGTGTATAGATGTGTGTAAGATGGCGAGGCCAGAGAACCCGGAAAAGCAGATAACTGTTGATCAGCGCCTATGGAGCGATCAGAACGCTCTTGGGACCCAGGATCCTGGATCAGAGGATCGCAGAGACAAGCCGGATCAAGCAGCGAGGTCGGTGCCGAGATCTGCTGGGGGCGTGTCATGTGTGCGCTGCGCGGAGCAGGGAGTCTGTTCAGAACTACGACAGCTAAATCGATAAATATTGATGTCAAAGTCACTGATCTGCTCGAAATCCTTCTTTGAACTAAACGCTCGTTTTCTCCATTTCTTGCGCAAAAACCAGTGTTTTTGCTGAAACTTCCCTATGTTCTACTATCAGTTATTTGAGAACCGAAAAGGTTAGAAACATAATTTTTTTTCCAGGTGAAAGAAGAGAGTCGACGCTTTATTTTGATGTGTGCCATGTTTATATAGTCAAAGAACTCAGTATTCTGTGAGTCTTGTAAAATCAGTGAAAATGCTCTAAATCTCTGGCACTCTAAGGGGTTAGATTTTGAAAACAGGCTGGCAGTGAATGAGTTAATGAGATAAGAATATGTTTAATGCCGCTTTGCGCACAGATGCGGTCAGCTCCTGTTGGACTGCGACACATGCTGGTGCGACTCTGTGGAATATGTGTGTTCTCTCTGTGACAGAGGATGTGTGTTCTCTCTGTGACAGAGGATGTGCTGCTGATGGTGAGTCTGTAAATGGTGGAAAATGACGTTTGTTGTTCTAGAAGCTTTGGTTCACACAAACTTTCAGCATTCACGGCAGTAGACATCTGTCTGCTGTTCATCTGACGCCTTAAAACCGAAGTATCTCCATATAATGGAGCCAGTTGTCTTTTTTTTTTTTTTTTGAGAGGAGTTCTGTCTCCTCCGGGCTTTGTTGAATGAGACAACACATGAGGAGAGGGGTATATAGAGTTTAAAAAATATCTCGATATATTTTAAATATCGAGATATCGCCCACCCCAATATGAACTTTTAAACCTACTTGAACCTGAGGACTTGAGCGTGTGCACAAATGGCAAATAACTTTCTTGAATCTTGAATCTCCAAGACAAAAGTGACATAATTTAAAGTCGAAATCACAATTTGAACGTTTGCTATGATAAAATCCCAAAGACACAATAATAATTTGGTAATGTCACGCGCCAACAACAGAAGGAACTGGCATATGAACAGACACAGGAACGACGCAGTGCAGACTCCTCAGTGTCTGGGAATCAAACCTGGGACGTTCTGGTTGAGAGGCTCATTTCAATGGAAAATTAGGGTCCATGAAGTGTCTTGCTCGGGGCACAACAACAGCCTTGCAGTAACACGTTTCTAGCATTTATCTCTCAGGTGATATGATGAGTGATGGAGAGATGGAAAACAGACATGGCCAAACTAAACCCGACCCGTGACTCAGATCCAATATTCACAACAACACATGAACAACAGATGAACAACAGATGAGCAACAGATGAATAAGAGATAAGAGGGTTTTTCTGAATGAAACACCTGAACTTACCTGAACTCACCTGAACTCACCTGAGGATTACTCACACTCAGATCACAAAAACTTAGCCTGGTTTATAGACTCTGACTCACTCAAACCAACACAAAAGTTCCCACCACTTCACTCTCTGGGCTTCTAATAAGAACTGTACTGCCGGTTTGTTCCTTGTTACAAGAACATTGGACATGGACTCTAACTTGAGCAGGAAGTGAGACTAAAAAAGTCCCTTCACAGGACAGAAGTGAACAGAAATGAACCTTTCCTGAAAAGCTTTTGAATGACCTTGAGCTGTATCAAAACAAGTATAAGAGCACACAGACGAGTGTATGGAATCAGGAGTCATTGCTAGTGCAGCCTCTGCAGCTCAGGGAGGGGGAATTCTGGAGGGTCTGAGTTTTCACATGAGGCGTGATCTGTCCATGTTCGGAGAATGAAACTCGGATGTGTCTCCATCTGCAGGTTAAGGCTCTGCATGGAGGCTCAGGTTCAAATGGGATTATAATGCTCCTTTAAAGGAAAAGTAACGTGTTTTTTTTTACAATCTGAGCCTTATTTCGGTAATAAAACAAGTTGTTTTACTCACCCATAGCACTTTGGTGTCATATGGAGCACTTCCAGAGATGTTTTAGATTAGCGTTAGCCTAGCGCGACTTCTAGCCATAGCTCGGGGCATATAATATATTCCCCAAGCATGTAATATGCCCCGTGCGGGCTCCAAATAACACAAACTTTAGCACTTTTCAAATCATAGAAGCCTGATGTCTTAGTCTACGATTTCGTTTGAATCAAAAGTGGCCTGTAATCCGAGATTTATCCATAGTTTACAGTTTTGCGTTTCATGTTTGGGTCCCGGGAGCTGAGAGCACAGTCCGCACATGCGCACTGGCCTCCTCATCTACTCAAAACTATGGCTAAATCTCAGATTACAGGCCTCTTTTGACCACACGAAATTGTAGGCTAAGACATCGGGCTTCTATGATTTGAAAAGTGCTAAAGTTTGTGTTATTTGGAGACCGCAAACATGTGCCCCGAGAACTCACATTATGGAGATCGCAAATCTGAAACATCTCTGGAAGTGCTCCTTATGACACCAAAGTGCTATGGGTGAGTAAAACAACTTGTTTTATTACCGAAATAAGGCTCAAATTGTAAATTTTTTTTTTACTTTTCCTTTAAGTGGAATTATAGATACAAGATTTGTCATTTTTATGATCACAATTATGAATTCATAAAGGCTCCTGTGTCTTATTCTGTGTAAATGCTGCTAACTGTAGTTTAGACCTCTACAAACATGTCCTTCTGTTACGTTTGGGTACTTTTTTCCCCCCTGCATATTTTTATTGTCCATTTTTTGGTGCCAGATGCCATCCCCGTAGTAGTTTTAGTTAACCATTATCTCACTAGTTTGAGTTTCTCCCTGCAATTCCCATCTCCCATGGCAACAGCAGAAGTCCCTCACTCTTATGCAACAGGATCCTCCATCTCTCCTCGCTCCCTCTCTTTCTAACCCCCCACTCCCCCTCAACTTTTACCCTTCTCTATACATTTCTTCTCTCTTCCTCTCTATCTCTCTCACACCCCTTGTCTTTCTTTCTTTCAGTCTTTTCTCTCAAATATTAAAGGTGCTGTACCTGATTTAACATAAAAAACAGAACTAGTTCGTAAAGGTAACAACAAACATGCTAACAGCACACTTCATGATTATCTGACAATCTTTATAATTAGATACGGACAGTACACAAAGGACTTATTCTGACCTCAACAGCTGCTTATACATCTGTATTCTGGCAATGATGCTCAAAAACATGGGAAAAAAATGTTGATATATATTTAAAGGAAAAGTAACATTTTTTACAATCTGAGCCTTCTTTCGGCAATAAAACAAGTAGTTTTACTCACCCATAGCACTTTGGTGTCAATAAGAGCAGTTTCGTAGAAGTTATGTTGTAGCGTATCCGTTAACTTGAGTGCTCGGGGCATTACTTTGCGGTCTCCAAATAACACAAACTTTAGCACTTTTCAAATCATAGAAGCCCGATGTCTTAGTCTACGATTTTGTGTGGTCAAAAGTGGCCTGTAATCTGAGATTTAGCCATAGTTTCGAGTAGATGAGGACGCCAGTGCGCATGTGCGGACTGTGCTCTCAGCTCCCGGGACCCAAACATGGAACGCAAAGCTGTAAACTATGGATAAATCTCGGATTACAGGCCACTTTTGACTCAAACGAAATCGTAGACTAAGACATCGAGCTTCTATGATTTGAAAAGTGCTAAAGTTTGTGTTATTTGGAGCCCGCACGGGGCATATGCCCCGAGCTATGGCTAGAAGTTGCGCTAGGCTAACCGCTAATCAAAAACATCTCTGGAAGTGCTCCATATGACACCAAAGTGCTATGGGTGAGTAAAACAACTTGTTTTATTACCGAAATAAGGCTCAAATTGTAAAAAAAAAACGTTACTTTTCCTTTAATGCTTCTGACTGACTTTCTGGTTGTTTATGTGCAGGTGAAAGAAGTACTGAAAATCTATTTGTAATAATTAAAAATACCAAAACTGTGCAGCTCTACTTTACAACTTCTTTTAGTTGGGTTACTGGTCTATTGGTACTTTACAGTGACATCACGCTGGGCTGTTCTACATGTTTCCCTACGGTGGACTGATCTGAAGTTCCCATGGAGACTCAATGCACACAAAAAGGTTAAAGAGGTCTGAAAACCAAATGGATTTAAAGATCCCATGACATGGTACTTCTTGATGCTTTTATATGGCTCCTTAATGGTTCCCTAATACTGTAAATGAATCCTTCTTCAAAATCAACACTCAGTGCATGAGAAACAGAGATAAGATGAGAAAGAGTCATAAATGTCACTCTGGAACACTCCATTCTGGGCGTTGTTGCTGGAATGCAAATGAGGAGGACAGAGATGGCCTATAGTAGAGGGTGGGGGCGTGGCCAAACTCTCAGCTGTCCGCTCTGATCCATTTCCGCGTTTTTGAGCGGAGAAGACATTAGAAGCGTTCCATTGAAAAATAAACACATTTCCACAGAAAATAAAATTAAACCACTGCTGTTCAAAGGTCCAGAGGCTCAGATAAAGGACTTCTGAGCCTAGAAACACTCGGACGTGCCTCCAGGCAAATAAAAAAACGCATTTCGCATTGCCTAGCGCATTCGCAGTCCAAACTCTCTGGGCGTGATTTACAGAGACGCTGAGTACAGACAGACGGGGGTGGAACTGCATTTTTCGACCTGACGTCAATAAGTTTCCTTGTTGATAATCACCCGTTTGAGCTGTGTTTTTTTCTAACGCAGAAAAGGAACGCAAATGCTCAGTTTAGACATTTCACAACTTTAATCCATGGGGGGGGGGCCTAAACAGGGTAGGGGAGCTCACATTAACGTTGAAAAACCTCAGAAAGTGAAAATTTCATGCCATGGGACCTTTAAACAGCACCTTTTCAGGAGCCTGTGATCAGAGCGAGCATTCATGTTCCCGTTTAGGAGTTTGATTTTCAACAAAAAGGTGAGATTGACTCACTGAAAACTGTTGGCTTAACACGATTTAGTTTGTGACTGTAATTTTATGTGAGAGGGATTTGTTTCACAGCACAAATAGTTCCAACTAAAGCAGCTCTTTCTGGTTAGCTCGTGTTAAAATAAAGTTCCAATTAAAATGTAACAAAGCCTCAGACAGGGCAGTGCTTCCAGTTAGCAGCACACCCCGAGAGGACGTGGATGACGTGAGCTGCAGAGTCCGGGTCGGTCCTTCCTCGAGTGCGGACGACGCCTCTGACGGCGGCTCGTGCGGACTCAGGGCAGTTATAAATAGCAGCAGAGGGAAGCCTGATCTGTGCCGCGGTGCTCGGCTTTAGTCATCCTCACCCCCGAAGCCATGTGACCGCAAAGACGCCAGCTCATTGGACGGTTTGCTGCAACGGGAGGTAACGGAGAGCTCTGATTGGACAGTGTGGGCTGTGATGGAAGCATTCAACCCACGCAAAAAGAGAGGAGGAGGAGGGACAGAGAGAGGGAGAGAAAGAACAAGGAAGAGAGAGGAAGATGGCATAGAGAAAGAAGGAAAGAAGAAAAGAGGAAGAAGGGAGAAAGAGGGGAGAGAGAATTTGAAGGAGGAATAGAGGAGGGGGAGGAGACAGAAAAGTAGGAAGAAAGCAATAAAGAGGAAGAGAGAGAAAGGAGGTGATGATGAAGAAAGAAAGACTAGAGAAAGAGAGAGAATGGTGAGCGGGGGAGAAGCCCAGAGTTGATGTGTTTTTAGCCGATTAAACCCACAACATTTTAAGAAGAAAAAAGGAACGAGGGAGAAAGAGAAGGAGCAATGGAGCAAGAGGGAAGTGAAGGTGTAAAGTTGAGACAGAGGAGGAAAGTGGAGGGTGGGTACCAGGCCTGGACAGGCCATCTGGCATACCGGGCCGACAGTCCTCAGGGGCCGTTTTTTAACTTAGAGACCGGCCCACAATTTAGAGGAGGCGTCCCATTGGTCCATCTTCAATATAGACAGTGGACTAAACCAATCAGGATATAGAAGTTTACGAGAGCGGTCCCACCCCTTTGTCTGCACTGATCCCCGCCAGTTTCATAATCATATTGTTGAGCTAATGAGCGGTAGAAAAGCGAAAGAAAGGAGGTGTGGAGAATTTGCGGCGAAAAGATTAAAAAGCCTCACTGTACACGCTGCAGTGTTCAAAAATAACAGACATATTCTCTGGAGGGGCTGGAGCCTCCACGTCCTCTGCAGGTTAGAGGTGGACAGGGAGAGGAGCAGCCACTGACTGTGGACAGGGAACCTGAGGGAACCCGAGGGAACCCGAGGAAACTCGAGAGAACCCGAGGGAACCCGAGGGAACCCGAGGAAACTCGAGAGAACCCGAGGAAACTCGAGAGAACCTGAGGGAACCCGAGGAAACCCGAGGGAAACCCGAGGGAAACTGAGGGAACCCGAAGAAACCAGAGGAAACCCGAGGAAACCCGAGGGAAACCCGAGGGAACCCGAAGAAACCAGAGGAAACCCGAGGGAACCCGAGGGAACTCGAGAGAACCTGAGGGAACCCGAGGGAACCCGAGGGAAACCCGAGGGAAACCGAGGGAACCCGAAGAAACCAGAGGAAACCCGAGGAAACCCGAGGGAACTCGAGGGAACCCGAGGGAACCCGAGGGAGAGGAGGAGCAGCCAGAGACAGTGGACAGGACACACAGTGTATCACAGCAGGTCGGCAGTAGTAATGTTAGGATAATTCCAGGACTTTTAGGTGATGGACAGACATGCCGCATGGATCGAAAACGGCAAATTTCGCCACTATCCTGTGGTAGCAAGTGGTTGTGATGCAGTAGCCGGTCAGTTAGCGCTAAAGTTTGAGTGCCCGAAGTATCTGCAGTGGGGTACTAGCCCGGACTATGTTGTATCAGCTCTAGTGATTATTTGCCTCCACTAAGAACATAATTCATATTAACAAGAATCCATGTTCATGGTTACAACAAGGTCGCCCTAAATCATTTAATCATTTATTGTTTCCCTCATGATATTAGGAGAGAAATCTACAGTGGTCTATTTGATTAGATTTACATCGAGTCTAAAAAACAAACCATGATTGAATAGATAATACTCCCTACAACTGTACACAGCTGGTACTGTACATCATATTTGATACTGTATTTTATATTTGATTACTACTTTTCTATTTAAATCTGATTGTACATATATATTTATTATCATTATCTTATGTATATAATTGTGTCTGTTGCTCTTTGGTGCTTTTCCATCTATTTTTCTTTCTGTTCTTTTACCCTCTGTTATATATCATATATCATATATATTATATTTGATGAGTGAGCGACTGTACCCAAAACTATTTCCCTTGTGGATCAATAAAGTTTGTCTAAGTTTAAGAATACACTTTAGGTTAACAAGAAACCTTTTAATCATGTAAATGTTTCCACACTGACTCCACTGGGGGCATCCACATTGGTCAGACTTTTTTTGATAAACAACAAATTCCACACACATCACACATCGAACAGGCCGATTTAAGCGACCTTAAGTGAGAGCATCGTTACTTCCGCTCAGACATCTTGTCTTGTGCTGCCTTAGTTTGAGATTTATCTGATCATTATCAAAAAATAAAAATGTAACCTAAAGATACTAAATGTTTTCATGGTTTAAATAGTTCCACAGTTTTTTCCAGGTAGTTCCCAATATTTTTATTTTTAATTTAGGTTTTCTATTGATCACTTAATAAACTGAATAAAATACATTACTTTGGGGAACACAAACATAAATGAGTCTGTTGTGCTCTGCTAATTATGAGGGGCTGTTTTTTTGTCCCAGTCCAGCCCTGGTGGGTACAAAAAAAGAAAGGGAAAGAGAGAAAGAGAGTGAGTCTAGGTGAGAAAGTGAAGGAGTGTCAGAGAACGAGAGCGCGATAGAATGAAAGGATGAAAAGCATGTAAGAGGAGAAAAAGTGAGGGGGAGAGTCCATGGAGGGTTGATTGGGCAGTTTTTTTTAAGCTGAATGTGCCCACAACGTTTTAACATCTGCAGAAAAACTGCAGAGACGTCACTGAGAGAAGAGAGGGAGAGAGAAGAGGAAGGATGGGGTGGGGGAAAAGAGGGGAGGGAGAGAATGAAGGAGAGGGAGAAAGCAGAGGAGATAGAGGAGACACAGCTCTCTTATGGGTCTGGGGGGAGTTTGTAGTAAATATAAATGACATAACTGGGGAAAATAATCCAAATTGACCCTACATATTGGGCCTAAAAAAAATAAATGTTGGTTTCCGATTTGTTGACAGTTCTAGACATGGGTAGGTAGGGAATTTATTTTATTTTTATTTTTTATTTTTTTTCCTGTGGGAATATGGAAATTTTGAAATTTTATTTTATTTCCTTCCGCAGCAGTACTATTTCAGTAAAGACTATAATTGACATTGGCATAATTTCCCAAAGCTATCTCAATGCTAAGAGCATATTCTATACTTAAGTATAGTTGAACGAAGCTCCAACATGCCATGTGAAACCAGGTCGTTGACTGTACCAGAGTACATGTAGAATATATCTTACAATGTTACAAAAATACATGCTGATTTTGTATTGTTTTTTATGTTCTTCTTTCAAATGGCAGTCATTAAATTTAGAAGCAGTAAACAATTTTGAATACCACATTTATTTAACACGGTGTTGACATTGGTCAACTTAAAACTGGCACTGCATAATCTTAACAATTCACCGTGACCACGCATATGTCCAGCGATGCCGTCGCCATTGTTTTTATGGGTACAGACAGAGAATTTTACAGATCACAGAAAAACAGAAGCACATTACAGGGGGGTCCTCGGGTTACAATGTTGATTAGGGTGACCATATTGTATTTCACTGAAAAGAGGACACACTTCCAGCTCGCGCGCAAAATATATATATTTTTTTAGCGTTTTTTCCCCCATTTTTAGGGGTTTTATGTGGGCCGGGGGCTTACTGTGCTTCTGAATTCCCCAGAAAAGAACACTTTACCTGGATATACTGAAAAATAGCCCAAAACACTCACAAACAGTTGCTTTATAAATAATATATTTATTAATATAAGCAATCTTAAGGCTGACACTTACACCTTAGTTAAGAAAAAAGAAAAAACTAAAAGAAAAAGAGTTAGCCTATCCTTCATTGTTCAGTAAGCCCATTCTTCAAAATAATGTGTCTAATGGCTAATGAAAAAAAATATACAAATAATAGAGCACCCTCGCTTGCATTCACCATATCTTCATTTTTTCCAGGTCACACAAAGTATGTCGTGAGTTTTGAACTCGAGCTCTCACCCTGCACAGCTATTTTGTGTTTTGTTGTGGCGATATGAGCTTTCAGATCGTTGGACCCCTTATTCGCCACAGAGACGTAAGTCCCAGCTTTGCACACTGTGCATTCTGCCTCCCACTTGTCACGCCCCGGGCGAAAACAGGGGTACTTTTTTTGCAATTCATCCGTGAAACTGCGTTTGCGTTTCGGCATTTTCTGTGTCTTCGCAGTGTGCCTACCTGCCTGTCAGCCTGCGTGCGTGTGTGTGTGTGTGTGTGTGTGTGTGTGTGAGTGAGTGAGTGAGTGAGTGAGTGAGTGAGTGAGTGAGTGAGTGAGTGAGTGAGTGAGTGAGTGAGTGAGTGAGTGAGTGAGTGAGTGAGTGAGTGAGTGAGTGAGTGAGTGAGTGAGTGAGTGAGTGAGTGAGTGAGTGAGTGAGTGAGTGAGTGAGTGAGTGAGTGAGTGAGTGAGTGAGTGAGTGAGTGAGTGAGTGAGTGAGTGAGTGAGTGAGTGAGTGAGTGAGTGAGTGAGTGAGTGAGTGAGTGAGTGAGTGAGTGAGTGAGTGAGTGAGTGAGTGAGTGAGTGAGCGAGCGAGCGTGCGCGCGCGCGCGTGTGGAGCGTGGCGTGGCGCGCTTGTTTGTGAATGAATGAATACACGTTCCGGGGTTCGACTCGAACTGGAGCGCGTTTCCAACGGAATCAAAAACCCGGACATTTGAAGGATTTTATAAACTCCGGCCGGACAGCCCGGACAGCCTCTGAAAAGAGGACATGTCCGGGCAAAAGAGGACGTATGGTCACCCTAAGTTGATCCGTTCTTAAGACTTCGCCCTACAACCACAACAAAGCGTATTCTTCCGCCCTGCGCCGTTCGCGTTTGTTTACGTTGCTTACCACGCTAAACCGCGTAAGACGGAATGACGCGTAATTTTTTTATTTTATTTTTTTTTTACCGTCGTAACCCGAGGACCCCCGTACACATTGCCCCGCGGAAATTGAAAAATACAGTAGGCTATTAGTTTTCTTTCTTTTTTAACCGAAGCTTGTAAAAAATTAATTTGAGTATCAAATTTATTTTATTTTATTAAGTCCAATAAAATAATTTGGGTCGCATGCAAATCAACAGGGTCGGTCGGCAACCGGAAACTTAGATTTATTTTTTTTAGGCCTTGGCCCAAAAATATCAAAAGAGCTTATTGGCAATCAGGCGCTAGTACTAGTACTTAAACATGTTACACATGTGTGTCAATCAATCAATCAATCAAACATATTTATAAGGCGCTTTTCATACAAAAAAAATGTAACACAAAGCACTTTGCGCTCTCATACCAGCCACAGGCAAACTGGCTGTTGCCTTCAGACCTTCAGAGCTCTGAAGGTCTCCAGACCTTTAGAGCTCTGAAGGTCTCCAGACCTTTAGAGCTCTGAAGGTCTCCAGACCTTTAGAGCTCTGAAGGTCTCCAGACTTTTAGAGCTCTGAAGGTCTCCAGACCTTTAGAGCTCTAAAGGTCTCTTCTGAAGGTCTTGTGCATTATCAGGGCTTGGGGAGAAGACCAGGTCGTTGACAATATCAGGATCTCTTACAGCAGCAGAATCGACACTGTCACTGAACAAACTTGAATCCATCTCATATGGATCTTCTTGTCGATTTAATTTGAGTTTGTTCATGTAACGCTCCTTTTCTTTGGCATCCAACTGGTCAACTGTATCAGTTGGATTCTGATGTGGAAGGTTTATTGCCAAATTCAGATTTTTTTTCCGCTTTATAAGCGCGGCACGGTGGCTGAGTGGCTAGCACTCATGCTTCACAGCTAGAAGGTTCCAGGTTCGATCCCCGGGTCACCTGGGCCTTTCTGTGTGGAGTTTGCATGTTCTCCCCGTGTCTGGGTGGGTTTCCTCCGGGCACTCCGGTTTCCCCCACCAACCCAAAACATGCTCCAGGTAAAATCCTCCAGCTGAGGTCCTGACCAAACCGAAGCAAGAAGATCATGGAGATGGTCCCCGGGCGCCTGAAAGACGAGCTGCCCACTGCTCCTAATAACAGGATGGGTCAAATTCAGAGAAATAATTTTCCTACAGGGATGAATAAAGTCTTTCTTCTTCTTCTTCTTCTTCTTCTTGAAAACACTCTATATGGCGCCTAATACTTTTGCCTCTGTGTCATTCAAATTCATTCTAACTTTTCTCTTGTTTCTATGGTAACTCTGCTCTTCCACAGCAGCTGCAGACGGCGCCCCCACCTGTCCACATGCCTCCTCTGCGCCTCCTCTTTCCAAATGTGTGTGTGTGTGTGTTTTTCTCAGTCCATTCATAAAGTTAGATTTCCCTTCAGTCAGGTTTTCCCACACTCGTAAATAGTAATGCCTCAAATGCGTCACCTGTACAGTACAAAGGGCCTTGTGTGTAATGTTTTAAGCCGTCCTCCTGCTCCGCTTGTCCACATTTCATATCCCCTCTTCCGCATCTCCTTTGCTGCGTCTTGTGGGTTGCCACAAGTTACGGGACCATCTGGCCAATGGATCCTGATCCTTGTTAGTGGCGTTTGGAATCTGATTCCATTTTCCTTTAACACTTTCTTTATACTGCTGTATGCTTTGCGTTTTTGGACCACCTCATTGGCATAGTTGTGGTCAAAAAACAGCGGTTTCCCGTTCATCTTCAGATGCTTTTGCCAAACCTTTTGGAGGATCGACTCTTTTGTGCTGAATTGGAGAAAGTTGACACTGATAGATTGCGGTGGAGCTTCTTCTCTGGGTCAGCTTGTCGACGCCGTATCCTGAGTGTCATCTCTGTTGGCAACTCGAGCTCTTTTCGTAACAAGCCTTCCACAAACCGAGGTACTGAGTCTGTTCCGTAGTTCTCTGGAACTCCAAAGATCCGGATGTTGTTCCTACGCGATCTTGATTCTAAATCTGTCAACTTTTCTTTCAAATATTTCTGTTCCTTCAGGATAGCCAATATTGCTTCAGTATTCCATTCTTCAATGTCTCTGATGTGTGTCTGTGCGTCTTTCAGTTTCTCCTTTTGAGTCTGTAATTCCTTGTTATTTTCTCTTTAATTGCAGCAAACTCCTCCTTCATTTCACTCTTAAATTCTTCTTTAAGTGATCCAAACTGTTTGTTTATATCCTGTTGCAGCTTTTCTAGTTTGTTTGTTAGGCCAAAAAGTCCTTCCTGCCATGCTACAGCGTTAGCAGTTATCATAGCTTCTTCGACAAAGACGGAGTTATCGGTCATTTCAGCGTCTTCTAGAGGTTTTATTTCGGCCTCTTCTTGTTTGTCGTCCTCCATGCTTCTCTACCCCACTCACCCCACCTTTAAATTAGTAAATTTTGTTATCTTGGTTGTTTTGTGGGGTTTAATCTTTTGACAATGAAACAAAATACACCATTTTAAAACAGATGCCCTTCCCAAGGCTACATGTTTTATATGGTCAGAGTTCAGAATGTCCACGTGAGGAGGTTTGGTCTAATCATAATCTTTGTTTAATCTTGGAACATTAACGTTGTCTCACTGGGCAAAGTGCAAAAGCTTCTACACGACCACAGTCCAGGAGAAAAGTCAGTATTGTTTTTGTGGTCAGTGGCATAAATTAGTTTCAATATTATTGTTTATCATCTATATTTACTTCAGCAATACACTGTACTACAGAATATATAGTTCTATACAGTGGTACCTCACCTTACGAAATTAATTTGTTCCAGAAGTGGTTTTGTAACGTGAATTTTTCGTAAGTTGAGTAGCTATTTCAATGGAAAAGGCCTGATTGGTTCCAAGGCCCCGTTCCAAGTTTTTTTTTTTTTTTATAGTGTAACATTGTGTTCTGCGTAGAGACTGTAGACCCAGGACTAAACGTGGACTATACCAGGTCTAGACCAAGGTCTAAACCAGGACTAAACCAGGACTAGACCAGGACTAGACCAGGTGGATTAAAGCGCCGTGCGCGGGTCTATTTCCTGGTTTCGTTTCGAGTCACGGCTGAGGCGAGCAGCGAGGGGGACCGCACACAGTCTGAGCACATGAACGAGACCCGTGCTCAAACCGTGCCTCCTCTAGACCTCCTCTAGACCTGGTCTAGACCACCGCGGCTCTTGCATGCGTTCGTTCATGCGCTCAGACTGCGTGCGGTCCTCCTCGCTGCTCGCCTCAGCCATGACTCGAAACGAAACCAGGAAATAAACCCGCGCAGCGCTTTAATCCACCTGGTCTAGTCCTGGTTTAGTCCAGGTTTAGTCCTGGTTTAGTCCAGGTTTAGTCCTGGTCCAGTCCTGGTTTAGTCCTGGTTTAGTCCAGGTTTAGTCCTGGTCCAGTCCTGGTTTAGTCCAGGTCTAGACCTGCTGTCAGCTCCGCGCCGGGTCATGCTGCGCTATCACACGTGTCAGAGCGCAGTTTTCTCCCCCCTCCCCCTTCCCTTCACAGTTCACTATTAATAATTTTGTTGAAAATCTATGAAAGTTTGAGTGTTTAACCAGAGACAAATGTGAGAAAAGTTTAAATCCAGTCTGAGAAAAGTGTAATGTGTGTGGCTGAGCGCGCATTATTTGAATTTTTGAGATTTCGGGTTTCGTAACTTGAATTTTCTTTCGTATCTAGAGACCAAAATTTAACATGAAGGCGTTTCGTAACTTGAAATTTTCGTAAGGTGAGGTACCACTGTATTACGCAAAACTGACTCTTGTGAGCTTTAAGTTTCAATGTTGTTCCCTCCTCAAAAACAGACCTGGAGTTGTGTTTTGTTTCATTCACGTTTGAGTAACACTTCATTATTAGTCTGTCGACATCTCCAAAGCTCAAAATGCTCTGTTCCACCTTGTGATGTCATGTAGTGGTATTTTTCAAGTGAACAGCTCCTTTTACCTTTAGTTCAGTAGAGATTGGGCATTCCAAATGATTCAAGAGAAGGTGTATGGCGTTTAAAAACACAGTGGAGCACTTCCTGTTTTATCACAAGTTGGTACAAGAGCTGCGTACCAAAACTCCGGTAAGTATTGGTACGGGAAAACGTTCTTTTGGTGCCAGTTTTCGTTTCCTTGGTTCTAAATGCGAGTGTCAATGAGGCAATAAATCCACAGCAGCGATTTCCCGGCTACCCCCTGTGTGTCCTGAAGTCAGCATTCAAATGTACGCAGACCACACGGTTCTGTTTGTTCAAGGCTCATCAAAAACAGAAGTTGCAAACTCACAAACGCAATGGTTAAAGTTACCACATGTCTTCAACTAAATGTGTCCAAAACAGTTGGTATGTATTTCACTCAAACGGTTAACTCTACTGCTCACCCTGACATATTAGTATCTGGAAAAAACTACAAATTGTTGAAGAATATAAGTACTTTGGAATCATTATAGACTCACACCTCAATTTTAAGTCACACGTTTCACAAACTATCAAAAGGATCAAATTCAATCTATCAAACTTCAGATTTATTCGAAATTCAATGTCCACACAAGCAGCCAAGATTTACATGCACTCCATGATTTTTTCTCATCTGACATACTGCCTCACAAGTCTATCCCAGGCCAACCATACCACACTCACACCATTACAATCACTGTACAAGCACTGGACAAGAAACCACGTCACTTTCATCAGTGCAACATCCTGTCTAAATACAATCTTTTAAGTTTGGATCATCTCATTAAATTCACAGATACTTGCCTGGTTTATCAAATCCTCCATGGTCTTGCTCCTCCAGCCCTTAGTGATTTTATTAGCTTAAAGGGATATGCCACCCCCAGGTCAAATTTGGGCATCTCCCCACAGTCCAGAGACTAAAATAAGTGGTGGAAAGCGTTTTCCTGCTCACCCAGCCATTGTCCGAGTCTGTCGCCACTGACCGCCGCGGTATCTGGTGCTCCTCCGCCTTAGACTGGAGTCTAACGTCGCCAGAGAAAGATTTCGGCCAAAAGGAATTAATTTGCTCGATGCGTTTCCCAATTACTGTCTGTGTAGTGCGCATTCATATCGAGTGCAAATAAATGTGCAAATCAACACGGAGAGCTTGACTTGGTCATTTTGGGTGGGAACTATTTTCCAGTGCGTAAGAATACAGCCGTATCACGCAGCACGCTGCCAGGGGAATCCCAGTTACGCACCGGGAAGGGAGTTCCCCTGTTGCACAACGTGGTGCGTGATACGGCTGTATTCTTACGCACTGGAAAATAGTTCCCACCCAAAATGACCAAGTCAAGCTCTCCGTGTTGATTTGCACATTTATTTGCACTCGATATGAATGCGCACTACACACAAAGTAATTGGGAAACGCATCGAGCAAATTAATTCCTTTTGGCCGAAATCTTTCTCTGGCGACGTTAGACTCCAGTCTAAGGCGGAGGAGCACCAGATACCGCGGCGGTCAGTGGCGACAGACTCGGACAATGGCTGGGTGAGCAGGAAAACGCTTTCCACCACTTATTTTAGTCTCTGGACTGTGGGGAGATGCCCAAATTTGACCTGGTGGTGGCATATCCCTTTAAGATCCAGCTCCAGTCGTGTCACCAGAGGTGCATCAAGAGGAGACTGTCTAGTCCCATTTAGGAAGAAACATTCAGCCAATCAGCCTTTTCCATTAGAGCCTCCAAAGAATGGAACAGCATCCCAACAATAATGAGGGAAAGCCCAACATACAGCTCAACGTTTTCTCTTAACAAACCAGACCTGTCAGCACTAAACTACTGCCGCTGCCATCTTGTGTTCACCCTTGCATGTTTTTTATTGTTTAATATTTTACTCTTTTTTTTTGTATTAATGTTCTTTTAACTCTGTCTTGTTTTGCTTTTATCCTGCATTTTCTTTTTAACTTGTGCCCCTTGTTTTGCCACTGCCACTGCTCATTTTACTGATTCTTATACTTTTAATCTTTGCCTGCAACTTTTACTACACTGTAAAATTTGTGATTATGTGTTAATTAATATGTATTTTATTGATGGATAACAATTATTGCACTTTTTACAGGGAGCCATGTGTCCACCAGGCATCGGACAACAGATGAAAACTAGACTTTTGGCCAATTCTGGCATGTTATACAGTCATTGTTGGTCAATATGCACTGTCCGTTATAAATAAATAGAAAAAAATAATAAAAATAAAAATAGGTGCTCACGCGTCACCACTGCGCCCTAAAACTAACTCACGTTTGACCATAGTCCTACATATGTCCAAACGAAGCGCAGTGTGCCACTGTACCAGTAAAACAGAAGAGCTGAAGAAACGGCGTCAGTGTGAAACTTAGATCCATCTGAAAACGCATCCAGTCCTTTACCCCAAAGTCAAAGTGCGATAATAAATCCACATCTGTTCAGTCTGTAGTGTCTGCGTGAAACTCAAGCCAAACAGACATGAACCGAACTCCTGGTCCTGGGGAAAACGTCATTTCCAAATCAGCCCAACACGAGCGTCAAAACTGCAACGTTTGTATGTGTATTTTTTAGAATGCATTAAAAGTGAGGACGCCCCCAGTGTCTGTGCCAGGCGCCGTGAGGAGCAGCATGTCCTGTGCACCACATTTCAGAAAATAGGATCCAGTTTATTTTTTGACGCTCTACGTGAGCCTAGGCGCATATCCCCATCAAAATACATAGGAAGCATCTATTGTTCTATTTGTGTATGTACAATGAGCACAGTGTGTTCCTGGAGCAGTTAAGTGTGGTAATATCCAGTGCGGAGCTTGTGTGTGTCAAGATGCAGCCAAACATGCAGAGGTGAAGTTGAAGTGTAATTCATAAGTGTGATGTAGTAAATATATCCACTGTGGTGCCGTGTGCGTAAAGAGACCGTGTAAAGACTCCACAGTCCTCCTCCGTACAGGTAACGGCGCGGTAGAAGCGTAGTTATTTATCAAAACAAAAATCATGTGCTTCATGCGCTGCCTTTGATACAAAGAGCAGGATA
The DNA here is from genome assembly GCA_036785185.1 of Paratrypauchen microcephalus. NCBI lineage: Eukaryota > Metazoa > Chordata > Actinopteri > Gobiiformes > Gobiidae > Paratrypauchen > Paratrypauchen microcephalus. The sequence continues at coordinate 797,805 of JAVJIX010000118.1, read as the reverse complement.
CGAAGAAAACTAAAGTGAAACTTAAGAGTGTGGAAGAGGATCAGTGGTGCTGGTTCATTTGCAGCACCTTGTATAAAAGCGTACTCTGTTTTAAAGGTCCCATGGCATGAAATTTTCACTTTCTGAGGTTTTTGAACGTTAATGTGAGCTCCCCTACCCTGTTTAGGCCCCCCCCATGGTTAAAAGTTGTGAAATGTCTAAACTGAGCATTTGCGATCCTTTTCTGCGTTAGAAAAAATCAGAGCTCAAACGGGCGATTCTGAACAAGGAAACTTATTGACGTCAGATCGAAAAAAGAAATGCAAATGCAGTTCCACCCCCGTCTGTCTGTACTCAGCGTCTCTGTAAATCACGCCCAGAGAGTTTGGACTGTGGAGGAGCTACGCAATGCAAAATACGTTTTTTTATTTGCCTGGAGGAACTTGCGAGTGTTTCTAGGCTCGGAAGTCCTTTATCTGAGCCTGTGGATATCTGAAACAGCAGTGGTTTCATTTTATTTTCTGTGGAAATGTGTTTATTTTTCAATGGAACGCTTCTCATTTCTCCCCCCGTGCAAAAACACAGAAGTGGGTCACAGAGCGGAGCGGAGAGCTTGGCCACGCCCCCACCCCCTACTATAGGCCATCTCTGTCCTCCTCATTTGCATTCAAGCAACAACGCCCATAATGGAGTGTTCCAGAGTGACATTTATGACTCTTTCTCATCTTATCTCTGTTTCTCATGCACTGAGTGTTGATTTTGAAGAAGGATTCATTTACAGTATTAGGGAACCATTAAGGAGCCATATAAAAGCATCAACAAGTACCATGTCATGGGATCTTTAACATATTGTGTGTTAAACATGTGTGAATGAAACAAAACACAACTCACTGTGTGTTTGTGATGAGGAAACGACAATAGAACGTATCAGAAAATTGTTTCTGGCGAGTAAAATAAAAAACAACAACAACACACAGTGAAGCTAAGAACCAGCATGACTCAAACTGGGGAATCCTCCCGGTGAGACGGTGAGACGGTGAGACGGTGAGACGGTGAGACGGTGAGACGGTGAGGTGGTGAGACGGTGAGGTGTTGGTGTCAGACCGGTTTGGACATGTGGTTTGTTGTGGCGACGGTTGCTAAAAGCTGAAGGGCTGAACCAGAGCCCGAGGTCACAGAACATCCATCTGTGTGTTTAGAAAAGAAGAGAGGGAGGGAGAGGAGGAGAGAGGGAGGGAGAGCAGAGAAGGAGGGGAGGAGGAGAGAGGGAGGGAGAGGAGGAGAGAGGGAGGGAGAGGAGGGAGGGGGAGGAGGAGAGAGGGAGGGAGAGGAGGAGAGAGGGAGGAGGAGAGAGGGAGGGAGAGGAGGAGAGAGGGAGGGAGGGAGGGGGTGGAGGAGAGAGGGAGAGGAGGAGAGAGGGAGGGGAGGAGGAGAGAGAGGGAGGGGGAGGAGGAGAGGAGGAGAGAGGGAGGGAGAGAGAGGGAGAGAGGGAGAGAGGGAGGGAGAGAGAGGGAGGGGGAGGAGGAGGAGGAGAGAGGGAGGGAGAGGAGGAGAGAGGGAGGGGAGGAGGAGGGAGGAGGAGAGAGGGAGGGGGAGGAGGAGAGAGGGAGGGGAGGAGGAGAGAGGGAGGGGGAGGAGGAGAGAGGGAGGGGGAGGAGGAGGAGGAGAGAGAGAGGGAGGGAGAGGAGGGAGAGAGGGAGGGAGGGAGGAGGAGGAGAGAGGGAGGGAGGGAGAGGAGGAGAGAGGGAGGGGAGGAGGAGGAGAGGGAGGGAGGGAGAGAGGGAGGGAGAGGAGGAGAGAGGGAGGGGGAGGAGGAGAGAGGGAGGGAGAGGAGGAGAGAGAGGGAGGGGGAGGAGGAGAGAGGGAGGGGGAGGAGGAGAGAGGGAGGGAGAGAGAGGAGGAGAGAGGAGGAGGAGGAGGAGGAGGGAGGGGGAGAGAGGGAGGGGGAGGAGGAGGAGAGAGGGAGGGGGAGGAGGAGAGAGGGAGGGAGAGGAGGAGAGAGGGAGGGGGAGGAGGAGAGAGGGAGGGAGAGGAGGAGAGAGAGAGGGGAGGAGGAGAGGGGGAGGAGGAGAGAGGGAGGGGGAGGAGGAGAGAGAGAGGGGGAGGAGGAAAGAGAGGAGACAAGAGGGAGAGAGACAGAAAAGACGAAAAAAGAGGGACGAGAGAGAGACAGAAGAGAGAAAGAAGGGTGAGAGAAAGAGAGAGGGACAAGACTGAAGGGAGAGAGAGGAGGGAGGGAGAAGGTAGAGAAAGAGGGATAGAAGGAGTGAGAGGGAAGGAGGGAGAGAAAGGAGAGCGAGACAGGAGGGGGGACAGACAAGTGTTTATGAGGGAAAAGAAATATTGAAGAAGAAATACGGAAATATTGAGAAAGGAGAGAGGGAGGAGACAGAGGGAAGTCCCCCTCTCTCTGTTTACGAAGGAAGAGCCGGAAATACTGAGAGAGGGAGGAGAGAGAGAAAAAGAGGGGATGATGAGGTGTAGGGGGCGGTCGGTAGAGAGAGTGGGGGCAGGACAAGGCACGTTAGAGAGAAAAAGAGAGAGAGAAACCTCCAAAAATGATTCTTGTCAATGACTTCTGTCTGGAAACTTCTCTCTCTCTCCATGTTCTCTCTCTCTCTCTCTCTCTCTCTCTCTCTCTCTCTCTCTCTCTCTCTCTCTCTCTCTCTCTCTCTCTCTCTCTCTCTCTCTCTCTCTCTCTCTCTCTCTCTCTCTCTCTCTCTCTCTCTCTCTCTCTCTCTCTCTCTCTCTCTCTCTCTCTCTCTCTCTCTCTCCATGTTCTCTCTCTCTCTCTCTCTCTCTCTCTCTCTCTCTCTCTCTCTCTCTCTCTCTCTCTCTTTCCCTCCTTTTCCATGTTCTTCATCAGTAAACCGCTGGTTGCAGCTTGTGTATTTAAGGAGGACCAGGACCGAAAGAAAGAAGAGATGGAAGAGAGGGAGCAAAAGGGAAAGAAGAAACTCATGAATAAAAGTAAAGACACAGGATTAGGGGAGAGAGAGAAAGCCAGGAGCGGGGGGTGGGGAGAGGGAGATAGAGAGACTGGAAAGAGTAAGAGAAGAGAGTGAGACGCAATGACAGAAGACAGAGAGAGAGAGAGAGAGAGATGGGTAGGCGAGAGAAGAAAACATAAAGAAGAGAGATATAGAAAGAAAGGCAGAAAGGAGTGTCTCTTTTTCCAACTCAAAAACAGGGTGAGAGAGAGTGAGAGAGGGATATAAGAAAAATAGACAGGGAGAAAGGGAGATAAAGAGGGAGAGAAGGACAGAGAGAGAGAGGGAGAGGCAGAGAGGGGATGAAAGAGAGAGGAGCGTAAAAGAAACACAGAGAAAGAGAGAGATGGGGTAAAAGAAAGAGAAAGCAGGAGAGAGGGAGACAGGGACATGCAAAAGAAAAGAGGGTGAGAGAAGAAAAAGGAAAGAGAGACAAAAAATGTGAGAGAGAGAAAGGGAGAGATGGAAAGATGGTGTAGAGAGACGCATGGGGAGAGGGAGAAAGGAGAGAGATGAGCAAGTGTGGAGAGAGAGAAAGAGAGAGAGAACAAGCCAGAGGGAGGGAGGAGAGAGGGAGAGTGGAGGGAGTGGAGGGATGTGGGGAGGGAGGGTGCATGGAGAGGGGGGGAAGAAGAGAAGATGGGGGCTAAAGAGGGGGAGAGAGGGGCTGAAGAGAGGCGAGAGGGAGAAGAAAGAAAGGACGAGAGTAGAGCTAGATGAGAAGGGAGTGTGGGGGAGAGGAAAGAGAAGTGAAGGGGAGGGAGGGAGGGAGGGAGGGAGAGATGGAGAAGGGAGAGAGTGTTTGAAGTGAGGAGAGAGACGGGAGGACAGGAGAGGAAAAGTGGAAAGAGGAAGGAAAGAAGGAGAGGGGATAGAGAAGCAGGGGAGAGATGAGAGAGAGAAAGAAAGAGAGAGAGGGAGGTGATGGAGGAGAGAAGCTGAAGAGAGGAGAAAGGGAGTAGGAGAGGGGTAGAGGGAGAGGAGAAGGGGAGAGATAGAGAAAGGAGAGAGGAGCGTGAGTGAGAGGAGAGAAAGGAGGGGAGTAGAGAGAGAAGGAGAAAAGAGAAGGAAAGTAGGAGAAAGAAGGAGAGAGAGCATGTTCAGTCAGAAGTATCCAGACCTCAGTATTTAGTCAGGAGTCTTTTTGGGAATGATGTCACAGGTTTTTCCCACTTGGATTTGGGGATCCTCTGCCGTTCCTCCTGCAGATCCTCTCCTCTTCTTCAGGTTGGATGAACGTTGGTGGAGACATTTTCAGGTCTCCAGAGATGCTCAGTTGGGTTTAAGTCAGGGCTCTGGGCCGTTCTAGAACAGTCCCGGAGTTGTTGTGAAGTCACTATTCGTTATTTTAGGGTCACTGTTTTGTTGGAAGAAAAAAAATGAACTTAAAGGCCCGTTTACACGAGAACGCTTACGGGTAAAAACGACTAAATATTTGATCGGAAGTGCCTTTCGTTTACACGGTGACGGCGTTTTTGGGTCCTAAAAACGCAAAAATCTGAAACCACCCTCCAGAGTGGAAAAGTTAAAGGAAAAGTAACGTTTTTTTACAATCTGAGCCTTCTTTCGGCAATAAAACATGTAGTTTTACTCACCCATAGCACTTTGGTGTCATTTTGAGCAGTTTCGTAGAAGTTATGTTGTAGCGTATCCGTTAACTTGAGTGCTCGGGGCACATGTTTGCGGTCTCCAAATAACACAAACTTTAGCACTTTTCAAATCATAGAAGCCCGATGTCTTAGTCTACGATTTCGTATGGTCAAAAGTGGCCTGTAATCCGAGATTTAGCCATAGTTTCGAGTAGATGAGGAGGCCAGTGCGCATGTGTGGACTGTGCTCTCAGCTCCCGAGACCCAAACATCAAACGCAAAGCTGTGAACTACGGATAAATCTCGGATTACAGGACACTTTTGATTCAAACGAAATCGTAGACTAAGACATCGGGCTTCTTTGATTTGAAAAGTGCTAAAGTTTGTGTTATTTGGAGATCGCACGGGGCATATTACATGCTCGGGGAATATATTATATGCCCCGAGCTATGGCTAGAAGTCGCGCTAGGCTAACGCTAATCTAAAACATCTCTGGAAGTGCTCCATATGACACCAAAGTGCTATGGGTGAGTAAAACAACTTGTTTTATTACCAAAATAAGGCTCAAATTGTAAAAAAAAACGTTACTTTTCCTTTAAATACGCTCCGCTGTAGCGTTTCCGTGTAAACTGCCCAAGACGCAAAACTGGTCAGATCTGCTCACGTCGCGTACGCGTTTACGTCACATAGATGCGGCATACCTTGATACCACAGATGTTCAAGCTGCGCTAACAGCTCTAGTCAACGTACAAGAGTCATTTCAACAATTGTATAAATGGCACCCACACACGTCTACGGTCTTTTCTCTTCTTCCCGTACAAGTCTTTCTCACACTCTCACAGCCACAGACGCCAAGACAAGCGACTTCCGCATGAGGCACTTCAAATGTAAAACCCCATGTGATTTTATATTTTCTAATTCACTGTAATCCTCCTGTAATGTCACTATTTTCAGTACAATATTCAAAAACATGTCAACAAAAATACAAGTCACTGAAATGTTTGGAGCGGAACTTAACAACTCATTTAAAACGCAACTAGAACATTTTATTTTGAAGTTTTACCTTTCTCTTTTCCGGTACAGTCGTGGTTAGAAATGTAACTTGACACTGTTGTGATGTTTTTTTTTGTTTTTTTTTTCAGTCCAGCGCCTCCCTTCGCTGGCTTTTGCGTCCACTTTTGCGTCTTCATATAAACACGGATAAAAAATTGAAGACGAGACGCCACTTTTCTTGTCTTCTCTTTTGATCGTCGCCATATAAACGTAGCCTAAATGATTGTAGCAAATGGCTGCAATATAACAAAGAGTGAAAAAATGTAAGGGGTCTGAATACTTTTCGTACCCACTGTAAATACTGTGAGATTTCACATATCTCCCATTTCCAAACACGGTCCCTACTGTAGTTACAGATTTGCCGCAGTAACTGCTAGCCTTGATTAGCTTCGTTTGGCTGGAGCCGAACGCTGTGGATGACGTCACACTCACTTCGTTCGCTCATGATACGCCCGAGGACCAACCTACTGGACCACTGAGGGATTACAAAAACCACGTGGGAATAGAAAAGAAAGTGGAAAATCACATTCTATTGTCGAATGAGCGCGCTCCGTCCTGCTGTCGACATACTCCCGAAAACTCAACTCAAAACTCATCTGTTCAGACTGGCCTATTCACCTCAACCATAACTGCACTGTCCTTTTAAATGTTTGAAATGTTTTAATGTTTTAATGTTTTGTTTTGTTTTTTCTTAAAGGTCCCATGGAATGAAATTTTCACTTTCTGAGGTTTTTGAACGTTAATGTGAGCTCCCCTACCCTGTTTAGCCCCCCCCCCATGGTTAAAAGTTGCGAAATGTCTAAACTGAGCATTTGCGATCCTTTTCTGGAACTTGCGAGTGTTTCTAGGCTCGGAAGTCCTTTATCTGAGCCTGTGGATATCTGAAACAGCAGTGGTTTAATTTTATTTTCTGTGGAAATGTGTTTATTTTTCAATGGAAGGCTTCTCATCTCTCCCCCTGTGCAAAAACACGGAAGTGGGTCACAGAGCGGAGCGGAGAGCTTGACCACGCCCCCACCCCCTACTATAGGCCATCTCTGTCCTCCTCATTTGCATTCAAGCAACAACGCCCATAATGGAGTGTTCCAGAGTGACATTTATGACTCTTTCTCATCTTATCTCTGTTTCTCATGCACTGAGTGTTGATTTTGAAGAAGGATTCATTTACAGTATTAGGGAACCATTAAGGAGCCATATAAAAGCATCAACAAGTACCATGTCATGGGATCTTTAAATGTTTAACTGTTTGTTTTTAACTGTTTTTATTTTAACTTATATTTGTTGTGAGGCGACCTTGAGTGTCCAGAAAGGCGCCTAATAAATAAAATGTATTATTATTATTATTATTAAAGAAAGAGTTTTTTTTTATTATCGTTGTGGTATCAGAATCAGTATCGAGTATCAGTGACCTGAATTATAATGAGACACAAAGGAAAAAGTGCAGGCCTGAAAGCCACAAAGCTGCACCTGCTCTGACGCACTCTAAATGTCAACACAATCGAATGAGCTCCGTCCTGCTGTCGTGCTCTTACGATACTCACATTTCAATACTCTGGAACAGACTCGATACTAGAGACGTAACAATAACCACAATATTGTGATATCGTATCGTCAAAGGTCTCCCAATACCACGGGCCATCAGAATGTCAAATCACAAGTTTCGTCACTTAAATGAATAGTTATGGCGCAAAACCACCTAAAAACAGAGAGAACTACATAGACCATGATCCTTTGCTCTATTTCAGTGCAGACTACATGAAGAAATAACTGTCCTAAGCACTTTTAAATCTTAGTTCTTTGTGTTAAGTCTCGTCGAGACATTTTAAGAGGAAAAGGTTGTAGTTCCCTTCCACATTATATCATAATAATGATTGTAAATATTGTACTGAGAGATTTGGATATCGTTACTACTCAATACTGATTCTGATACGTCAGTGATATTTAAAAAATAAAAACTGCCACTCTTTCATTTTAGACAACAGAATGAATGTTTAATTTTAGTATCGATTAGGATCTGATTTTTGATCGTTCTGACAGCTCTACTTGATGTTTAATACAAGCTGTGATAATTAAAAATGTGCTTTTCATAATTTGGATTAAAGGATTAAAGACTTAAACTCGGGTAAACAGCATGTTTGTGTTTAGACAGAGGGATCACAATCAGCAAATCACAAAGACTGAAGTCAAGTTTCCTTGAGAAAATGAAATATTCTGTGTCGGACTCTGGCTTGTATTCTGTGTGTGTCAGATGCCCTCCCTGTGTGTGTGTCAGATGCCCTCCCTGTGTGTGTCAGATGCCCTCCCTGTGTGTGTCAGATGCCCTCCCTGTGTGTGTCAGATGCCCTCCCTGTGTGTGTCAGATGCCCTCCCTGTGTGTGTCAGATGCCCTCCCTGTGTGTGTCAGATGCCCTCCCTGTGTGTGTCAGATGCCCTCCCTGTGTGTGTCAGATGCCCTCCCTGTGTGTCATGGGATTAGGATTCTTGGATTAGTTTAAATTTCAGTCTTTTCTCAGGATGAACTTTCCAACTATTAAAACATAAACTTATACAAATGATAAATCACAATTGCAGTGCTTGGAATTTGAATCTTTTTATAAACTTAGTACATTTGAATCATGGAAATTGTAAAAGTACACATTTTACATTTTGCTTAATAAAGATTGAACAGTAAAACTGAAACAGAATCCTTCATGGTTTATGCAGAACAGCATGAGGAGGCTGAACTTTAAAAACAAGGTCACTGTGATGCGTGTGGGAGTTTGGTGGTTTTCTAAAATCACATCCTCAGATGTGAACCGGAGTTAGCCTGAGTTGGCCTGAGTTGGCCTGAGTTGGCCTGAGTTGGCCTGAGTTGGCCTGAGTTGGCCTGAGTAAGCCTAGTCTGATTTAGTTTAAGTTAGTCCGGTTAAGTTAGTACAGATAAACATGCTTGAAACTGGGGAAATATTCAAAACAGAATTTCTAAACCTCAAAGTGTGTTTTGTAACAATGGCAAGGAGATGTAGGCTGAGAAAACCACGGAACTAAACCAGGACTAAACCAGGACTAAACCATTATTACAACAGGACTAAACCAGGACTAAACCAGGACTAAACCAGGACTAAACCAGGACTAAACCAGGACTAAACCATTATTACAACAGGACTAAACCAGGACTAAACCATTATTACAACAGGACTAAACCAGGACTAAACCAGCACTAAACCGGGACTAAACCAGCACTAAACCGGGACTAAACCATTATTACAACAGGACTAAACCAGGACTAAACCAGGACTAAACCATTATTACAACAGGACTAAACCAGGACTAAACCAGGACTAAACCACAGAACTAAACCAGGACTAAACCAGGACTAAACCATTATTACAACAGGACTAAACCAGGACTAAACCAGGACTAAACCACAGAACTAAACCAGGACTAAACCAGGACTAAACCAGGACTAAACCATTATTACAACAGGACTAAACCAGGACTAAACCAGGACTAAACCAGGACTAAACCATTATTACAACAGGACTAAACTAGGACTAAACCAGGACTAAACCGGGACTAAACCAGGGCTAAACCAGGACTAAACCAGGACTAAACCAGGACTAAACCAGGACTAAACCATTATTACAACAGGACTAAACCAGGACTAAACCAGGACTAAACCATTATTACAACAGGACTAAACCAGGACTAAACCAGGACTAAACCAGGACTAAACCATTATTACAACAGGACTAAACCAGGACTAAACCAGGACTAAACCATTATTACAACAGGACTAAACCAGGACTAAACCAGGACTAAACCAGGACTAAACCATTATTACAACAGGACTAAACCAGGACTAAACCAGGACTAAACCATTATTACAACAGGACTAAACCAGGACTAAACCAGGACTAAACCGGGACTAAACCAGGACTAAACCAGGACTAAACCAGGACTAAACCATTATTACAACAGGACTAAACCAGGACTAAACCAGGACTAAACCATTATTACAACAGGACTAAACCAGGACTAAACCAGGACTAAACCATTATTACAACAGGACTAAACCAGGACTAAACCAGGACTAAACCATTATTACAACAGGACTAAACCAGGACTAAACCAGGACTAAACCAGGACTAAACCGGGACTAAACCAGGACTAAACCACAGAACTAAACCAGGACTAAACCATTATTACAACAGGACTAAACCAGGACTAAACCAGGACTAAACCAGGACTAAACCATTATTACAACAGGACTAAACTAGGACTAAACCAGGACTAAACCGGGACTAAACCATTATTACAACAGGACTAAACTAGGACTAAACCAGGACTAAACCAGGACTAAACCATTATTACAACAGGACTAAACCAGGACTAAATCATTATTACAACAGGACTAAACCAGGACTAAACCAGGACTAAACCGGGACTTAATCCACGATTTAAACCATGATTTAATTGAGGATTCAAACCATTATTACAACAGGACTAAACCAGGACTAAACCCGGACTAAACCATTACTACAACAGGACTAAACCAGGACTAAACCCGGACTAAACCATTACTACAACAGGACTAAACCATTATTACAACAGGACTAAACCAGGACTAGAGCAATGATAAAAACGACAGGGATGGATGGAGGATGGATGGAGAGGGATGGATGGAGGATGGATGGAGGAAGGATGGAGAGGGATGGATGGATGGATGGAGGAAGGATGGATGGATGGAGGATGGATGGATAGATGGATGGAGAGGGATGGACTGCATTGGAAAGTCTGATAATGGCTCTTCTCGGTCTTCTTGTTTACAGGTGCCGTTTTGAGGACTTTTGGCCCGACAAAAGAGTAAATATTTCATTTAGAATTGTTCATATCCATGTACAGATCCAAAGCTGTGTTCACTTGGATGCAGTGGATATGAAGTACTTCATGTAACAACTTCTGGAGTTCAAACCTTTGCCTGCTAATAAAATGCATGTGAAACAGGAACTGATTTCAGTACTAAGGAAGAGACTTCATACTGATTCTGATTCTACCACTATCACCATGACCAAAGTCAAAAACACCAGGACTAAAGATAAGGAGATGTTCATCGCAAATCATTGACTTATAAAAACACAAACATGGCAACAATCACAGCAAACACCACGGGGACAACTTTTACACAACATGTCTCAAAGGCATACAACTTTTCAGAACTGATTGTGAATTCAACTGGCAAAGTGAAAGACTGTTTGATAGTAGAGCTGCAAAAGTATTAATAATACAACACTGGCAGAAGCAGTGACTCATATCACAGATCCAAATGTGGAACACCAGGTTTGAATGGAAATCTACAGGGAGAATTGATTTATTATTGTTGTTAAATCCTAGAATAGCCTGAATTCTTTGGCTCGTGTTTATTATACTGTGGTACCTCACCTTACGAAATTAATTAGTTCCAGAAGTGGTTTCGTAACGTGAAAAATTTGTAAGTTGAGTAGCTATTTCAATGGAAAAAGCCTGATTCGTTCCAAGGCCCCAAGTTTTTTTTTTTTATAGTGTAACTTTTTTTATAGTGTAACATTGTGTTCTGTGTCCTGATTGGTTTCTCAGACTGGATTTAAACTTTTCTCACATTTGTCTCTCGTTTAAACACTCAAACTTTCATAGATTTTCAACAAAATTATTAATAGTGAAGTGTGGGGGGAAGGGGGAGGGGGAGAAAACTGCGCTCATGACCCGGCGCGGGGCTGCCAGCAGGTCTAGACCTGGACTAAACCTGGACTAAACCAGGACTAAACCTGGACTAGACCTGGACTAGACCTGGACTAGACCTGGACTAGACCTGGACTAAACCTGGACTAGACCAGGTGGATTAAAGCGCCGCGCGCGGGTCTATTTCCTGGTTTTGTTTCGAGTCACAGCTGAGGTGAGCCGCTGCTCGCATGCAAGAGCCGCGGTCTAGACCTGCTCTCCAGGGCCACTCCAGGCGCGGAGCCCCAGACATCCAGGGACCCAGGGGGACACTACCAGCCCGCCTTAAGAGCTCCCTAAGCGGGCATGGGTCCGGGGATTGTCCCGGTCACCGGCCTGGAGGTCTTGAAGAGGCCGACCTCACGGTTCTATCCAGGCCGCTCTGTGAGCACCTTACGCGGGCAGGTCTGGAGCAGCGGCTCGCCTCAGCTGTGACTCGAAACGAAACCAGGAAATAGACCCACGCGCGGCGCTTTAATCCACCTGGTCTAGTCCTGGTCTAGTCCTGGTCTAGTCCTGGTTTAGTCCTGGTTTAGTCCTGGTTTAGTCCTGGTCCAGTCCAGGTTTAGTCCTGGTCCAGTCCAGGTTTAGTCCTGGTCCAGTCCAGGTTTAGTCCTGGTCCAGTCCAGATTTAGACCTTGGTCTAGACCTGCTGTCAGCCCCGCGCTGGGTCATAATAATTTTGTTGAAAATCTATGAAAATTTGAGTGTTTAAACGAGAGACAAATGTGAGAAAAGGACGCAGGACGCAGAACACAGTGTTACACTATAAAAAAAGTTACACTATTAAAAAAAAAAACTTGGATCGGGGCCTTGGAACGAATCAGGCTTTTTCCATTGAAATAGCTACTCAACTTACGAATTTTTCACGTTACGAAACCACTTCTGGAACGAATTAATTTCGTAAGGTGAGGTACCACTGTATATAAATACGTTATTGTGAGGCTTGCATCTTCACAAACCTGACTCTTACTTAGCCTGGAGGAAAAACTGCTTGTTTCCATGGAAATGTTCCTTTGGCTGTTTTCCTACAGTGGGACATACACAGCCAGCCGGACGGAACATCGGACGGAACATCGGACGGAACATCGGACGGAACATCGGACGGAACATCGGACGGAACATCGGACGGAATGTGGCGCAGGGAGATTGTTTGAGAGGGGGACATGAGAGTGGTGGAAGCTCAGGTGTCGAGCGCTGAACAACATGGACGGAGAAAATGTTACAGACACAGAGGAACTTATACTGAAAAGAGGAGCCGTGTCAGTCGTGTGGAAGAACTTCGGCTTTAAAAAATCTGGCGCCGATCAAACAACCGTATTCTGTAAATGTCGTCGGGCTAAAGTCGTAGCCGGAGGAGGAGACGCGAGCGATCTGCTTCACCACCTCCGTTACAAACACGTCCTGGAATATGAAGAACGCACAAAACTAAGATCTGCGTCCTCTTCCACGTCTGCAGGGAACGTTCAAGTCGGCGCCGCGACACAAAACGCCACTCAGACGGTCGAACGATATTACCAACGCTGTTACGGTCCACTTCGCCAAAGACATGGGACCACTTAGTACATGAAAAAAAATACTGTCAAATACCGTCACACCGATGCCATTTGAAAATAAAAAATGAACCATAATATCAGTTTTTGGTCCCACCGCCCAGCTCTACTCCACGTGTCAGAAGCCCAGCAGGACTGGGGCTGGGGGGGACTGGGAGACCACACCAGGTGCCATAGTGGGTGCCAGTGAACTGTTGTGTCCATAAGCAACACACTTGACAGAAGCAGAATGAACGTTTGTGTGAATGTCGGGGCGGCAGCGCGGTCTGTGACAATAAAAGTATCTTACCTTACAAGCGAGTGTGGAGGAGTGTCACGAGGCGCAATATAATTCAATGATTAATGAATAAAACAGTATTTATTTATTCACTGATCTATGGAGAATGTTCCAAAGTATGGTTTTAACTTTCTATTTTCATGGGAACATGTGGGTGACATTACACCTTCAGAAAGTTACATACTGTAGCTTTTTATTTATTTATTTATTTTTTATTTATTCTTTTATTTAAAGGGATATGCCACCCCCAGGTCAAACTTGGGCATCTCCCCACAGTCCAGAGACTAAAATAAGTGGTGGAAAGTGTTTATCTGGTGACGCAGCCATTGTCCAGGTCTGTCAGCACTGACCGCCGCGGTATCTGCAGCTACTCCGCGTTAGACTGGAGGCTAACACACACCACGCTGCGTAACAGGGGAACTCCCTTCCTGGTGCGTAACAGGGATTCCCCTGTCAGCGTGGTGTGTGCTTCGGCTGTGTTTTTCCGCACTGAAAAATAGTTCCCACCCAAAATGACCAAGTCAAGCTCTCCGTGTTGATTTGCACATTTATTTGCACTCGATATGAATGCGCACTACACAGAAAGTAATTGGGAAAAGCATCGAGCAAATTAATTCCTTTTGGCCGAAATCTTTCTCTGGCGACGTTAGACTCCAGTCTAACGCGGAGGAGCTGCAGATACCGCGGCGGTCAGTGCTGACAGACTCGGACAATGGCTGCGTCACCAGGAAAACACTTTCCATCACTTATTTTAGTCTCTGGACTGTGGGGAGATGCCCAAGTTTGACCTGGGGGTGGCATATCCCTTTAATAGGGACAGTTCACACTGCAGTGTAAATACAGATTATAGTAAAAATGCTCATTTCCATCTGTAGTTCCTGGTGACACCAGAGCAAAAACAACAAAACAAAACTGAGTTTTAACTGAGACTGACTAATAAATTAAAGCACATTTTAGAAACAATAGAAATAAAATGTCAACAAGTCAACACCAAATATGTTTGTAATAGCACAGTCCTGAAGAGCCACAGTGTTTCTCGTAAAGTGCAGTCCTAATGGAAAGAGGGCGTTACCTTTGAGGTTCTTGGGGTTGTTTTGCTTGGTCCGGGGCATCGTTCTGCCTCTGATTCACAGGTGCATCGTGGGAAAGTTACAGGAAGGGCCTTGCGTTAAGTTTAGTCCTGGACTTGAGTCAGGAAACATCTGCAACAGGGAAAACCAGTGAGTAATACTGGGAATCTAACCCACAGCCTCCTTCTTCACAGGAGGAGGCAGGAGGAGCACACTTGTACCATTTAAAGGGGCAGATTACACTATTCTAATCTATGTTCAAGTGTTGTTTCCACTGAGTTCTTCTCTCAAACAGAAAACACTCTGTTACACCTTGTGATGCCAATACAGGAAGTGCTCCATTGTGTTTTTAAACTCCATACACCTTCATTAAATGGTAAATGGTCACATCTTTATATAGCGCTTTTCCACCTTCAAGGCACCCAAAGCGCTTTACAACAAGGAACCACTCACACATTCACACCCATTCACACACCAGTGGGGGCGAGGAGGGTTAAGTGTCTTGCCCAAGGACACAACGGCAGCATTCATCTGTGGGAGACAGAATCGTACCAACCAACCTGTGGGTCAGTGGATCTGACCGCTCAACCACTGATGTTTCTTATGTCAAGAGCGGGATTTGAACCGCCAACCTTTGGATCAGTGGACAAACGCTCGACCAACTGAGCTACTGCCGCCCCCATTAGAATCATGGCGGCGCATGCGCAGCGGCCCCTCCCCTACCCACTCTATCACTGTCCTGCCTGGTTAGTGGGGAAACGAAATTTCGAATTCACTCTATGTACATGTACATGATTGTTTTCGACAATAAAGCAAACTATGACTATGACTATGTGGATAATTTCAGCCCCAGAAACTGCCAATCTGAACTGAAGTAAAGATAAAAAAGTAGCTGTTAACCTGAAAACTGCAGTTTCATGACATCATAAGGTGGAACAGAGCTTCAGAGATGAAAACAGACGAATAATAAAGGGAAACGAAACAAAACACAAGTCCATGTCTGTTTTTCTAACATGGCTAAAAGAGTGGGTCTCGTGTAATATTAAAGGTCCCATGGCATGAAATATTCACTTTCTGAGGTTTTTGAACGTTAATGTGAGCTCCCCTACCCTGTTTAACCCCCCCCCCCCCCCCCCGCCCCATGGTTAAAAGTTGCGAAATGTCTAAACTGAGCATTTGCGATCCTTTTCTGTGTTAGAAAAAAATCGGAGCTCAAACGGGCGATTTTGAACAAGGAAACTTATTGACGTCAGATCGAAAAAAGAAATGCAAATGCAGTTCCACCCCCGTCTGTCTGTACTCAGCGTCTCTGTAAATCACGCCCAGAGAGTTTGGACTGCGGAGGAGCTACGCAATGCAAAATGCGTTTTTTTATTTGCCTGGAGGAACTTGCGAGTGTTTCTAGGCTCGGAAGTCCTTTATCTGAGCCTGTGGATATCTGAAACAGCAGTGGTTTCATTTTATTTTCTGTGGAAATGTGTTTATTTTTCAATGGAACGCTTCTCATCTCTTCTCTGCGCAAAAACACAGAAATGGATCAGCTGAGAGCGGAGAGCGGAGAGCTTGGCCACGCCCCCACCCCCTACTATAGGCCATCTCTGTCCTCTTCATTTGCTTTCAAGCAACAACGCCCATAATGGAGTGTTCCAGAGTGACATTTATGACTCTTTCTCATCTTATCTCTGTTTCTCATGCACTGAGTGTTGATTTTGAAGAAGGATTCATTTACAGTATTAGGGAACCATTAAGGAGCCATATAAAAGCATCAAGAAGAACCATGTCATGGGATCTTTAACAGATGTGATGAGGCTGTTGCATTTGACACTAGAAAAATGCAATTGCTTAATTTCGATTCGGTTTAAATGTAAAGGAAACATGTCCGGACAGAAGAGTGCGGCTCCTGACTCACACTGAAACCTCGCAGCTGTTCTTCACTCTGCTGTGGTATCCTCGCTCTCATTCGGGAGGTTGTGGGTTAGACTCGTGAGTGTGCATGTTCTCCCTGTGTTCCTGTGGTCACAGTTTAAGCACAGGCTCTCAATGCCCCATAGTGAATGAATAATAGAGAGTCCATTGTCCAGACTGTATCCAGCCCCAACACAGGGATAGAGTTACTATAGAAACTTATATTTGAATGTGACTCTTACACAACAGAGGTGTGGATAAAGCTCTTATTAACAATGACAGAAGCACAAGGGAGATTTTGAATACTGAAATTTGAATTCTGTAACTAAAATCATAAAGAAAAATTGGTCAAATCTAAAAATGCTGTTGCCTTTTTGAGCAGTGCCATAGATGGTGCATGTGTGGCTGCTGCAGGAGCCATGACCCTGTCCTGAATGCAGATTTTTATCTCTCCTTCCCCGACAATAAGAGCAATGTTAGCGGGTAAACGCTGCTCTGCCTCCCCTTTTCACAACCACAACTGGCCCTTTCACGCCCAAGTCACAAGCACATCAGATACTACATGCTAATAACCAGGACCACACAACTTCTCTGTGGGTTTTTGTTCGGGTTTTTCTAAATGTTTACAAGCCAAAACATGCAAATGAGCGTATGGGAAACGCTACAACAGAGAGGCAAAAACGCGAGTCCAATTTGGGTGAAAATAGACAGCAGGAATTTACGCATGCACCACGACAGTTCATTGATAAAATAATCCTTTCTTTCTTACCGTTGCATCATAAAATCGTAGCCATTGGACACACGCAGAATAACGCATCACCTGGACATATTCACGTAGTGGAAATGTCTCAATAGCCAATCATTGTTCGCTCGCTTTCCCAACATTACATAACTCTTACTACAACTGGAGCTGTTGGACGCGCTCCCGCGGCGCTACAGCAATGACATCATTCCCACGGCTCGTGTTTTCCACCAAACCAAAATAAGCCATTCGAAATCGAGCAGCGTGTGCGTGCAAGACCGTCTTACCGGCCTCGGGTTGGTCATTTCGGTTCTGTTTTTGGCGCAGAGGCGAAAGGGAAATCAAAGGATTTGCTGCGCACAGGTCGTCTGACAAGATGCCAGGCGCTTTTTGAGGGAACACCCTGCCTTAAACCGCGTGCCAAACGAGTGAGCGCGCATCCAAACGTGGACACATGCCAAAGAGTTGTAGGAAATGTGGCTGAAACTGGAGTGTTATGTAAAAGTGGAGGGCGTTGGGTGTTTACGCACAAACATAATGGTGTGCGAACGTGTTCAAATGGTGCTTATGATATGTTCAATTGAATAAATAGGCATTCCTAATTAGGATTACGTGGGAATAGCGTATTTTTGAGCCTGTTGCAACACGTGAACGCCCTGCGAACACCGAGGGAGGAGCCAGGGAAAACCCCTCAGACCTGCGACATCTGCGGCCTGACTCCAGACGCAGCTCCGTGTGCGCCCCGTGTGCGCCCCGACCCTCTGCTGTTTATTTACCACTGTTAGCAATGTGAGCGCGCACTAAACACGCCAGGCTCACACACAGTTACCCCCCTGAGTTACCCCCCTGTGTCCCCGAGAGGCAGACGGACCGGAGCGAGCCGAGCCGTGCGTTTGGCTCAAAATAGCTCTCACCAACACGGCTCAAAGGGAAGTTTAGAGCGAGCTAAAAGTGCAGAGCGAGCACACGAAGGCGCACGCACGTCCGCTGCAGCCACAATGACGCAAAATGACGGAAACAGACGAAGTAAAGCCGTGCGTAAAGACGTAAATGCGTGTTTGTGGTACTCACGGATGCACTTTGCTCCGCTGTCAGGGCTTTAAAGGCCGTATTTGTGGCCAGGACGCGCGGAGCTCTGGGTTTTCTCTCGTTGCTTTGCGCTGCCTCACTTTCTATTGCAGGAAACAGCCACTGACGTCAGCGGGGGTCCCGTCTCCGCCTCCAGCGACAGCGGCCTCCGCGTGGACAGGGGGGGCAGCGAGACACGAGCACAGAGGCACCCTGGCATCGACAACTGTACACGGATCAGCATGAGAACTGCAGCGGGGGCGCACCAGGCAATCAATGTGATCAATAACCACACAAGGAAATAACCACACCAACACATTTATGTGTAGAATCCCTCAGGTAGAATCCATGGAGAAATTCAACTTTTGGAAATCCTTCAATAAAACCAAGAGAGACAAGGACAAGAAACAAGACAACAGAGAACCAGGACCCAGGAGGAAAGGGGAACTGTTCCTTCCCTGAAAAACTACAGAGGATTTTCAGACTATATGAAATCCACAATATGAAACACTTTAAAGGAAAAGTAACTTTTTTTTACAATCTGAGCCTTATTTCGGTAATAAAACAAGTTGTTGATAGATGTTTTAGATTTGCGTTAGCCTAGCACGACTTCTAGCCATAGCTCAGGGCATATAATATATTCCCCAAGCATGTAATATGCCCCGTGCGGGCTCCAAATAACACAAACTTTAGCACTTTTCAAATCATAGAAGCCCGATGTCTTAGTCTACGATTTCGTTTGAGTCAAAAGTGGTCTGTAATCCGAGATTTATCCATAGTTTACAGCTTTGCGTTTCATGTTTGGGTCCCGGGAGCTGAGAGCACAGTCCGCACATGCGCACTGGTGTCCTCATCTACTCGAAACTATGGATAAATCTCAGATTACAGGCCACTTTTGACCACACGAAATCATAGACTAAGACATCGGGCTTCTATGATTTGAAAAGTGCTAAAGTTTGTGTTATTTGGAGCCCGCAAAGTAATGCCCCGAGCACTCAAGTTAACGCTACAACATAACTTCTACAAAACTGCTCAAATTGACACCAAAGTGCTGTGGGTGAGTAAAACTACTTGTTTTATTACCGAAAGAAGGCTCAGATTGTAAAAAAAAAAACTTTGCTTTTCCTTTAAAGAGGCTATTTTTGTCAAGAAAGAGAATCCTTCCTTGAACACAAATGGAGGTCTCAGACACAATTTGTCTCCATCTATAACTCTATCCTCAAACCTAAACCAAAACAAAGAAAACAATAGTGCAGCAGGTCAGGTCCAGAGGAGTGAAAACACCATTATGACCCACACTCCACTCCCACTGCAGACCTAACAGGCCCACCGAACTAACACCAACTGGAAACAAACAGGTGTGGCAGTGTCAGAGTCATTTTAGCGCCCCCTTCAGGCAGATATAGGCAGTGTCTGCGAAACGTATTTGGCCAAATAAACTTTTGTCCAGCTGACAAATTGAATTTCCCCTTTTGCTACAAACAGATTTTAGAAAGATAAGATAAGATCAGACTTTATTGATCTCACACAGGAGAAATTTACTTGTCACAGTAGCTCCAGGTAGGGACAGTTTGAACAAGAAAGACAAGTGCATGCAGCAAGAATGGCATAAAGATAGGTAATAATAATAATTAAAAAATAACTAATAAATCGAATAATAATAATAGCAGTAATAATAATGATAAAAACAGTGACAGGGAGAGTATTGAAAAACAAAAGAAGTATTGAAACAAAAGAACGTAAAAAACAAACAAACAAACAAACATGGAGATAGAGATGTCATACTGAGGAAGATGAGATGTCATACTGAGGAAGATGAATACTATAACCAAAGGAACAACGTTTCCATGGAGACAATGTGCAATAAACTCAATGAAAAAGAAAACTTGCCTTTATTTGTTTAGTTTCTTTTCCCACACTGTGGCTTTAAAAACATATGATCAATAAGATGATTAGAGCCAGTATTAGTCAGGACATGTGCTGGTTTCTGGGTTCTAAACATGATTCCCACAGATCCAAACAGAGCCTCATGTCTCTGGTGTCCCCTGGTCGCTGCTCTGGGCCCCTGTGCTCCGCCCGTCGCGGTCCCCCTCGTCCCCCTCTCTGACGGTTTTCCCGGAGGTTCCTGGTTCAGGTCACGTTGTGGCCCTGAGCTGAGAGGCCGGGCTTCCCCACGCTCACAGCCGCAGCAGGAGCGCGCTCCCCGGGCGGACACACGGGAGGACCCACGGGAGGACCCACGGGAGGACCCACGGGCCTCACTTCTGCTCTCACTCTGACCAAACACACCGTGTTCAAACACCACGTAGTGACGTAGTCTGTCGTTTTTCTATTTGTAATGCTCAATGTGAATGTGGGCGAGAGGTCAAAATGTTCCACAGTGGTGAGGCTAAACCTGCAGTCAGATCAGTGGAGGAGACACATGAACAACATGTTCCATGTTATTTTATAGAAATAAAAACAAATGTAATGATCAGTTTAATGCCATACTGCGGAACAGTCAAAGCAATGCCATCTCCATGGAGACAAGCAGTGACAACTGCCACCATAAAAGTGACATAGTGCATCTTTAATCATTAAACCTTTGTGCACGATTGAACCCACATGTTTATTCACACAGATATAAGAGATTATTTTATGATAATCCTACAAATATGTTTTGCACGACTGGGCAAACTTCATTACATCATATCACATTTTAAGCTCCAATCAATTTCTTTGGAAGAAAACTTTTTATTGCCTTTTAATAAAGGCGTTTTATTTTCCGCACTTCCTGTAGTGGAAGTTGTAGATAGAAGACGGGCTGTTCTGCAGTCACATGAGCAGAGAGAAGGACGGAGGAAGGACGGAGGAAGGACGGAGGAAGGATGGAGGAAGGACGGAGGAAGGACGGATGAAGGACGGAGGAAGGACGGATGAAGGACGGAGGAAGGACGGAGGAAGGATGGAGGAAGGACGGAGGAAGGACAGAGGAAGGACGGAGGAAGGACGGAGGAAGGACGGAGGAAGGACGGAGGAAGGATGGATGAAGGACAGATGAAGGACGGATGTGTCTTATGGAGAAAAGGGGTTAGCACATCCACAGCTGATCTGAAATCAGTGAGTTTAACACAGGACACAGGTCGTGACTGTGAAATCAGGTGTTTTGTTCCACATCATGTGTAACACTTGTGTTTGTTTCTCATTCATAAAATGGAGATGTTCATTTTTCACCATAAAGTTGTAGTAAGATCAGATTCTTTAGCTGCTTTTAGCTTTTATACTTTATACTGTGTTTAGGCCTTTTCTTTTTACAGTCCACTACAAAAATAAACCTTTAGACAAAAGGAGCGCACTATTTACTGCACGACGACTTCAATTCAAACAGTTCTACATCTTTTTTGTGTTGACAGTTTTCTGTAGTTTGCAGAACATTTTATGGACAGGGAGATGAAAACTGAAACTCAAATGTTTCCCTAAAACTGAGAGAAGAACCTGAGCCACTGTGGCAGCAGCACGTGGGATCTTCAGGTTTTCTTTAGACTTTATTTTCTTGATTTGAAGTTCCCTCTTACCTGTCGTCTCTTCTCCTCGTGCTCCCTCCTCCCCCGGGCCTGACTCCTTTGGCTCGTACCAGTGGAACACACAGCTTTTTATGGACCTGCAGACTCAAATAGCCTCTAGTTAAATGTGTACAAACATCTATAGAATCACCAGGCAACAGTGACAGACAGGCGGGGGGGGGGGGGGGGGGTCACCAAGGCAACAGCAGGAGAGACGGAGGGAGAGAGGGGGAACGAGGGAACACGAGAGATGGAGGGAAATGAGTGAAATACACTGACAGTGTGATGGAGCTACTATGGCGGAAATTCAGAAAAAAAAGTCACTGGATTTGCGTTAAAAAAAATGATGTTTAGGCTTTGAAAGTTCTTTTGAGCCACACGTAGTTTTCTCAGAACATGAACGTCACTTTTCATGTCATGCTGAATACGCATATTTATTTTATGTTACCTTATCATGAAACATTTTTATGGTTTTATTTTTATGTAGAATTTAATTCTGATGCAACTTCAAATGGCCTTAAAGGAAAAGTAACGTTTTTTTTTTTACAATCTGAGCCTTATTTCAGCAATAAAACAAGTAGTTTTACTCACCCATAGCACTTTGGTGTCAATTGGAGCAGTTTTGTAGAAGTTATGTTGTAGCGTATCCGTTAACTTGAGTTCTCGGGGCATTACTTTGTGGTCTCCAAATAACACAAACTTTAGCACTTTTCAAATCATAGAAGCCCAATGTCTTAGTCTACGATTTCGTGTGGTCAAAAGTGGCCTGTAATCCGAGATTTATCCATAGTTTCGAGTAGATGAGGAGGCCAGTGCGCATGTGCGGACTGTGCTCTCAGCTCCCGGGACCCAAACATGAAACGCAAAGCTGTAAACTATGGATAAATCTCGGATTACAGGCCACTTTTGCTTCAAACGAAATCGTAGATTAAGACATCGAGCTTCTATGATTTTAAAAGTGCTAAAGTTTGTGTTATTTGGAGCCCACACGGGGCATATTACATGCTTGGGGAATATATTATATGCCCCGAGCTATGGCTAGAAGTCGCGCTAGGCTAACGCTAATCTAAAACATCTCTGGAAGTGCTCCATATGACACCAAAGTGATATGGGTGAGTAAAACAACTTGTTTTATTACCGAAATAAGGCTCAGATTGTAAAAAAAAAAAAAAGTTACTTTTCCTTTAAAGCATTTTAAAGTAAAGGAATACAAAAAGAGTCTTTAGTTTTCCACAGTTGTGTATTGTCTGAAACAGAATCACACAGAGCACAGGACAGTGCGAGGACAGTGCGAGGACGCTCTGGTCTCTGTGGACACAGGAATAACACATGACGGACACATGATGATGATCTACATCGTGTACATGTTTAGAAGAAGAAGAAGAAGAAGAAGAAGAAGAAGAAGAAGAAGAAGAAAAAGAAGAAGAAGAAGAAGAAGAAGTGACTTTATTGATCTCACACTGGAGAAATTCTAATATACTAAATATACTAAAATATACTTATATACTTATACTTGTATACGTACATTTACTCTAAATATACTTAAATATACTTAAAAGTACTTAAAAGTACTTATCACAAGTACTTATCACTCTCTAATACAACACTGGAGCAGAACAGAATCACATGAACATTAGAATTGTTCCTGCACAAACAAAACTCTCCATGTGCTGCTTTTCTTCCTCACAGTAACAGGGAGGGCATCTGGTATAAAGTCCTCCTACTGCCACATCACCCTGTAGACACACATGATGAATGTTCACTAGGAAGTAAATGTTGAAATATAATTCTGTTAAAATAATTGTATTTGTTTACTTACTGTGTTCATTTGTGTTTTGTTGGATCTCAAACACCTGTTTTTTTTTTAAAGAGATTTTTATTTTGTTCTAGTCTTTTTAACAGTTAACCTCATTTTAAAGGTCCCATGACATGGTACTTGTTGATGCTTTTATATGGCTCCTTAATGGTTCCCTAATACTGTAAATGAATCCTTCTTCAAAATCAACACTCAGTGCATGAGAAACAGAGATAAGATGAGAAAGAGTCATAAATGTCACTCTGGAACACTCCATTATGGGCGTTGTTGCTTGAATGCAAATGAGGAGGATAGAGATGGCCTATAGTAGGGGGTGGGGGCGTGGCCAAGCTCTCCGCTCCGCTCTGTGACCCACTTCCGTGTTTTTGCACGGGGGGAGAGATGAGAAGCCTTCCATTGAAAAATAAACACATTTCCACAGAAAATAAAATGAAACCACTGCTGTTTCAGATATCCACAGGCTCAGATAAAGGACTTCCGAGCCTAGAAACACTCGCAAGTTCCTCCAGGCAAATAAAAAAACGTATTTCGCATTGCGTAGCTCCTCCGCAGTCCAAACTCTCTGGGCGTGATTTACAGAGACGCTGAGTACAGACAGACGGGGGTGGAACTGAATTTGCATTTCTTTTTTCGAGCTGACGTCAATAAGTTTCCTTGTTCAAAATCGCCCGTTTGAGCTCTGATTTTTTCTAACGCAGAAAAGGATCGCAAATGATCAGAAACAGGGTAGGGGAGCTCACATTAACGTTCAAAAACCTCAGAAAGTGAAAATTTCATGCCATGGGACCTTTCAGAATGGTGCAAAAAATGACTAACTAATGCTCTAATGTTCATGAACTGACCCACAGCTACAGCAGAGCTCTGGATGTCAGTGTTTCTTTGTAGAAGACTCTGGAAGCAGCACATTCAGATCACACTGTCAGAATACACAAATACTGTCAGATCACACTACTGACTGCGTGCACATGGTAGGATTGGATCAGGATTGGGTTGGTTTTTTCACACTTGCTCGGCGGGTGGTCTGTCGTCCAATCCGAGTGCACATGCATGTCGCGCAATCAGATTCAGGTCAGCGACCTGGCCGCCTCCGCAACTCTATGTGGCGCTGTCGTCCAACTACTTACGGGTGATGACTGCTCAATATAAACACAACACAACACAGCTATCTGGCAGTGTACTGCAATGGCTTTTCCAGGAGTTTGACAGAGCGGCAGTGGCGTACGTGGTGTGCATTCTGCAGTTAGGTTGTTCGTATGAACTGTGGAAATACAACTGACTGCGTGCACATGGGAAACTCCAAACCGATTGCAAAGTGATTGGGGTCGGGGTCAATCCTGATCCAATCCTACCATGTGCACGCAGTCACACTCTTTTAGACGGGCAGTGATGGTAACAGTTTGTCTCATGAAAACAGTCCTTACATTAACCCCAATTTCAAATAAAACTCCACAAACATGTTTGAACACTGACAACACTCTAGGCCAGAGAAGCTTCTAAAATGTTGAAAAGTCTTCCCTGCAGATCATCTCTAACTGTCCTGTGTCCTGAGTGTCCTCTGCTCCTCTAACTGTCCTGTGTCCTCCTCTAACTGTCCAGTGTCCTCCTCTAACTGTCCTGTGTCCTGAGTGTCCTCTGCTCCTCTAACTGTCCAGTGTCCTCCTCTAACTGTCCAGTGTCCTCCTCTAACTGTCCTGTGTCCTCCTCTAACTGTCCTGTGTCCTCCTCTAACTGTCCTGTGTCCTGAGTGTCCTCTGCTCCTCTAAGTGTCCTGTGTCCTCCTCTAACTGTCCAGTGTCCTTCTCTAACTGTCCAGTGTCCTCCTCTAACTGTCCTGTGTCCTGAGTGTCCTCTGCTCCTCTAAGTGTCCTGTGTCCTTCTCTAACTGTCCAGTGTCCTCCTCTAACTGTCCAGTGTCCTCCTCTAACTGTCCAGTGTCCTCCTCTAACTGTCCTGTGTCCTGAGTGTCCTCTGCTCCTCTAACTGTCCAGTGTCCTCCTCTAACTGTCCTGTGTCCTGAGTGTCCTCTGCTCCTCTAACTGTCCTGTGTCCTCCTCTAACTGTCCTGTGTCCTCCTCTAACTGTCCTGTGTCCTCCTCTAACTGTCCTGTGTCCTCCTCTAACTGTCCTGTGTCCTGAGTGTCCTCTGCTCCTCTAACTGTCCTGTATATGTATGCAGGATTGTAGTGTGGGGGCATGGGAGATGCAGGAGATCGCTAGATTACTCAAACATGCATGGATAACATCTAAAATCTCTTCAGGCATGTTTTCGATGAGGGAACAATGTTAGAAAATATCAATTAAGTATAATACTTCTTTCTAATTAGGCCTTTTTATGGTTGGTAGCAAATATTTGACATTTTGTTCACTGTAAACCGTAATATTGATCTAAAAGAGCCTCAAAATAGAAACAGTTTCATTGATTGTGTTCAACCTGCACAAGTCCCTGTCTCTTCATCCTTATTTCAGCATTAACAGCAGATAAAGGAAAAATGTCAAATACGCAAAAACATTTGGACACATTTTTTCATGTATTTATCTTCTTTATTTCCAACATGGTTTACACTAAAGAGTCTCACTGAAGACACTAAAACTATGGATGACACGTGGAATACAGAGAACAAAAAACACACTCAGAATAACTCCAAAATCATTGTAGATTTTAGTTAGTTTTTTTTTTTTAACTGAAGCAAAGGTGAAGGACCCAAACAAACCAAAAAATGGCAACACCCACAGAAATATTTCAGACTATTTTCGCAAAAATTACCAGAAGACAAGATTTCCATGGGGGACAGATAAGACAAGAGTTTATTGAGCTCACACAGGAGAAATTCACTTGCCACATTTGCTCTGGGCAGTTTAGTGCAAAAGAGAATTAGAACAAAAAAGAGTGCATACAGAGAAGATAAGTAATAATAATAAAATAAGAAAATAAGAAAATGTAGAAAAATTGCACTATATATTAGAATTCTACAGTCTGATGTTGGTGGGGATGAAGGATCTGCGGTAGCGCTCCTTCTTGCACTGGGGGTGCCTCAGTCGGCTGCTGAAGGAGCTGCTCAGCTCCTCTACAGTCCGGTGCAGAGGGTGAGAGGAGTCGTCCATGATGGACGTGAATTTGTCCAGTACCCTCCTCTCAGCCACCTCCTCTACAGAGTCCAGAGGACAGCCCAGGACAGAGCTGGTCCTCCTGACCAGCTTATTAAGTCTCTTCCTGTCCCGCTCTGTGCTGCTCGGGGCCCAGCAGACGACAGCTTAAAGGAGAGCAGAGGCCACCACAGAGTCATAAAAAGTTTTCAGCAGAGGCCTGCACACTCCAAAGGACCTCAGTCTCCTCAGGAGGTGGAGGCGACTTTGGCCCTTCTTGTACAGGGCGTCGGTGTTGTGGGACCAGCCCAGTTTATTGTTGAGGTGAACACCCAGGTACTTGAAACTGTCCACAGTCTCTATGTCCTGCCCCTGGATGTTCACCGGTGAGTGAGGTAGTGGTCTCCTCCTGAAGTCCATCACCAGCTCCTTTGTTTTACTGGTGTTCAGGCTCAGGTGGTTGCGCCCACACCAGTCCACAAAGTCACTGACGACCGAGCGGTACTCCAGCTCGTTCCCCTCAGACACACAGCCCACAATGGCCGAGTTGTCGGAGAACTTCTGGAGATGGCAGCTGTCTGTATTTTATGTGAAGTCCGAGGTGTAGATGGTGAAGAGGAAGGGTGAGAGGACAGTTCCCTGGGGGACCCCAGTGCTGCAGACTACCACCTCTGACTCACAGCCGCGCAGCCGCACGTACTGTGGACGGTCAGTGAGGTAGTCGATGGTCCAGGCAGCGAGATGTCCATCCACTCCCACGACCTCCAGCTTCCCCCGCAGCAGCGCCGGCCTGATGGTGCTGAAGGCGCTGGAGAAGTCAAAGAACATGACTCTCACAGCACTCCCGGCGGTCTCCAGGTGGGTGAGCGCCCGCTGCAGAAAGTAGATGACGGCGTCCTCTACTCCTACGTTTGGCTTGTAGGCAAACTGCAGCGGGTCCAGGGTGGGGCTCACCACAGAGCGGAGGTGGCTGAGGATCACCCTCTCCATGGTCTTCATGAGGTGGGAGGTCAAGGCCGGTTCCCTGGCGTTTGTTGTTTTGGGAACCGGGACCACACAGGAGGTCTTCCACAGGACGGGGACCTTCTCCAGGCTGAGGCTCAGGTTGAACATGTAGCAGAGAACCTCACAGAGCTGGTCTGCACAGGTTCTCAGCAGCCTGGGGCAGATACCGTCAGGTCTTGCAGGACTTCCATGTCACTTACAGGCATCTGGTTGGAACTGTTGATTTGCTGAACATAACGGAACGCTACAATGACATCTTTTTTTTTTTTTTTAAATTAAATTAGACAAATTATAATGCACAAATTATTAGGGAATTTATTAAAGGAAAAAAGAAAGAATACAATGACATCTAGATGAAGAAAAACACAATTTTCTCAGTTTTCGCAGGTTTTGTGAGAGTTCAGCATCGCCAACAGAGCCCAAAGGAAGTCGACATCCACACGTTTCCAAACGTCTTCTGGTTTTTGACGTAAGAGTGAATACAATCCATTAAACAGAAGATAAAAGCTTGGACAGAGAAGCCAGTGCTTTTCTCTCAGCTGGATTTAATTAAAGTTAGTTTTTTTTCCGGCTTGTTCCACAGCTGTGACTCTTGGACCAATCAGATTCAAACAGTCGTCATGACGCTCTGTGTGTCCTGATGTCTTTCAGTGAGAGCTGTTCAGACTGATCATGTGGACACCTCAGAGACACACATCAGTTTAGTGTTATATTTAGTTCATAGTTTTGTTTTTTTAAGTTTTTCTCTTTGCTACATAATTCCATATATTTAAAGGAAAAGTAATGTTTTTTTTTACAATTTGAGCAAGTTGTTTTACTCACCCGTAGCACTTTGATGTCATATGGAGCACTTCCAGAGATGTTTTAGATTTGCGGTTAGCCTAGCGCGACTTCTAGCCATAGCTCGGGGCATATAATATATTCCCCGGGCATGTAATATGCCCCGTGCGGGCTCCAAATAGCACAAACTTTAGCACTTTTCAAATCATAGAAGCTCGATGTCTTAGTCTACGATTTCGTTTGAAGCAAAAGTGGCCTGTAATCTGAGATTTATCCATAGTTTACAGCTTTGCGTTTCATGTTTGGGTCCCGGGAGCTGAGAGCACAGTCCACACATGTGCACTGGCCTCCTCATCTACTCGAAACTATGGCTAAATCTCGGATTACAGGCCACTTTTGACCAAACGAAATCATAGACTAAGACATCGAGCTTCTATGATTTGAAAAGTGCTAAAGTTTGTGTTATTTGGAGACCACAAACATGTGCCCCAAGCACTCACATTATGGAGATCACAAATCTAAAACATCTCTGGAAGTGCTCCATATGACACCAAAGTGCTATGGGTGAGTAAAACAACTTGTTTTATTGCCGAAATAAGGCTCAGATTGTAAAAAAAAAAAAACGTTACTTTTCCTTTAAAGTCTTCTTATGTTTCTAAAATGTAATACAGCGGTAAAAACACCTTCAGTGAGAGGCTGTGTCCAAACATTTGTGTTAATGTCATGTTTTGGTTCCTCTCCTTTGTTTAGTTGATGTTTTTCTCCTTTCTTCCTCCGTGTGTTGTTTTGCGGCGTTGCTGCAGAGGGACTCCACTGACTCACCTCAGCTCAGAATAGCTCCAGGAAAACAGCGCCCCCTCTGGAGTGTTCCAAAAGCACCACTCTGCTGAGGTACACACTCATCACCTTTACATAACATGAACCTCATGTCATATTTAGTGTCCTTTACATCACACTCTGACGCAGCACAGTTAAAGCTGCACTATGGAACTTTTCCATGGAGGCTCAGCCCTATGGATCATTCTGTCTCAATATTGATTTAAAACGACTTTGAGAACAAAAAAAGTATGTCAGAGTGAAGTTGAAAACGGAGATAGAAACATACACGAATCACTCCAAACACAACACAACTCTGGGTTAGAAAATGAGAAGAGGACACAAATATAACATGGTTAAAGGCCCTGAAAAGGTGATTTTGCAGAATAAGTCCACATTTATTCTTTCTCTCTAAATCCTCCTCTATTCCCTCTCTCCTCTGTCTCCTCTGTCCTCGGTCCCTTCTCTCCTGTGTATCCTTCGTCTCCTCCAGTGACGTGCGGTGAGGGTCATGGCTGGTGAGGCACTGATGTCATCAGTGACATCATCAGTGACATCATCAGTGACATCACCAGGTGTCAGCAGGTAAATTTGGCCCCGGGACAGTTTCTCTCCCTGTAAGTGACTGAAGCTCGTAATATTTTTGATGAGAAGTTGAAAATGAATTATTATTATTGTTCAGTGCATTTTCCAGAACGCACGAATAGTGTCATAAATTAAAACAGCAACATTTTTAGCACAATCTGGCTCTGAATGTGAGTGGTGGAGCGCTCATGATTAACAAGGCTTCTGTGCACATTTTTCAGGTCACAATGACTGAGAAAATAAGGCAGGAAAATCAGAAAAGACGATTTCTTCCCACGCTGTTTGAAAAGAGCGAATCTTTCGTCCCGTAGTCTGGAGCAAACCCTTCAGCTCCGGCGTTGGTCTTCCTTTAATTAGAACCTCCTGCTTCGACCCAAAGTCCCGTTTAAAAAACTGCTCGAGCTTTAAAGGGATAGTTCAGGTTTTTTGATGTGAATCTGTACGGCGCCCCCTTCAGCAGGAGCATTAACACTGACTTACCCCTGACAGTGTCCTCTGAGACAAGTTTCTGCCCTGTTTCTGGTGCTGATGAAAGTAGGTCCGGCAAGTTAAAGCTTGTTTTTCTTCTCAAAACAATATTATGTCCAATAATATGTCCATAAAGTTAGCCTGTTCACTTGTAAACATCGCCACTTACAAGTGAACAGGCGAGTAATAATAACAGGCGCGCAGTGATAGGAACTGAGAGAAAACAGCACCAAGCGAGTGGTGTTTTGTCAGGCAAATATATAACTTTTTGGACAAATATTATTTTGAGAAGAAAAACTGTCCTGGCTAACTTGCTGGACCTACTTTCATCAGCACCAGAACCGGGACAGAACTCGGCTCAGAGGACACTGTCAGGGGTAAGTCAGTGTTAATGACACTGCTGAAGGGGGCGCCGTACAGATTCACATCAAAAAACCTGAATTATCCCTTTAATATGAAATCGTCCTCCATTTAAAAAGTCGGGCCAGACAAGAAGAAAAAAGTGAACGGATTATTAAACTTGACTTAACTCTAAATTGTAATTTGCTGTCACTTATTCTAACCCACTGCCCCAGGAGTTGCAGAAGAACCCCTGGGCTCACGAGTGCCTCTACCATGAGGCCAGGGAACTACGAGCCTCACCCGACGCCTTTTCACCGCTGCTTTAACCCGGCGCCTTTTCACCGCCGCTTTAACCCGGCGCCTTTTCACCGCCGTTTTAACCCGGCGCCTTTTCACCGCCGCTTTAACCCGGCGCCTTTTCACCGCCTCTTTAACCCGGCGCCTTTTCACCGCCGCTTTAACCCGGCGCCTTTTCACCGCCTCTTTAACCCGGCGCCTTTTCACCGCCGCTTTAACCCGGCGCCTTTTCACCGCCGCTTTAACCCGGCGCCTTTTCACCGCCGCTTTAACCCGGCGCCTTTTCACCGCCGCTTTATTTTTTCACTTGCCTCTAATGACCGCACGTCACTGCTCCCCTGTCTCCTCTGTATCCTCTGTCCCCTATCTCCTCTCTGTCCCCCCGTCTCCTCTCTGACCCCGCTCTGTCCCCTCTCTCAATCCTCTGTCCCCTCTCTCCTCTCTGTCCCCCCGTCTCCTCTCTGTCCCCCTGTCTCCTCTCTGACCCCGCTCTGTCCCCTCTCTCAATCCTCTGTCCCCTCTCCTTCTCTCACTCCTCTGTCCCCTCTCTGTCCCCCCGTCTCCTCTCTGACCCCGCTCTGTCCCCTCTCTCAATCCTCTGTCCCCTCTCTCCTCTCTGTCCCCCCGTCTCCTCTCTGACCCCGCTCTGTCCCCTCTCCTTCTCTCACTCCTCTGTCCCCTCTCTCATTTCTTGAATGTCTTTTGTACCTGAGGACTGCAGATGGAAAGTCATGTTTTCTCTGCACTGTCCATCTGTGGTGGTTTAATCAGTTTAACAATGGGGACTTCCTCTTTGTCCCTGATCATAAATAGTTATATAGATACAGCACAGTGGTCACACAGACACTTGAATCTGTTTGTTCAGTTGGAGTTTTAGAACACCGTCTTATTGCTCGGGTTTTTTGGGCCCATATTTGGACAGGGATCAGGTTAAAAACAGATGCATTTATTCACAAACAGACTTTTCTTTTTCTTTTGTATCTTTCTGCAGGGTTTATTTGCCTGGAATTCAATAGAGACACTTGGAGCTCACAGAGACCACTCGCACTGGTACATTTTCCGTTCATTTTCCCCATAGACTTAAAAAAAAAAACATTCAAATAGTAAGAATTCAAAGACATGTCAGAGGCTAACCAGCTACGTGCTAACGTAATGAGGTTATTTTAAGTCCAAAAAGCACATTTAAAACACAAGATTCAAAGAAGTGTTTTAATTACTTGGTTTAT
The DNA here is from genome assembly GCA_036785185.1 of Paratrypauchen microcephalus. Taxonomy (NCBI): domain Eukaryota; kingdom Metazoa; phylum Chordata; class Actinopteri; order Gobiiformes; family Gobiidae; genus Paratrypauchen; species Paratrypauchen microcephalus. The sequence goes on along the minus strand of JAVJIX010000118.1, from coordinate 765,882 downwards.
AAAGTTTCAGAAACAAATTTGAAATAATATCATAGGTCTTGTGGTCATTTTTGATCAGGGGTCCATCACCTGCTTGTTTCATTGCTCTGACTGGAATGTTCAGCTCAACCTAACATTTATACTCAATCACAGAAAAACAGACATTCTGTCTGGGGTCGCCTCTCCACAGATCTGACCTGTAACCTGGTCTGGTCTCCATGAAGAAAAGTTTAATGCCACACTGTGGAACATTCCAGACAAAGCAATAACATCTCCATGGAGAAAAGCATTTGACAGACCCTCCATCAGAAAAGTTACACAATAGAGCTTTAAAAAGAATGAATGAGAACTCTCTAACAGGTGCCGTAGTTGTTTTTACACGAACGGTCAAGCTCTCTGATTGGTTAATCCGCTGCTCAGTGGCGCCCTCTGGATTTGGGGGACAGGACGTGGCTCCAGACCCACTCGTTCAGTTCTGGACAGAGAACAAACTGATAGAGGAATGAGATTCTCTGTCCTATATTTAGTAGGCCTGTGTGCTGTTCTGTAGGCCTGTGTACTGTTCTGTAGGCCTGTGTGTGTGTTCTGTAGGCCTGTGTGCTGTTCTGTAGGCCTGTGTGCTGTTCTGTAGGCCTGTGCGTGTTCTGTAGGCCTGTGTACTGTTCTGTAGGCCTTTGTTCTGTTCTGTAGGCCTGTGCGGTGTTCTGTAGGCCTTTGTTCTGTTCTGTAGGCCTGTGTACTGTTCTGTAGGCCTGTGCGGTGTTCTGTAGGCCTTTGTTCTGTTCTGTAGGCCTGTGTACTGTTCTGTAGGCCTGTGTGGTGTTCTGTAGGACTGTGTACTGTTCTGTAGGCCTGTGTACTGTTCTGTAGGACTGTGTACTGTTCTGTAGGCCTGTGTGGTGTTCTGTAGGCCTGTGTACTGTTCTGTAGGCCTGTGTGCTGTTCTGTAGGCCTGTGCGTGTTCTGTAGGCCTGTGTACTGTTCTGTAGGCCTTTGTTCTGTTCTGTAGGCCTGTGTGCTGTTCTGTAGGCCTGTGTGCTGTTCTGTAGGCCTGTGTGTGTTCTGTAGGCCTGTGTACTGTTCTGTAGGCCTTTGTTCTGTTCTGTAGGCCTGTGCGGTGTTCTGTAGGCCTTTGTTCTGTTCTGTAGGCCTGTGTACTGTTCTGTAGGCCTGTGTGCTGTTCTGTAGGACTGTGTACTGTTCTGTAGGCTTGTGTGCTGTTCTGTAGGCCTGTGTACTGTTCTGTAGGACCGTGTACTGTTCTGTAGGACTGTGTGCTGTTCTGTAGGCCTTTCTTCTGTTCTGTAGGCCTGTGTACTGTTCTGTAGGCCTGTGTGGTGTTCTGTAGGCCTGTGTTTCTGTAGGCCTGTGTACTGTTCTGCAGGCCTGTGTGGTGTGTTGTAGGACTGTGTGCTGTTCTGTAGGCCTTTCTTCTGTTCTGTAGGCCTGTGTTCTGTTCTGTAGGCCTGTGCGTGTTCTGTAGGCCTGTGTGGTGTTCTGTAGGCCACAGGTTTCCTCGGAGTCACATTCAGACCTCATGATTCGACCTTGACTCCCGCTCCGGTTTAAGAGGGACACTCCGCTCTTTGTTTACTCCGCAGCAGAGGCACGTTACATAACTGTGGCTGTTTCCATGACAACACCACACCCCCTCCTCTCCTCCTCTTCCTCCCTCCATCATGTGCTCCGTATCAACACGCTACTAAAACCGTTACCTCCACAATCATGTGACCACAACCATTCATTCACATCTGATTTTTTTGGAGATCTTAAATGCTAAAAAATAAACACGAGTGAACCGTCTTTTACACCAGGAGCAGTTACATTTGTGATTTTTTGTTTTAGGATTTATGATTTTGTTCATAGTTCACATTTTATACACGTCCAGAAGAACTGACAAAAAGACTGAAATCTGAAATGAAAAACAAATACAAGAATCACGTTTCAGAACATGTGGAAACACAGGGAGGGCATCTGAGACACAGGGACATTTCAAAACATGTTTGTACAAATCTAAACTACAGGGTTAGCAGCTTTTGTAGAAGATTTTTGGAGGAAGTTATTGTGATTTAAACAGTAGCTTAAAGGTTACCTGGCCAGCCAAATGATATCTCTCTGTATTTCCTATACAGCGCGATACCATTTGGACACCCTCGCTCCACTCTCACTCCTCCGGTTAAAAACGGACTCCGCGATTCTGATTCGTTCAAAGATGGTGACGTCAGTGCACCCGCCTTTGCCCGCAAAGTCACTCTTAGGCAGCGGAAGTTCCTCCTCAGTTTTGAATCAAGATGGCGCAATCTCTGATTGGTTCACTTAGCTGTCTGTCTACGCGCAACCGCAGCGCATTTTGGACCAAGCGTTACCAGACTCACTGCTGGTACAGCGATGAGTCATGGATTCTTCCAGGCAAGCTTAAAGGTCCTATATTAGGCAAAATGGACTCTTGTGACCTTTAAAGGAAAAGTGACGTTTTTTTACAATCTGAGCCTTCTTTCGGCAATAAAACAAGTAGTTTTACTCACCCATAGCACTTTGGTGTCAATTGGAGCAGTTTTGTAGAAGTTATGTTGTAGCCGTTCTGTTCTACTAATGATCCCGTATCCGTTAGCATGAGTGCTCGGGGCATTACTTTGCGGTCTCCAAATAACACAAACTTTAGGACTTTTCAAATCACAGAAGATCGCTGTGTCAGCGTAGACTTTTAGTGGATTCCAAAACGGCCTGAAACCCGATATGCAGCTATAGTTTAATTTGATGACGTCATCAGAGAGGACAGTGCGCATGCGTGAACTCAGCTGTTTTGTAAACACCGCTAGTCCGAAAGAAGCTAACACCGCTCTGAACTTTACTTTTCTGTTGCGATATCGGGTTTCAGGCCGTTTTGGAATCTACTAAAAGTCTACGCTGACACAGCGATCTTCTGTGATTTGAAAAGTCCTAAAGTTTGTGTTATTTGGAGACCACAAAGTAATGCCCCGAGCACTCATGCTAACGGATACGGGATCATTAGTAGAACAGAACGGCTACAACATAACTTCTACGATACTGCTCCAATTGACACCAAAGTGCTATGGGTGAGTAAAACTACTTGTTTTATTACCGAAATAAGGCTCAGATTGTAAAAAACGTTACTTTTCCTTTAAGCCGCCTCCTCAAAAACACTCCTGGAGTTTTGTTTTGTTTCATTCATTCATGTTTGACTCTGTATTTGTATTCTTTAGTCCAGGGGTGTCAAACTCATTTGGTCTGTTGGCCATATCCAGCCTACTCTGATCCCAAAGGGGCCGGACTCATGGCAAATATACCCCAAAAACAGCAATAAGTCCAAATATGTGTGCAGAGAAACGCAAATCTATTACAGAAGACTTTTTTGTTTGATGAACTTTCTTTTACAAAATATTATAAATTATGAAACTTTAAGAAAAATGCAATTTCAACACAATGGTAGTTGAACACAATAGGTGTGATAGTTTCATAGTAGTTTCATAGTAGTTTCATTGTAGTTAGCTCCTCTGCAGCAGTGTCCACCAGCACTCGAGCCAGAACTGACAAAGCAGCTTGGATGAGCTGCGAAACGTATTCCACCAGATAAACTTTGTCCAGTTGACAAATTGAATTTCTCCTTTTGCTGTGGATTCTACCTGGACGACTGAGGGATTCTTCACACATTTCAACACATGTTTAAACATGAACTTTTATGCATGTCACAGAATTTAGTAATGCTTTCTTTTTGGCATCTGTTGATGACAGAATGATAGTGCTTTAAAGGGATATGCCACCCCCAGGTCAAACTTGGGCATCTCCCCACAGTCCAGAGACTAAAATAAGTGGTGGAAAGTGTTTTCCTGCTCACCCAGCCATTGTCCAGGTCTGTCAGCACTGACCGCCGCGGTATCTGCTGCTCCTCCGCGTTAGACTGGAGTCTAACGTCGCCAGAGAAAGATTTCGGCCAAAAGGAATTAATTTGCTCGATGCTTTTCCCAATTACTTTCTGTGTAGTGCGCATTCATATCGAGTGCAAATAAATGTGCAAATCAACACGGAGAACTTGACTTGGTCATTTTGGGTGGGAACTATTTTTCAGTGCGGAAAAAGAAAGCCGAAGCACACACCACGCTGCGTAACAGGGGAACTGCCTTCCTGGTGCGTAACAGGGATTCCCCTGTCAGCGTGGTGTGTGCTTCGGCTGCAGATACCGCGGGGGTCAGTGCTGACAGACTCGGACAATGGCTGCATCACCAGAAAAACGCTTTCCACCACTTATTTTAGTCTCTGGACTGTGGGGAGATGCCCAAGTTTGACCTGGGGGTGGCATATCCCTTTAAGAAAGTCTTCATTTGTGCTGCTCTGGTGGGAGGCGGCTGGAGACGCTGCTATGCTAAGCTGCGAAGAAAAGAGGCGCAGAAAATTACCAATATTTTACAGAAAATTCAAATATACTTCAAATATTTTAATAGAAAATCAGCCAAGGGCCAGATTAAAGGTCTTGGAGGGCCAGATCCAGACCCCCTGGCCGTATGTTTGACATTTAGTCTGTCTGCATCTCCAAAGCTCAAAATGCTCTGTTCCACTTTGTGATGTCATGAAGTGGCAGTTTTCAAGTGAACATCTCTTACCTTTAGTTCAGAAGGGAAACTCCAGGGCTGAAATCATCCAAATGATTGGAGTGAAGGTGTATGGAGTTTAAAAACACAGTGGAGCACTTTCTGTATTCACACATGACAGAACAGAGTGTTTGAACAGAGAGAGAGAAGAACTAAATGTGCAGGTTTGTGTTAAACGTGTGAATGAAACAAAACACAACTCCAGGTGTGTTTGTGATGAGAACAGATTAGAAAACAGTAAATATCGGCCCCTAGAGGCCGAGACAGGTTTGGGCCTTTAAAATGATACATTTCACTATAATAATTAAAAAAAACAAAAAACAAAAACCCTAATGAAATGAGTAGTTTAATCTGTTTTATGTGAAGCAGAGCACTGATGTGTGAATGGGGGCCACGGCTGAGAGTTTTGGCATTTTGTACTTGGCAATTTACTGCTAATTTAATCAAAAGTATCAAAAATCGGATAGATACTCAGACCCCCTATTAAGCCAAATAGAAAAAGTGCTACCATTTAATGTGGAAAATCACATTCTGTTGTCTCCTGGGAGCTCTAGTGAACGAGGCTTTAAAGGTACAGTGTGTAGGATTGGTGGCGCATAGGTGGTGTAGGTACCATGCACTTCCTCAAGGGTGACCTCAAGGGTCACGTGGACAGCTCGCGTACCAGCGTGCACCCGGCGCTGTGCGAGCTCTCGCCGACAACTACGGTATAAATAAAACGTGGTCCCGTTCACTGTTTTCTCATGAAAACACACATTCCTGATCATGTACCATGACACTCTACACATCAAATGAAACCTTACAGTCTCCTCTTTTTGACTATGCAATTCATTTCCCGGAACAACAATCACTCCCTGAGCACATGGGGCTTTTATACGGAAAAGCACAAAACGAGGTTTGTTACTTAGCTTACCTTTGAAGGCTCTGGACAGGTCAAACTCTGTATTTCACCATAAACTTGCTCTCAATCTGTCCGTAAGGATCCAGCGAATAAAATCCAGTAAAACAGTTTAGTCCAAAACACGTGTTAGATCCATTACGACGTCTGATCCGGCAGCATGCTTGTGTTGTTTACCCAAAACCACGAGCCTTGCCGAAGGCGGAGCCCAAATGTCCTTCTGCGGCTCTCGTATTCAAAATGGCTGCCTCTGCATGGGGAAGATCCCCCTTTTATGTGACTATATCTAAGTCCAAAAGAATACTTTGATTTCATGATGGAAGTGAAAAGGCTTGGAAAACACTGTATTTTTGAATGGGTATCTTCAATTTCTGTAATTAACAGGTAAAACTCTTACACACTGTCCCTTTAACAGATCCTGAACATGTCTGCAGTGTGTTCTGAGCACGACTGAAGGTTAAACAAACACACTCTGTTCATCCTCTGTGGGTTCTAATAAAAATGAAATGTTTTGATGGAGAGGGGCGTGTGCGGACATCCTGCCCAAGGAGAGGCTCTGTTACTGGGGTAGACCGACTGGAACGTGGCCCTTCTGGTGCTCCTGGTCACAGAGGAGAAGACAAACATATAATAATCTACAGTTATAATCTCTGACACCTGTGGATCATTATGTGGATATGGACATTTTTAGTCACAATATTCATCTAAAGTAACTTAATAAGAGAAACAAGTGTGCTGATTCCAGCGTTAGAAAACTGTGTCAGCGCATGCTGTGGGCCCCTCCTGTGGGCCCCTCCTGTGGGCCCCTCCTGTGGACAGCTGCACGTCACACCACAGCAACAAAATGCTTACGTGACGCCGTATCACCAAAGAAGAGACTGGAGTATAAAGTGCGGTGGTGAAAACAGGTTGATCTGTAAAACGGCATCTTGAAAATAACTAAATAAAGATGAGTCAAAGTCCAACTTCAGAAGGTCAATGAGAAGAAAGTGTCACATGGTGAAAAGCTCTTCAGAAGAGATCCACTTTAATCAAACCGGACACGGATTCTTGTGTGTGACCATCTGAACACAGGGAGGAGAATGCATTTGTGAAAAGTGGACATGGAACAGACGTTACATCATGTTTGTCTGTCAGTATCACATAAACCTAAAGGGAATTTAAAGAACATATTAGAATTGTCACAAAAGGTAATTCATGTACAGCATTTATATATGATTCTATTTTTAAGAGCAGGTATTTGACTTCGATGGGGTATTAAGTGTAACACATCACATATTTAGATCACCATGTTACGTTTTACTGTTTTGAAAGTGCAAAAAGAACATATGAACTCTCCAGGCTGAGTCACTTCCCCCTCAGAGCATTATTACATCCTGCTAATCAAACTACTGCACATCACATCAGGTTTGTCAAGTTGCTGTGTACAGTTTTGTGTCATGTTTTTTTATATTTATGGAAAATGTTTGTGTGTGATCATGGGGCTTGTGGGCGGAGCCTTGTACAGACTCGTAGTGGTAACCATGAGAAGAGTTTGAATAAAGGCCAGAAAAGATCACAAAATTACTCAAATATGCACGAATGACATCTACATCCTCTTCAGGCATGGTTTAAAAAAAAAAGTTCTCCTCACCTTCCACGGTGGTTGGTCTCTCTCTCTCCCTCTCATCCAGCTCGGGTCCTCTACCAGAGGCCTGGGAGCTTGAGAGTTCTGCGCAGTATCTTTGCTGTTCCTGTACTGCACTTTTCTGGACTGAGATGTCTGATGTTTTTCCTGGGATCTGTTGTAGACACTCCTCCAGTTTGGGGGTTACAGCCGCGAGTGCTCCGATCACCACGGGCACCACTGATGCCTTCACCTTCCAGGCCTTCTCCAGCTCTTCCTTGAGCCCCTGGTATTTCTCTAGTTTCTCATGTTCCTTTTTCCTGATGTTACCATCTCTTGGTATTGCGATGTCCACCACCACGGCTCTGTTCTGTTGCTTATCCACCACCACTATGTCTGGTTGGTTCACCATCACCATTCTGTCAGTCTGTATCTGGAAGTCCCACAGGATCTTGGCTCGGTCATTCTCCGCAACCTTCGGAGGTGTTTCCCACCTTGACCTTGGGGTCTCCAGCCCGTACTCTGCACAGATGTTTCTGTACACTATGCCCGCCACTTGGTTGTGTCGCTCCATGTATGCTTTCCCTGCCAGCATCTTTACACCCTGCAGTTATGTGCTGGACTGTCTCAGGAGCCTCTTTGCACAGCCTACACCTTGGGTCTTGTCTGGTGTGGTAGATCTGGGCCTCTATTGCTCGGATATATAATTATGTGTATATATATATATATATATATATATATATATATATATATATATATATATATATATATATATATATATATATATATATATATATATAAAATTATATAATTATGTATGTATCTAAATCAGCTCTAAACTAGTTCTAAACCAGGTCTGAACCTGATGTAAACCACTTCTACAGTTGTTGATGTTGATGTTTTGTAGCTGCAGCAGATTCCTTCCACTCTCTCCTTATGTAAATGTCTGCATGTATTTATGTGGACCAACCCAGTCTGAACCAGGTCTGAACCAGGTCTGAACCAGGTCTGAACCAGGTCTGAACCAGGTCTGAACCAGGTCTGAACCAGGTCTAAACCAGGTCTGAACCAGGTCTGAACCAGGTCTAAACCAGGTCTGAACCAGGTCTGCACCAGGTCTGAACCAGGTCTAAACCAGGTCTGAACCAGGTCTGAACCAGGTCTGAACCAGGTCTGAACCAGGTCTAAACCAGGTCTGAACCAGGTCTGAACCAGGTCTAAACCAGGTCTGAACCAGGTCTGCACCAGGTCTGAACCAGGTCTAAACCAGGTCTGAACCAGGTCTGAACCAGGTCTGAACCAGGTCTGCACCAGGTCTGAACCAGGTCTGAACCAGGTCTGAACCAGGTCTGAACCAGGTCTGAACCAGGTCTGCACCAGGTCTGAACCAGGTCTGAACCAGGTCTGAACCAGGTCTGCACCAGGTCTGAACCAGGTCTAAACCAGGTCTGAACCAGGTCTGAACCAGGTCTGAACCAGGTCTGAACCAGGTCTGCACCAGGTCTGAACCAGGTCTAAACCAGGTCTAAACCAGGTCTAAACCAGGTCTAAACCAGGTCTGAACCAGGTCTGCACCAGGTCTGAACCAGGTCTAAACCAGGTCTAAACCAGGTCTAAACCAGGTCTAAACCAGGTCTGAACCAGGTCTAAACCAGGTCTAAACCAGGTCTAAACCAGGACTAAACCAGGTCTAAACCAGGTCTAAACCAGGTCTAAACCAGGTCTAAACCAGGTCTAAACCAGGACTAAACCAGGTCTAAACCAGGTCTAAACCAGGACTAAACCAGGTCTAAACCAGGTCTAAACCAGGTCTAAACCAGGTCTGAACCAGGTCTAAACCAGGTCTGAACCAGGTCTGAACCAGGTCTAAACCAGGACTAAACCAGGTCTAAACCAGGTCTAAACCAGGTCTAAACCAGGTCTAAACCAGGTCTAAACCAGGTCTAAACCAGGTCTAAACCAGGTCTAAACCAGGTCTGCACCAGGACTTCCCCAGGTCTTTCCTTATATAAGGACACACATGTATTTATAGTGAACAGTGAGTCATGCAAAGTGGGGTTATTTTTAGCCCCTCCCCTCTTTTCCTCACTCTCTCTTTCCTCCTCTCCTCCTCCTCTTCTCCTTTCCCTCTCTCCTCTTCTCTCTTCTCTCTCCTTGCCTCTCTTACACCTTTTACCCCCTCTTCCTCACCCCCCTACTCTTTTTCCTCCCCCTTTCTTCCCCTCTCTCCTCTCCTCCTCTCTCCTCTGCTCCTCTTACCCCCACCTCCTCTTCCCCTTGCTTCCTCTCTGCTCCTCTTCTCTCCTTCCTCCTCTCCTCCTCCTTCCTCCCTCCTCACCCCCCCCCCCCTTTTTTTCAGTGGTAGATCACATTTTTATACAGAGCTTTGAGTGGGATTTCTCTCCTCTCCTATCTCTCTCTTTTAATCTTTGGTTCTTTCTTTTCTCCCCTCTTTCCCCTTCTTCTTCTTCTTTCACTGTCACTCTCCATCTTCCTCCTCTTTATCCCTCTCTCTCCTCCCCTTCTCCCCCTTCTCTCTCTCTCTCTGTCCTCCCGTGTCTCCCCTGTCTCCCTTTTCTCTCTCTTTTAATCTCTGGTTCTTTCTTTTCTCCCCTCTTTCCCCTTCTTCTTCTTTCACTGTCACTCTCCATCTTCCTCCTCTTTCTCCCTCTCTCTCCTCACCTTCTCTCCCCTCTCTTTCTCTCTCCTCCCCGTCTCCTCTCTCTGTCTCTCTGTCTCTTTTTTCATCCCCTCCCTCCCCTTCTTCTGCTCTTACTCCCCATCTTGTCTTCCTCCTCTTTATCCCTCTCTCTCCTCCCCTTCTCCCCCTTCTCTCTCTCTCTCTCCTCCCCTGTCTCCCTTTTCTCTTTCTTTTTATCTCTGGTTCTTTCTTTTCTCCCCTCTCTCCCCTCCTTCTTCTTCTTGCACTGTCACACCCCATCTTCTCTTCCTCCTCTTTTTCTCTCTCTCTCTCCTCCCCTGTCTCCCCTTTTTCTCGTCTTTTATCTCTGTCTGTCCCGTTCTTCTTTCGATCTCATTTCCCAGCTTCTCTTCTCTCACTTTTCTCTCTCTCCTTTCATTACCCCGTTCCCTCTCTCTCTCCCTCTCCCTCTCTGTGCTCTGTCGTTCCTCTCGTTCTGTCACAGTTGAGTCTCGGTCAGTTTGATCTCAAAACTACAACAAGCACAAACTCACAGAGACACTTTCCTCCAGTTTGACTGAAATCATGTTCCAAAAGGTGATTCAACAGCTCGTATTTTCTCTGTTCTCATGTTTCCTCATCACTTTGGCTCCTGGAGTTGACACAAACCCTGAACATTTAGGCTTCTTAGAGTTTTTCTCTCAAACAGGAAACACTCTATTCCACCTCGTGATGTCATGGGATAAAACAGGAAGTGCAGGCCCAGGTGAAGAAAACTGACTTTCCTCACTTCCATCTTCTTCTTCTTCTTCTTCGTCTTCTTCTTCATCTTCTTCGTCTTCTTCTTCTTCTTCTTCGTCTTCTTCTTTGTCTTCGTCTTCTTCTTTGTCTTCTTTTTCTTCTTCTTCTTCGTCTTCTTCTTCGTCTTCTTCTTCATCTTCTTCTTTGTCTTCATCTTCTTCTTCTTCTTCTTCTTCTTCTTCTTCTTCTTTGTCTTCGTCTTCTTCTTCGTCTTCTTCGTCTTCTTCTTTGTCTTCATCTTCTTCTTCTTCGTCTTCGTCTTCTTCTTCGTCTGCTTCTTCGTCTTCTTCTTCGTCTTCTTCTTTCTCTTCCGCTTCTTCTTTTTCTTCTTTTTCTTCTTCTTCGTCTTCTTCTTCGTCTTCTTCTTCTTCTTCGTCTTCTTCGTCGTCTTCGTCTTCGTCTTCTTCTTCTTCTTCTTCTTCGTCTTCTTCGTCGTCTTCTTCGTCGTTTTCTTCTTCGTCTTCTTCTTCGTCTTCTTCTTCGTCTTCTTCTTCTTCTTCTTTTTCTTCGTCTTCTTCTTCTTCGTCTTCTTCTTCATCTTCTTCTTCTTCTTCGTCTTCTTCTTCGTCTTCTTCTTCGTCGTCTTCTTCTTCTTCTTCTTCTTCTTCTTCTTCTTCGTCTTCTTCTTCGTCTTCTTCTTCGTCTTCTTCTTTGTCTTCATCTTCTTCTTCTTCTTCGTCTTCTTCTTCGTCTTCTTCTTTGTCTTCATCTTCTTCTTCTTCTTCTTCTTCTTCGTCTTCTTCTCCTTCTTCGTCTTCTTCTTCATCTTCTTCGTCTTCTTCTTCGTCTTCTTCTTCGTCTTCTTCTTCGTCTTCTTCTTTGTCTTCATCTTCTTCTTCTTCTTCTTCGTCTTCTTCTTCGTCTTCTTCTTTGTCTTCATCTTCTTCTTCTTCTTCTTCTTCGTCTTTGTCTTCTTCTTCTTCTTCTTCGTCTTCTTCGTCTTCGTCTCTTGTCATGAAGGAGTGAGCCTGAGGGAGGCGTCAGGAGTTTACACTGGACAAAACAATCCAACTTTATTGATCTGGGTGAGGAGTTTATATCCTCTCTCCTCACTTTGTCTCCTCTGTGGGCGGGACTTCCTCACCCACTTCCTTCAGAATCAAGAAGGAAGCGAGGAAAGAGAAATGACCACTAAGGGTGCAAACATAATATGCTCCCACATGACAATTCTCCATAAATATAGAAAAAAAGTGTAGACTGATGAGCAGGATGCACTCTGTTGTGATAACGCTCTGAAGGGGGAGCAGGGTTAGAATCATTTTGGATTTTTCATTATTATTATTTATTTAGTTTTAGTTAGTTTTGACCCGAGCACCGAGCACGAGCACCGCGCTCCTCCAACGGCACTGCCATGTCCCAGGATAATCCTGGTCTAGTCCAGGTCCAGTCCAGGTTAGTTTAGTTCTGGTCTAGACCTGGTTTATTCCAATCAGGACGCAGAACACAAATGTTACACTATAAAAAAAAACAACAACCTTGGAACGGATCAGGCTTTTTCCATTGAAATAGCTCCTCAACTTACGAAAAATTCACGTTACGAAACCACTTCTGGAACGAATTAATTTCGTAAGGTGAGGTACCACTGTACGTTGTTTTCAGCAAATATTCCTGAATAAATAGCAAAAACAATAAATGTGTTTGCAGTAAATAACAAATACAAGTGTTTCATGTGCGCTTTTCTCCACAGAAATGAATGTGGAGAAGAGCGAGAGCGAGAAGTGTCTCATTTTCTCTTTGTCTCATCAAGTGTTAAACTGCAGAGAAGCAGGTGAATCATGAGGGAATCCCGGGGGACACACCAGGAGGAGTGCGCCACCTGCTGGAACAGTGTACACATGGACACCAGGAGGAGTGCGCCACCTGCTGGAACAGTATACACATGGACACCAGGAGGAGTGCGCCACCTGCTGGAACAGTGTACACATGAACACCAGGAGGAGTGCGCCACCTGCTGGAACAGTGTACACATGGACACCAGGAGGAGAGCGCCACCTGCTGGAACAGTGTACACATGGACACAATACAAACCAGCACAGTTAGAAAAGAAATGTGAAACGCAAATCTAGTGTTTATAAAGGTTGTACTTATAGTGCAGCATTATGAATAAAAATATATTGTAGCCAACTCAATCTTTAGAAATATATAATAAATATATAGTACAGTGTAAAAGTACTGTTACTTCAGTAAAAGTTGTACTTCCTCTTCCCACTGTGAGTCTAAAGTGACAAAAGCTTATGTGGCAACATGAAATGATGTGGACATTTGTGTTTCTTGCAGCTCCTTCAGATCTGATTTATTTTTTATTTGATCATATTTATACTTGGAAATGCGAGTTTATGTCCATATTGTTTTGTTGAACTCTAAATCGAGTGCACAGACTAAACCAGGACTAAGTAAAACTTTAATCAAGTTTAAACCAAACAAACTTTGAGGATGAGGACACCTGGTGGTCAAAAACAAAATAGCAGTCTCGTGTTTTTAGCCAAAAATTAAACTGAAATAAGAGTAAGGATCAAAATTAAATAATATTACTTAAGTAGAAGCGTAAGAGTTAAAAAAAAAAAAAATGCATAAAATCTGGTGTTTTCAAAGGACAGACACAAATTAGACTGAATCCTGTGGAGGAGCTGCAAGAAACATAAATGTTCAAATCATTTCATATTGTCACCTAAAGATTTTGTCACTTTAGAATTTTAGGGAAGAGGAAGCACAACATTTACTCAACTAAGAGTGCCGATACATCAAAAAATATGACTCAAGAACTAGTAAAGGTATGCTGTACTCTGAAAAGTATGACTTCTTTGAAAAAGTGGTGTAACTGAGTACTAAGATGCGTGTAGACTAGGGTGACCATTTGTCCGGATTTCGTCCGGACAGTCCGGTTTTAGAGCTGTCTGTCCGGCCGTCTGTCACGTGTCCTCCTTTTTTACATTTTGTCCTCCTTTCGGACCCTCATCGGCCACCCTTGCATAAATCGTCATAAATCCCCACCCATTATTTACACTTGCTACTCTGCGATGTTGTGTCGTATGCAAACATTCTGATACAGCCCGTCAGCCCCTCGTATTGTCCGCGCTCTATCTGCGCTATCAGCCACTCTTTGAGCTACAACTTGGCTCCTTCTTCCATCTTCATCGCCTTATTACTGTCCCTTAAAATGTTGTTTTCTTTAGTGCCATGTGTAACAGGTTTCACTTACGTTTCCTCTCAGTGTAGACAGTTAAAATACGTTACAATATTTACATTACGGCTTTCATAATTGCAAATAATATTTTGGGGATTTTGTGCGAATTACACAAATCCAGGTAGCGAGATCTGACCTCTTAAAAGTGAAATGCAGAACTACTAGTTCTAGTTTCTTTCTTCTTTGCCATGGCATATGATGGCAGGGCAAAGACTGTGTTTTTTCAGTGAATTAGTGATGATATTGTTTTTTGTTCATATCATCTTGACCATAATTTGTCACATTTTTTTTTTTGATGGGTGTTCCATGTTAATAAATATATGTTGACTTCATGCATTATTCATAATCCCCCGAGGGAAACCAAAAAAACAAGGTGTCCTCACTTTAGGGCCTTTGTCCTCCTTTTTGGACACAAGTGTCCTCCTTTCCTGTTTCATGCCAGTGGTCACCCTAGTGAAGAGTCCCTCAGTCGTCCAGGTAGAATCCATGATAAAAGAAGTCTCCCATCTACAATTCCATTCTTAAACCCAGATCAAACAAACAAAAGATACAATAGTGCCGGGTCAGGGCCAGAGGTGTGAAAGACAGTCGTGTAGGGATGAATAGGGATGCTAATCTAGACGTCAGAGAAACAAAAGACAGAAACCAATAGGCGAGATATTTTCGGAAAGTGGTTAGCTAGTTAGCTCCTCCCTGCAGCGAGATATTGACCCATCCCACGTGACGTCGCAAAATTGTGGCCGCCATTTTGGACATGAAGTGGGATACCACAGCCAACAGCACAGCAGAGATCAACGGAACGTTAAAGGACACAGATATTGAATATAGCCGTTGCGTTAAAGGAAAAGTAATGTTTTTTTTTACAATCTGAGCCTTCTTTCGGCAATAAAACAAGTAGTTTTACTCACCCATAGCACTTTGGTGTCAATTGGAGCAGTTTTGTAGAACTTATGTTGAGCCGTTCTGTTCTACTAATGATCCCGTATCCGTTAGCGTGAGTGCTCGGGGCATTACTTTGCGGTCTCCAAATAACACAAACTTTAGCACTTTTCAAATCACAGAAGATCGCTGTGTCAGCGTAGACTTTTAGTAGATTCCAAAACAGCCTGAAACCCGATATCGCAACAGAAAAGTAAAGTTCAGAGCGGTGTTAGCTTCTTTCGGACTAGCGGTGTTTACAAAACAGCTGAGTTCACGCATGCGCACTGTCCTCTCTGATGACGTCATCAAATGAAACTATAGCTGCATATCGGGTTTCAGGCCGTTTTGGAATCCACTAAAAGTCTACGCTGACACAGCGATCTTCTGTGATTTGAAAAGTGCTAAAGTTTGTGTTATTTGGAGACCGCAAAGTAATGCCCCGAGCACTCATGCTAACGGATACGGGATCATTAGTAGAACAGAACGGCTCAACATAAGTTCTGTGATACTGCTCCAATTGACACCAAAGTGCTATGGGTGAGTAAAGCTACTTGTTTTATTGCCGAAAGAAGGCTCAGATTGTAAAAAAAAACGTTACTTTTCCTTTAAGTTACTTCTTATTTCGCAATCATGCCGTTGTATTGTTGCGCACCCGGGTGTAGTAATCACCAGCACAGTAGGCAGGATATGTCGTTTTATCGTATCCCAAAGGATCTGGACAGAAGGAGAAGATGCGGCTAATCGCCTACATACACAACACAGACACTGAGCCTAAGAACACAGTTCTGGTTCATTGCCTGGTAGCAGCAAATTTATAACGGCCATGAACAACAGACTAAAAAGTTATGCGTGAAAAGACCCTCAGTCGTCCAGGTAGAATCCATGATAAAAGGAGAAATTCAATTTGTCAACTGGACAAAGTTTGTTTGGTTGAAAACGTTTCGCCGTCTGCCGTACATCTTCACCTAGAAGCCACGGGCCATTCTTTTGAGGACAGTGAGGTTCAGATCTTAGCCAGGGAAAAGAACTGGTTTGAGAGGGGAGTTAAAGAGGCTATTTTTGTCAAAAAAGAGAATCCTTCTTTAAACAGAAATGGGGGAGTTAGACATAACTTGTCTCCCATTTATAATTCCATTCTTAAACCAAGTCAAAACAGACGAATGAAAGCATTAGGGCAGACAAGTGAGGGGCAGAGGGGTGGAGACGGTCGTCAGTTTGAATAGAGAGGCTAAACTATTCGCCATTCGAAAAACAAAAGGAGCAATTAGTTGAGATAGTTACAGAACTATTCCAGGGTAATGAGCTCATCTGAGGGCTGAATAGATATGCTAAACGAGACGCCAGAGGAAAACAAAAGATAGCAGATTAGCTGGGATTGGTTCAGAACTTTTCCGGTGTAGTGAGCTCCTCCTTGCAGCTAGATATAAACAGGGTCTAACCAGCATCAGAACCAGAACTGACGAAGCCTCTTGGATGAGAAACGTTTTCAACCAAACAAAGTTTGTCCAGTTGACAAATTGAATTTCTGCTTTTATCACTAAAAAGTTATGTCAGTGACAATTAATGACATTTAGTTTGTCCAGAGGACCGATATTAAATTAAAATGTGAACAAACCTTGGCGGTAATGAGATGACGACCACCAGCTCCAGGGACGACCCACTGATAGAGACATGTAACCCAGCCAGATACGAAATATTTGTAGGCATCCAAACTCTTGTATGCCTTCAGGTCACATCCTGTGTATGGCGATGGGTTACTTGTGACATACATGTACAAATCATGAGGACCGAAGTCTGGTAACGACGAGGTCTTGGTGTACTTTCTCACGTCCGTAAACAATCCGGGCGGGAGCAGGTAGACGTCACTATCTAAACCAGCTATTTTCAGCTTTTCAAAATCTCTCTCCCTCTGCTCACCCTGTAAATGTGCTGTCTCGCTGGATAGTGGAGGTGTCATCTCTTTCACTTCGTTTAATCCAAATCTCGAGTGTCCGACTCGTCTTCATTGCATTCAAACACGTTCATGCCGCGGTGATGTTCATGTCCAAAATGGCGCTTGATTTTACGAAGGTCACGTGTCAATAAGCAAGTGTCTTACCAGCACTCTAACCAGAACTGACGAAGCCTCTCGGATGAGCGGCGAAACGTTTTCGACCAAACAAACTTTGTCCAGTTGACAACTTGAATTTCTTCTTTTATCATAACCGAGTACTACTTTTCTCTGCATTGCATTTTTATATGAATACATATCGAATTTAAATAGACTTTTAAAGGCCTTATATTACCCCAAACTGACTCATGACCTTTAAAGGTCTCATGGCATGAAATTTTCACTTTCTGAGGTTTTTGAACATTAATGTGAGCTCCCCTACCCTGTTTAGCCTCCCCCCCCCCCCATGGTTAAACGTTGTGAAATGTCTAAACTGAGCATTTGCGATCCTTTTCTGCGTTAGGAAAAAATCGGAGCTCAAACGGGCGATTTTGAACAAGGAAACTTATTGACGTCAGATCGAAAAAAGAAATGCAAATGCAGTTCCACCCCGTCTGTCTGTACTCAGCGTCTCTGTAAATCACGCCCAGAGAGTTTGGACTGCGGAGGAGCTACGCAATGCGAAATACGTTTTTTTATTTGCCTGGAGGAACTTGCGAGTGTTTCTAGGCTCGGAAGTCCTTTATCTGAGCCTGTGGATATCTGAAACAGCAGTGGTTTCATTTTATTTTCTGTGGAAATGTGTTTATTTTTCAATGGAACGCTTCTCATCTCTCCCCCCGTGCAAAAACACAGAAGTGGGTCACAGAGCGGAGCGGAGAGCTTGGCCACGCCCCCACCCCCTACTATAGGCCATCTCTGTCCTCCTCATTTGCATTCAAGCAACAACGCCCATAATGGAGTGTTCCAGAGTGACATTTATGACTCTTTCTCATCTTATCTCTGTTTCTCATGCACTGAGTGTTGATTTTGAAGAAGGATTCATTTACAGTATTAGGGAACCATTAAGGAGCCATATAAAAGCATCAACAAGTACCATGTCATGGGATCTTTAAACCTTGTTAAAATGTTGTTCCCTCCTCAAAAAAACACCTGGAGTTGTGTTTTGTTTCATTCACACATGTTTGAGTAAACCTTTATTAGTCTGTTTACATCTCCAAAGCTCCAAATGCTCTGTTCCACCTTGTGATGTCATGAAGTGGTAGTTTTCAAGTTACCAGCTCCTTTTATCTTTGGTTCAGACAGTTCCAGGGCTGAAATGATCCAAACACATGTTTTTTAAAGAATAAACAACATTATTACATTAGATTATATGAGATTAGACAATATCATA
Organism: Paratrypauchen microcephalus; assembly: GCA_036785185.1. Lineage (NCBI taxonomy): Eukaryota > Metazoa > Chordata > Actinopteri > Gobiiformes > Gobiidae > Paratrypauchen > Paratrypauchen microcephalus. The sequence continues at coordinate 747,922 of JAVJIX010000118.1, read as the reverse complement.
ATATAATCCCTTTATTGTTGATTTATTAAGGATTTTCAGTCCATTATTACGTTCTTATATAACAGTTTTAATCCACAATTAGATCAATGAGCAGCTACAGCAGCTCAGAAATGCTTGGTATGTTATTGTTCTGGCCCCAAATCAAAGCTCTCCTTCATAATAATACTGCAATGATATACTTCCTAGTACTTCCTGCTCACTTCCTGTCTGTCGCCGTGGAGACAGTAGGTTTTGTTTGGGTCCATCCTCACACGCCACATTCTCACTCACACAATAGAACCACGACAGAAGTGAACATGTGCAGGGAGGGGTCGCAGGCTTGTATTGTTTAAAGAGGAAAGACAAGGACTCCCGGAAAGAATTTATGGAATGATCTTATCATCGGAACTCAGGACGATGCGACAAAAACAAAACCGACACGCGATTAAAGATGACAGGTACAAACGGTAATCCAGGTTATAAAGGAGTTTTCTTTAAAGTAACACTGAACACCTAAACTCTGCCAATACCCACCTTTCAAATAGAGCTGCTAAACTGGGCGGGGTCTGGAGGACTAAAGGGGCGGGGTCTGGAGGACTAAAGGGGCGGGGTCTGGAGGACTAAAGGGGAGGAGGAGGGGCGGGGTCTGGAGGACTAAAGGGGAGGAGGAGGGGCGGGGTCTGGAGGACTAAAGGGGAGGAGGAGGGGCGGGGTCTGGAGGACTAAAGGGGAGGAGGACTAAAGCGGAGGAGGTCTGGAGGACTAAAGGGGAGGAGGAGGGGCGGGGTCTGGAGGACTAAAGGGGAGGAGGACTAAAGGGGAGGAGGTCTGGAGGACTAAAGGAGCAGGGTCTGGAGGACTAAAGGGGAGGAGGAGGGGCGGGGTCTGGAGGACTAAAGGGGAGGAGGGGCGGGGTCTGGAGGACTAAAGGGGAGGAGTAGAGGCGGGGTCTGGAGGACTAAAGGGGAGCAGGAGGGGCGGGGTCTGGAGGACTAAAGGGGCAGGGTCTGGAGGACTAAAGGGGAGGAGGGGCGGGGTCTGGAGGACTAAAGGGGAGGAGGACTAAAGGGGAGGAGGTCTGGAGGACTAAAGGGGCAGGGTCTGGAGGACTAAAGGGGAGGAGGAGGGGCGGGGTCTGGAGGACTAAAGGGGAGGAGGAGGGGCGGGGTCTGGAGGACTAAAGGGGAGGAGGAGGGGCGGGGTCTGGAGGACTAAAGGGGAGGAGTAGAGGCGGGGTCTGGAGGACTAAAGGGGCAGGGTCTGGAGGACTAAAGGGGAGGAGGAGGGGCGGGGTCTGGAGGACTAAAGGGGAGGAGGAGGGGCGGGGTCTGGAGGACTAAAGGGGAGGAGGAGGGCGGGGTCTGGAGGACTAAAGGGGAGAGTGTGGGGGGGGGGGTTGCATCAGAAACCCCGTCTGTCTGTAATCGGGGCAGTGCTGTGTGATGTCACCAACAACTGGAAATTGCAGTGGCCACTGAAAGCAGCACAAATTTAGATTTAGGGAGTTTTCTTACCAGAAAGCTGCAAATTTACCTAGTTTGCACTAAATTTGGCACAAAAAAAATGCAGAACATTAACAGAACAGCAGTTATACTATTAAACACCAGAAGCATCATATTCACACATAAGTAAGTGAAGCAAGTAAAAAAAAAGGTGTTAGTTCCACTTTTAGCATAACATAATTCTTCCACTCTGCTGTTCACGGATGTGATCTGCAGATCAGTCAGAGTTTCAGTGTCTTCGTTGTGATGACATTTACAGCGACTTCCACTCCCACTGGGCACCACATTGGATGTCAGGGGACTTGTTTCTTTATTAAGTTGTTTTAGATGAATTTTGTGATTTAAAATGAGCAATTTACAACATAATACTACATACTACAGTTGCCAGAGCTTTTAACTACAGAGACACAAGCACAATATGTCCCAAAATGTGACTTTCACTTATGAAGCACTTTCACTCACCGTTATCTGCAGTGACCAGTTTATTTATAACAAACACGTAACTAGATTTAAATTCTCTGCATTCTTCTGAAGTCTTCCTGCTTTGCCTCTTATCAGCTTTTCTCACACACTCCAAAACTTACATGTCCCTCCGCTGCTCCAAAGTTTCCCTTAAAGGACAAAATAACAGAATATAAAGATAACATTCCTGTAATGTTCTCCACACACAGGCTGTTTCTCACATCACGGTTTGACTGGTCAGGTGTGTGCTTTCCCACACTTCAGGAATGGTGATTCATTATGTCAGTGAAATGTCAAATCAGATAAAGAGCTATTGTCACTTTTTATTTTTGTCCTTATCGTAAAATCACAACTACCACTTAAAGGTGCACTGTATGGCATTTAAAGTAAAGTTTATACTTTTAGCTGCTCCATTTTGAACAAAAGGTATTGCAGAGTTATGTGACATAAGTTTGTATTTGTGAAATTTTGTTTAAATGGAACCTGCAAATTGCTCAAATAAATCTAAATAAACCTAAAACCTGAAGTTATCCATCTTGCATTACTGATTTGTTTTTTGTTTTTTTGTTTTTTTAAGCTAATTTCTCTGCAATTACTGGTTCAGGTGACAGTGCCTTGGCCCACCAGAGAAGCTGTAGAAACATCAGACTTCAGTCCAACCCCAAGAAATAAAAAGGTTCAGTGAAGGAAGATTTAAATGTGTGGAGTTGAGACCGTTTCTGATCAGATCCAACAGAAGGACAGAGATCCAGTCTCAGAGTAGAGGAACATTAGAGCTTATACTGGGAGAAAAGGCAAGAACCACCCAGGAGACATGAGGTGATGTTTTTTGTGACAAACTCAACATTTCCTTCACTGACCCTTGAAATCCAGGAATGATCATTGTCTCCAAACCTGCACTCTGTACTCTCTCCTCTCCTTTAAAGGTCCAGTGTGTAGGATTCGTGGCGCATAGGTGGATGGTGCTATTGCACTTCCTGTTTTAGCTACGGCAGACCTCGAGGGTCACCCGGGCGCGCCGTAACGCGGACAGCTCGCATACCCGCGCACGAACGCGTGACGCGCACCCGGTGCTGTGCGAGCCCTCGCCGACAACTACGGTATAAATAAAACGTGGTCCCGTTCACTGTTTTTTTTTTCTTTTCTCATGAAAACACACATTCCCGATCATGTACCATGACACTCTACACATCAAATGAAACCTTACAGTCTCCTCTTTTTGACTATGCAATTCATTTCCCGGCACAACAATCACTCCCTGAGCACATGGGGCTTTTATACGGAAAAGCACAAAACGAGGTTTGTTACTTAGCTTACCTTTGAAGGCTCTGGACAGGTCAAACTCTGTATTTCACCATAAACTTGGTCTCAATTTGTCCGTAAGGATCCAGCGAATAAAATCCAGTAAAACAATTTAGTCCAAAACACGTGTTAGATCCATTACGACGTCTGATCCGGCAGCATGCTTGTGTTGTTTACCCAAAACCACGAGCCTTGCCGAAGGCGAAGGCGGAGCCCAAATGTCCTTCTGCGGCTCTCGTATTCAAAATGGCTGCCTCTGCATGGGGAAGATCCCCCTTTTATGTGACTATATCTAAGTCCAACAGAATACTTTGATTTCATGATGGAAGTGAAAAGGCTTGGAAAACAATGTATTTTTGAATGGGTATCTTCAATTTCTGTAATTAACGGGTAAAAATCTTACACACTGTCCCTTTAACTCACTGCTATGTCACCGCTACCTCCAAATTATCCACTCCACCTCCAGTAACAGCACCCCCTCAGACTACTGAAGCTCAGGACCTGTGGCTGGTCCTCATGATCTGACCAGCCCTGGACTGGTAATAAGATAAGATAAGATAAGATATGCCTTTATTAGTCCCACAGTGGAAATTCCAGTGTTGCAACGCACAGATCAAGAACAGCAAGAAAATGTAGCATGCAATAAAACAAGATAATAAATAATGGCTTAAAATAATTAAAAAATAGACCTAAAAATAGACTCGAGTATAGCTGAATATTGTAGTGTAGATAAAGTTGAATGACATGTTAACAGTGTTCGTTGTACAGTCTGACAGCAGCAGGAAGGAAAGACCTGCGAAACCTCTCCTTCACACAGCGAGGGTGAATCAGTCTGTCACTGAAGCTGCTCTCCAGAGCAGACAGAGCGTCCTGCAGGGGGCGACACTCATGGTCCAGCATAGAGGTGACCTTAGCCAGGACCCTCCTGTCCCCCACCTCCTGCACTGAGTAATCAGGCATACCGGGCATTTTCCCGGTGGGCCGATAGTCCTAGGGGCCAATGCTGTTTTTTTTTTTGGTTTGTTTTTTTTACTTAGAGACCAGCCCACAATTTAGAGGAGGCGTCCCATTGGTCCATCTTCAATATAGACAGTGGACTAAACCAGGATATAGTAGCTTACAAGAGCGCCCTTTCTCTGCACTGATCCCCGCCAGTTTCGTGTTGCAGCAGAAAGGGGGTGTGGAGAAGTTATGGGCTAAAAGATTTAAAAATCTCACTATAGACGCTGCAAAATGTTGCTAAAATAACAGACATATTCTCTGGAGGGGCTGGAGCCTCCACGTCCTCTGCAGGTTGAAGGTGGACAGGGACAGGAGCAGCCAGAGACTGTGGACAGGGAACCCAAGGGACAGACTGACCAGGGAAGTGTCGCACAGGCACAGCAGGTTAGCAGTAATGTTAGGTGATGGACAAACATGAAAATCACTCACTTTTCGGCAAAATTTGCCAAAACAGGTGACCTACGTGAATCGTGTAGATTTGATGAGAAAATATATATATATTTTTTTAACACTTTCCACTGGAATTTCACCTGGGGTGCCAGCCAACATGCTCCTGACCTTGTGTGCAAGATGCATTTTAAATAAACCATTGAATGTGTAGTTACGGCAAGTTTGCTGGTGGTTTTTGGGAGCTGGGATTTTTCTTTTAAATGTTGCGCCCTGGTTTCCCCTTGGCCAAGATGTAACAATAATAAAATACTTTGCTTCGGGGAACACAAACATAAATTAGTCCGTTGTGCTCCGCTAATTATGAGGGGCCGGTCTAAGCCAAAAATACCAGGTCCGTTTTTTTTGTCCCAGTCCAACCCTGATCTGGACAGAGCTGCTCCTCATTGCGATGGGTCACAGAAAAAATTAGTTTTTTGTGAGCTGTTTTTGAGTCCATACAGAACTTACAGGAATCTGAAAGACAAAAATATAACACGACACCTGAGTTTCTTTTAAAGCCCCAGTGTGTAGGATTTGTGGCGCATAGGTGGATGGTGCTATTTCACTTTCTGTTTTAGCTACGGCAGACCTCAAGGGTCACCCGGGCGCGGTCTCGTTTTTTTTTTTTTTTGTTTCTTTTCTTATGAAAACACACATTCCCGATCGTGTACCATGACACTCTACACATCAAATGAAACCTTACAGTCTCCTCTTTTTGACTATGCAATTCATTTCCCTGCACAACAATCACTCCCCGAGCACATGGGGCTTTTATACGGAAAAGCACAAAACGAGGTTAGCTTACCTTACTTAGAATGCTTTGCACAGGTCAAACTCTGTATTTCACCATAAACTTGCTCTCAATTTGTCCGTAAGCATCCAGCGAATAAAATCCAGTAAAACAATTTAGTCCAAAACACGTGTTAGATCCATTACGACGTGTGATCCGGGACATGCTTGTGTTGTTTATCCAAAACCACGAGCCTTGCCGAAGGCGGAGCCCAAATGTCCTTCTGCGGCTCTCGTATTCAAAATGGCTGCCTCTGCATGGGGAAGATCCCCCTTTTATGTGACTATATCTAAGTCCAAAAGAATACTTTGATTTCATGATGGAAGTGAAAAGGCTTGGAAAACACTGTATTTTTGAATGGGTATCTTCAATTTCAGTAATTAACGGGTAAAAATCTTACACACTGTCCCTTTAAGTTCCAAAGGGCACCATTTAAATATGTGACCTAAACTTCTTTGGACCTGGAATCATCCACTGTTCCTTCAACATTCTGTTTGAATCCAGAGGGCTCTGGAGTCAGATCAAAGAATGTGAAAAACCTCTGTCCTAGCTAGAGATGAGACTAGAGATGAGACTAGAGATGAGACTAGAGATGAGACTAGACAACTCCAGATTCACTCCAATTTTAAAGTTGTGTCAAAGCATGTGGTTCTGTCTGTTCAGGTAAATAAACAAGACCAGTGTGGTGTCACCTGACAGACTGCAGGGGGTGGTGAGGTCTCCTCTGACACACTGAAGAGGGCCGTATGCTCTGTGTGAGAGTCTCTGTTTGTTCCAGAAGCTTCTGTAGAACTGTGGAGAGGATCTAGCAGAATATTGGGATGTGGACTCTGCGGATGCTCTTGATGTTGAAGATAACGGCTATGGCCTCGTCTCTGAATCTCTTCCTGAAATACTGCTCCTTCTGCAGGTCGGTGAACGCAGCACCTCTGTCACTGTGGAGATGCACTCAGCAGGGATCTGATTGGCCGCTGTGGGGCACGTGGTTATCCAGAGGTGACCTGAGGGAAGTAGGAACCCACTGATGAGGTTTACCAGCAGTATGAGTCACGAGCATGAGTCAGCACTGTTTTCCCAACTCTGGCCCCGCTCATTGTCAGAACCTCTTCACCTCAGCAGAGCAAAGTTTCCCTGTCTGACATATACTGTACATATACTGTATATGACTGTAATGTATTTAACATCTACTGTGTTAAAGTCAACGATGTAACTCCAGCTCTTTGTAACGCACAATGGGGATGCTTCAGGGGTCTGTATTAGGTCCCTTACTTTTCATCCTCTGTATTAAGAACCTTCTAATGGTCCACTAATAGGGAATGTGAGCCGGGTTTACACCGTTGTGAGACAGGTTAGTTTTGGCGGCAACGGTGGCTGAGTGGCTAGCGCTCATGCTTCACAGCAAGAAGGTTTGGGGTTTGATCCCCGGGTCGCCTGGGCCTTTATGGAGTTTGCATGTTCTCCCCGTGTCTGGGTGGGTTTCCTCCGGGCACTCCGGTTTCCCCCACCAACCCAAACATGCTCCAGGTAAAATCCTCCAGCTGAGGTCCTGACCAAACCGAAGCAAGAAGATCATGATGATGGTCCCTGGTGCAGTAATGTGCTGCCCACTGCTCCTGATAACAGGATTGGTCAAATGCAGAGAAGAATTTCTCCTGTGTGAGATCAATAAAGTCACTTCTCTTCTTCTTCTTACCCTACTGATAATGTGTTGTTGCAATAGTAATCCTAGTATGTCAGGGCATACTAGTAAAACTTCACTCTGATGTTAAAGGGATAGTGCGTTTTTTTTTTGTTTTTTTTGTTTTTTTATGTGACTCTGTATGGGTAAAAAGTGTGAATAGATACCAGTATGCACAAACATAAACTCCAAAGCTTCAAAGAATCACCAACAGTTGCTCCTGGTCTTATTGTGGGAGTATTGATGTTCCATTTCCCAAGCCTGTCCCTAATAGGTAAAAAGTGGGAATAGATGCAAGTGTGGACAAAAGTCTTGGGTGAGAGACAGCACGTAATATGTCTGAAGTTTACCATGTTACTTGACAATCCTCTCACTTATAATAGACATTTCAGAGGTTGAGTTGTTTGCCCTGGTTTTACACATCTTCCATAGCCTCCATGGCTTAAAGGGATAGTGCGTTTTTTTTTTTGTTTTTTTTTATGTGACTCTGTATGGGTTCCTCTCTAACAGTGTCGTGCATTAACACTGGCTTACGCTGACAGTCTCGTCTGGGCCCAGTTCTGCTACAGTTCTGTATCTCATGAAAGTAGGTCCGGTAAGTTAGCGGGGACATTTAATAAAGCTTGTTTTTCTTCTCAAAACAACATTTGTCCAAAAAGTGATATATTTGCGTCACAAGATTAAGATTAAGATTAATTAAGATTAATCTTAGGCTTAAGCCTTTATTGGTCTCACACACAATGACACACAGTGACACACGGGAGAAATTTGACTTCTGCATTTGACTTCTGCACAAACAGTTGTCCGCGAAAAATTCGGCAGTGTAATTCGCATGGTGCTATTTTCTATCGTATCACTGCGCGCCTATTAGTATTATTAGCCTGTTCACTTGTAAACATCCGCTTACAAGTGGATAAGCAGATGTTTACAGGCTAATAATAACTAACTGTTTGTGACGCAAATATATCACTTTTTGGACAAATGTTGTTTTGAGAAGAAAAACTTTATTAAAAAGCTTTATTAAATGTCCCCGCTAACTTACCGGACCTACGTTCATGAGATACAGAACTGTAGCAGAACTGGGCCCAGACGAGACTGTCAGCGTAAGCCAGTGTTAATGCACGACACCGTTAGAGAGGAACCCATACAGAGTCACATAAAAAAAAAAAAAAACACTATCCCTTTAAAGGGATATGCCACCCCCAGGTCAAACATGGGCATCTCCCCACAGTCCAGAGACTAAAATAAGTTTTTCTGGTGACCCAGCCATTGATCTTTCTCTGGTGACGTTAGACTCCAGTCTAACGCGGAGTAGCTGCAGATACCGCGGCGGTCAGTGCTGACAGACCTAGACAATGGCTGCGTCACCAGAAAAACGCTTTCCACCACTTATTTTAGTCTCTGGACTGTGGGGAGATGCCCAAGTTTGACCTGGGGGTGGCATATCCCTTTAAGCCATGGAGGCTATGGAAGATGTGTAAAACCAGGGCAAACAACTCAACCTCTGAAATGTCTATTATAAGTGAGAGGATTGTCAAGTAACACTGTAAACTTCAGACATATTACGTGCTGTCTCTCACCCAAGACTTTTGTCCACACTTGCATCTATTCCCACTTTTGACCTATTAGGGACAGGCTTGGGAAATGGAACATCAATACTCCCACAATAAGACCAGGAGCAACTGTTGGTGATTCTTTGAAGCTTTGGAGTTTATGTTTGTGCACTGGTATCTATTCACACTTGTTATCTCTTGGGGGCAGGCTGGGGAAAATTATTTTTGATAAAATGCCTCCACAAATGAATGGATGATTATTTTTTTACTCTGTGTTGGAAAAGTTTTGTTTTTGAAGTAAACACACAGCCCAAGTCAATGACAATTCCATGATTATGAATACACTTGCTGCAAAACAAGACTCTTTCTTTGTATTCCTATAAGATATAATCCCTTTTGGTCTTTATTGCATCTGATCCAGTGCAGTTACTGAGAGGTTCTGACAAGGGTGTCCTCTCTCACCTGTATTATTTACACATGATCACAGAGTTTTTCCCTGCTCAGACCAGAAAATCAGCTTTACATTTGATTCAGTAGAACATTAAAAAATTGTACTTGTTTTGTCACAGTTTGATTCTTCTTTTAATACATGGGTTACAATTTGATTTTATTTTGATTTTTGTTGCCCCCCCCCATCAGACCCAACTCACCACCAGGTGGTGATCGGTTCACAGCTCTGCCCCTCTCTTCCCGAGTGTCCAAGGCACGCAGCCGGAGGTCAGATGACACAACAACAAAGTCGATCATCAACCTCCGTCCAAGGGTGTCCTGGTGCCACGTGCACTGGTGGACACCCTTGTGCTCGAACATGGTGTTTGTTATGGACAAACTGTGGCTACCACAGAAGTCCAATAACAGAACACCGCTCGGGTTCAGTTCAGGGAGGCTGTTCCTCCCAATCACCCCTCTCCAGGTGTCACTGTCGTTGCCCACGTGGGCGTTGAAGTCCCCCAGGAGAAGAACAGAGTCCCAAGTTGGTGCACTGTCCAGTACCCCTCCCAGGCACTCCAAGAAGGCCGGGTACTCTGCACTGCTGCTCCGCCCGTAGGCCGACACAACAGTGAGAGACTGTCTCTAGGGTGGGGCCCCGGTGACGCCAATCCGGGCGAGGTAACTGGCCTCGATGTCTTACTCGTCATAATGGGCTTGTTGATGATAAAAATCCAGACATTACAGTGTTCTTGATGTATCACAGATCAGAGGAACTTATCCCACATCTGAAGGAGAGACTTCTACAAAATCAGGATCATCGTCGATGGACCAGTTACTCCTCAGATACAGAATCTGGACCAAGACCAGGAACCTGTGTGCTCCTGTTAAAACACAGGGTCTGTGTGAGATACAGGGCGCTCCTGGTTTCATGTATTTTTTTGATTGTGGATATGTTATTACCTTATTATTCTCCAGTCGTCCCTCAGGGACACAGAGTCTGGATCAGGTCTAGACTCAGATCTTGGTCGGTCCATGTTGGTCCTGCAGATCCAAAATCAGAACAGTATTGTTATCAAACGCCTCCTGCTCTGAATTACATTCTGTTTTTGAACAGTCGAGGCTGGAGTTTCATAAAAGAACCACTGATGCATTTAGCAGCACTGAAAACAGAGCCATGTCACATTTTATAATATAAAACATATTATGTGACTCATTATAAGAGTCAAAGAGTCAAGAATCAACACAAAAACTTATTAATGAAGTTAAGTTAATTGGTTCCAGAGTGTCTGGACTTCAGGTTTAGAGCAGTGAGCTGTCTCTTGTGGAAAGTCTAGTCCTGCTTCAGTTCTCCATAACACATTATTGTTGGAGTATTGGGTAATAGTTTGGATGTTACGCTCTTAAAGATCGCATGACATGGTACTTCTTGATGCTTTTATATGGCGCCTTAATGGTTCCCTAATACTGTAAATGAATCCTTCTTCAAAGTCAAGCCTCAGTGCATGAGAGAGCCTCATGAACACAGAGTCATAAATATGTCTCTGAAACATTTTATTTTGGGCGTTGTTGCTTGAATGCAAATGAGGAGGACAGAGACAGGCCAGTGCAGCGGGTGGGGGTGTGGCCAAACTCTCTCTCTTTCCTCTTTAGCGGTGCGATGTGCGCTGGCCCCACTTCCGCGTCTAAGCATGGAAGAAGAGATGAGACGATTTCCATAAAAAAATAAACACATTTCCACAGAAAATAAAATGAAACCACTGCTGTTTCAGAGGTTCGGAGGCTCGGATAAAGGACATCCGAGCCTGGAAACACTCTCACGTGTCTCCAGGCAAATAAAAAAACACATCTCGCATTTCGTAGCTCGTTCGCGGTCCAAACTCTCTGGGCGTGATTTACAGAGAGTTTGGGTAGAAACACAGACGGGCGGTGGAAATTCATTTGCATTTTTCCCCCCCGAGTGTGACGTCAGAAACCAGCCTTGTTCAGAATCACCCGTTTGGGCTGCCTTTTTTTCAAACGCAGAAAAGGATCGCATTTGCTCAGTTTACATATTTCGTAACTTTTACCCATGGGGGGGCCCTAAACAGGGTAGGGGAGCTCACATTAACGTTCAAAAACCTCAAAAAGTGAAAATTTCATCCCATGGGACCTTTAAAATCTGATTTATGGGTTAATGTAATCTGGAATTTCCAAAGAATAGACACAGAAATGACTCCAAGAAGCACAAATGTTCAAATCATTTCAGATTGTCCCATAAAGCTTTTGTTACTTTAGAATTACTCACAGTGGGAAGAGGAAGTACAACTTACTAAAATAAGAGTACTGGTACACTGTACAGTGTACCAGTACAGTGTACCAGTACTCTGGTACACTGTACTGGTACTGCACTGTTACTCACGTACAAGTACTGTCACACTGTACTATATATGACTCGAGTGAGTGTAATAATAATAATAATGATCATAATTAGTCTTATCTAGCACTTTTCCAGACTCTGAAAGTCACTTTACAGTTTGATGCATTTTTCATTCACTCCACACCTGGTGGTGGTAAGCTTCTACTGTAGCCAGAGCTGCCCTGGGACAGACTGACGGAAGCAAGGCTGCCAATCTACACCATCGGCTCCTCCAACCACCACCAACACTCACGCGCACTCCACTTTCATACCAGGCAATGAGGGTGAAGTGCCTTGCCCCCCTGTGGCACCTGGAATTCAGGCTTTCTCCCACCAGGTCCTGACCAGGCCTGGCCCTGCAGAGCTGACGTGAGCTGACGACATCAGACTTTGACCATTCGGGACTGTAACGCTGTGCAGATCATTACTCCAGCAGGAGTAAGAGTTTGGGGCTCTGAAAACTCCTCAAGTACAATTTTATTAAAAAGTTACTGAAGTAAATATGACAGAGCAGTGTCCACCTCTGGAGACACCTCAACATTCAGCCTGTAAATAAAACCCTGTGTGTGTCTGTTGCACATACACAGGGAAGTTTAGTCTGCACTTTTCACATCAGAATCAGAGACGGACAAGAGCGACGACAGCTTCAGGAACAGTTAAAGGATAATGGCTCTTTTTTTGTTACTTTGGGTCAGTGCTTTTAGACCTGCCTGTGTATCAACAGAACTGAAGTCATCATTCATTTCTCTGCAGTGGCCGGACTTATTGGGGGAGAGCACATGAACAGGAATGAACACAAATAATTATTTGGAAATAATTAATTACAATAAAAATAATGTTTTATTTCAGGAGAAGTTCAATTTGTCAACTGGACAAAGTTTGTTTGGTTGAAAACGTTTCGCCGCTCATCCGAGAGGCTTCGTCAGCTCTAATAAGAATACTGGTAAGACACTTGCTTATATCTTGCTGCAGGGAGGAGCTACCTAGCTAACTACTTTCCGGAACTATCTCATTGGTTTCCGTCTTTTGTTTCTCTGGCGTCTAGATAACGATCCCTATTCATCCCTACACGACTGTTTTTCACACCTCTGGCCCTGACCTGGCTCTAGCCCTATTGTTCCCCTGTTTGCTTGATCTAGGCTTAAGAATGGAATTATAGATGGGAGACAAATTATGTCTGACTCCACCATTTCTGTTCAGAGAAGGATTCTCTTTTTGACAAAAATAGCCTCTTTAACTCCCCGTTCTCGATGTGTGTAAAAATGTTGTGCACGTATGGGCACTTGTGGAGTTGAACCGCATAAACGAGTAGGGTGCTGTGCTACACTTAGTGCCTTTAATCTGACAACATACATGTACACCCACAACACAAGACATTCATCTTTTCACTCTTTTTTCAACTAAATATTCATATTTTGCACAAAAATGGACTCTTGTGACTTTTAAGCCATGTTTTAATGTTGTTACCTCGTGGAGTTGTGTTTTGTTTCATTCACATGTTTGACTAACTCTTTATGATTCATCTGTAACATCTCCAAAGCTCCAAATGCTCTGATCACAGAAGAGATCTGAGGCACTCCCATATGTTTTGCTATTATTTTATTTCTTCATGTCAAACGCCAACACGTTTCGACTTTTTCGACGTCTTCATCAGGGATGTGATGCTCCACCCTGTGACGTCATGAAGTGCCAGTTTTGAACAGCTTCTTTTACCTTTAGTTCAGTAGAGATTGGAAATTCCAGAGCTGAAATTATGCAAATGATTCAAGTGAAGGTGTATGGAGTTTAAAAACACAGTGGAGCACTTCCTGTATTACCACATGACATCACAAGGTGGAACAGAGTGTTTTCTGTCTGAGAGAACAACTCAGGATAAATGTGCAGGTTTGTGTGTTAAACTCCAGGAGGGTCATTCCAGAATTGGACATTTTGGCTTTAAAATTTTTGAAAAATAAACCTTCACTTTTCTGATTTTCTGCTACATATTCATCAATAATCGGTAATAAACTATTAAATGCTTGATTAGCTCAGCTTACGGATCTATGGTAAATTTTTTATTATATGATTTATATGGTTTATTTATTGATTTCCTCTAATCACAGTAACAGGGTTGCAGGTAACAGGGTTGCAGATCCGCACTAATGTTCACTTTATCTCAGGAGGAGAAGCTGTTTAGCTGTTACTGCTAATCAAGAGGAAAAACTTATTTATGCAAATAAGTAAAGGAATAAATAATAATAATTGTCTTATTCTGATCATTTGCATAACAGGGTTGCATGAGGCAGAGTGAGACATTCAATCAAGGTTAACTGTTTTATAAAAATATGAAAAATAGAAGAGAAGATAAACCTTTGCTCTGCCCATTCTTTTGGAAAACTGTTTGATGACGTCAAGTCCAGGGGATCATGTGGTTTTCTGTTTTCGTCTTCTACCAGACTAAAAATGTTCTGGTAACAGGGTTGGTGCAGGTTGTGGGACACATGTTCCATGAATAATAATTATTATTTGAAATATTATTTCTATTAAAACAAATGTTCCACAGTTACAAGAGATGGAAATGAAACAAATTATAGAAAAAACAAGAAATTTCAATTCTATTTTAACTGTTTTATTTGAGATTCAGTTTGGTCATTAGCGGAGTGGGACAAGAGGAAAATGGCATTTGGGGGAACTCCAGATTTATTTGGTATTTTAAAAACTATTTTCAAGCATTCTTTTCTCTTAGTTTTTTTTAGATTTGGTCTCAGGACAAGTAATTTCACTCAGAAACTGTATGTTTTAGTATTTTGTATGTGGATTATTTAATATTTGATGTGTGGGATGTAAAATGTCCTCCAATTGTGGAATGACCCAGGTGTGTTTGTGATGAGGAAACATCAGAACAGAGATGTGCCTATAAAGGCCCAGTCCTAGTCAAAAGTGTAAACATTTAAAAAATAATACAACTTTAACTTTTTAGATGAAACTCAGATTTTTCATGTACTGAAGAAAATTACACAAAATCCTCAGTGAAATTGAAGCCAGAGGATATGGGGAACATTTTATGGTACATTTTATTTTTTATTGTTCCATTTTATTTTTTATTGTTTATTGTTAAGGTTCAAGTTTGTCCAGAATGAGTTAGTTCCATTTGAAGTGATTGTATCGCATCAGGCAACACATTTTAGAAGGGCAATTTTAAAGGTTTGTGCAGAAGCCAAAGGTGAAATGCCCAAAATAATCAAAACAAAACTCAGCGATGCCCAAAGACACAGAACTTCAGCCTGATTTAGCGCCAATACAGAATATTTAGTTTGTGAAATCAATCAATCAATCAAACAATATTTATAAGGCGCTTTTCATACAAAATTGTAACACAAAGCGCCTTACAGTGGTCAAGGATTAGAAGATTGACCTTTATTGATCTCACACAGGAGAAGTTGTTTCTATATTTGACCCGGGACCATCCCCATGATTTTGTTTTGTTATTTAGTCTTGGTCAGGCCCTAAGCTGGAGGATTTACCTATGGTGCATGTTTAGGTTGGTGGGGGAAACCGGAGTGCCCGGAGGAAACCCACCCAGACACGGGGAGAACATGCAAACTCCACACAGAAAGGCTCAGGCGACCCGAATCTTCTTGCTGTGAAGCATGAGTGCTAACCACTCAGCCACCGTGCTGCCAGGAAAAAACAAACAAACAAACAGACAAACAAGCAGATGAAGAAACAACAAACAGATATACAAACAAACAAACAAAAGAACAAACAAAAGACAAGCAAACAGACGACTGAAGTCAGTCAAAGGCCAAGCTAAACAGGTGAGTCTCGAGCCACTCTTAAAAACATGAACGTTCTCTTTGGCCCTGAGCTCCTCCGGCAGTTCTATAGACGAGGGCCGTAGTCCTGGAAAGACGCCTCTCCGTGTGTGTCCTGACTTTGGGAATGACCAGGAGCTGCCGGAGGAGCGCAGGGCCCGTGAAGGTTCATAAGGGGAAAGCAATTCTGAAAGATAAGAAGGCCCAAGACCATTAAGACATTTAAAAACCAGTAAAAGAACTTTAAAATCTATCCTGAAACTCAGGAAAATCTCAAATCTATCCTGAAAAAAACAGGCAGAGGGTTTTGTTCATTTATGAACAGGGAAAATATCGATGCTTTTCTCTAAACTGAGTTTCAAATCAAAGTTTATAGAATAATTAACGCGACTAAAAAGTGCTTTTAGTTTTCATTTTATTTTTATTCATTAAAAAAACCCCACATTATCAAAGAGTATCTACAGGAGCCTCAGAAGGACATTTGTACACCCTAAGTCATGTTAATGATGTTTTAGAGAAATGATCTAATGTGTCGTGTGTACTTTTGTTCTATCTGTGATCTCCTGGTTCTTCTACACAGGAGTTACAACAAACACAAGTGTTTGGGTTTAAAGAATGGAGAATGCATCTGTATGAGCTTTACTTTACTCGAATATTTAGTCATTTTGACCATTTTTAGTAAAAATGTGTGTAGTTGCTCCTTGTTTAGTCTTCTTTTAGATCTAGTTTACTTCTGGTTTAGACCTGGTTTAATTCTGGATTAGACCTGGTTTAGTCCTGATTTAATTTTGGATTAGACCTGGTTTTGTCCTGTTTAGTCTCTGATTCAGTCTTACTGGAGTTTAATCCTGGTTTAGACTCGATTTAGTCCTGGTTTATTCCCGGATTAGTCCTGGTTTAGACCTGGTTTAGACCTGGTTTGATCCTGATTTATACCTGGATTAGACCTGGTTTAGTCCTGGTTTAATTCTGGATTAGATTTGGTTTTGTTCTGGTTTAGTCCCTGATTCAGTCATACCTTAGTCTTAATTTAGTTCTTGTTTAGTCCTGGTTTAGATCTAGTTTAGTCCTGGTTTAGACCTGATTTAGTCCTAGATTAATCCTGGTTTAGTCTGGGTATAGACCTGGTTTAGTTCTGGTTTAGACATGTTTAACCCTGTTTTAGACTTGGATTAGACATAGTTTACATCTGGTTTAGTCCTGGTTTAGTTCTGGATTAAACTTGGTTTTGTCCTGGTTCACTTTTACTTTTAGTCCATGTTTAGTCCTGCTTTAGTCCTGTTTTAGTCCTGTTTTAGTCCTGTTTTAGTCCTGTTTTAGTCCATGTTTAGTCCATGTTTAGTCCATGTTTAGTCCATGTTTAGTCCATGTTTAGTCCATGTTTAGTCCATGTTTAGTCCATGTTTAGTCCTGCTTTAGTCCTGTTTTAGTCCTGTTTTAGTCCTGTTTTAGTCCATGTTTAGTCCATGTTTAGTCCATGTTTAGTCCTGCTTTAGTCCATGTTTAGTCCATGTTTAGTCCTGCTTTAGTCCATGTTTAGTCCATGTTTAGTCCTGCTTTAGTCCATGTTTAGTCCTGCTTTAGTCCATGTTTAGTCCTGCTTTAGTCCATGTTTAGTCCTGCTTTAGTCCTGTTTTAGTCCTGTTTTAGTCCTGCTTTAGTCCATGTTTAGTCCATGTTTAGTCCATGTTTAGTCCTGCTTTAGTCCTGCTTTAGTCCTGCTTTAGTCCATGTTTAGTCCTGCTTTAGTCCATGTTTAGTCCATGTTTAGTCCTGCTTTAGTCCATGTTTAGTCCTGCTTTAGTCCATGTTTAGTCCATGTTTAGTCCATGTTTAGTCCTGCTTTAGTCCATGTTTAGTCCATGTTTAGTCCATGTTTAGTCCTGCTTTAGTCCATGTTTAGTCCATGTTTAGTCCTGCTTTAGTCCATGTTTAGTCCTGCTTTAGTCCATGTTTAGTCCATGTTTAGTCCATGTTTAGTCCTGCTTTAGTCCATGTTTAGTCCTGCTTTAGTCCATGTTTAGTCCATGTTTAGTCCATGTTTAGTCCATGTTTAGTCCATGTTTAGTCCATGTTTAGTCCTGCTTTAGTCCATGTTTAGTCCTGCTTTAGTCCTGCTTTAGTCCTGCTTTAGTCCTGCTTTAATCCATGTTTAGTCCTGCTTTAGTCCATGTTTAGTCCATGTTTAGTCCATGTTTAGTCCATGTTTAGTCCTGCTTTAGTCCATGTTTAGTCCATGTTTAGTCCATGTTTAGTCCATGTTTAGTCCTGCTTTAGTCCATGTTTAGTCCTGCTTTAGTCCTGCTTTAGTCCTGCTTTAGTCCTGCTTTAATCCATGTTTAGTCCTGCTTTAGCCCATGTTTAGTCCATGTTTAGTCCTGCTTTAGTCCTGCTTTAGTCCTGCTTTAGTCCTGCTCTCATTATTCCTAAACACAAGTTACAATATACAGGTAAATATATGATCTGTTTGGTGTCATGTGCATCTTTATATGAACTTTAAATGAGTCTAAAATCTTAAATATAGTAATAACTCCTTTGGTCAGAGGAATAAAGTAGAATATGGTGCAGATTTACTGAAAGTCTGTGTGACAGGTTCTGATGATTTTAAGTTCATATAAAATCTGTCCTAAATATAAATGATAGTTTTACACAAATCAAAAAACAAAGAAAGTAAAGAAAAGTTGGAAAATAGACAGATTTAAAATGACAGGAAAATTACAGGAAGTGGAGAGTTCTGTCCAAAAGGTCAACACAATTTACACAAAAGAATATCCCAATCTGTTAAACATTCATTCAACAAAGTGAAGGTGTTTTCTATTTGTCAAATATTAATCTAGAGGAGTTTGGCACAGTGTCTGAGATGGTTGCTAGGTAACAGTTATGACATTTCATTATGTTTTCCACCCAGGAAATCAAATTTGAAGGAAAAAAAAAAGTCCAAACTTGGAAAAAGAATTGTAAACGTCTTTGTAAACTCTTAAATAATGATCTGAAGTGTGTTTGGTCCAACTCGTCACACACACTTTCACTGGACTCACTGTAGACAATAAAAGAATCCACAGACTGTTACATAAACAACAGTTTTTGGCAATGTTCCATCCTGATTGTATTAGTATTGTAACATGTAACATTATAATATTATAATATTGCTTTTAGCTGATTCAGAAAGGGTGAAAAGCTGACATGTTTCCTGTCTTTTGCATGTTTAGATCTCGTTTATAGAGATCTAAACATGCAGTGGCCATACCTGCCTGTCAAAGCCTGATCCCGTCAGATCTCAGAAGCTAAGCAAGGCAGGGCCTGGTTAGTATTTGGATGGGAGACCGCTGGGAATTCCAGGTGCCACAGGGGGGCGCCAGTTGCAAAAAACTGTCGCTGTGTCCTTAGGCAAGACACTTCACCCACATTGCCAAGTATGAAAGTGGAGTGTGTGTGAGTGTTGGAGGTGGTCGGAGGGGCCGATGGCGCAGATTGGCAGCCTCGCTTCCGTCAGCTTGCCCCAGGGCAGCTGTGGCTACAGAAGGTAGCTTACCACCACCAAGTGTGGAGTGAATGAACGGTGAACTGTGGAGCGCTTTGGGATGACAAGACATGTCATGAAAGGCGCTATATAAAATGCAATGGAAAAAAAAAAAAAAAAAATAGAGTTCAGGTCAGGGGTCTCCAACACCTCTTCACCCCTTCCCAGTAGCTCAGCAGGGGATTTCTGAATTACACATACTGTAAGTCAAATCTGATCTTTTACCATTGCACACGTGTCATTTGTGCACTAATAAATGGATAATGGTTTATGTTTTATAAGCATCAGCTGTACCTCATCTAAGGCTTGCCGTGGCTCTTTTATATATGATATACTCTAAAAATAGTAACTATCTCTCTGGCATTTGTTTGGTGAAGGTAGCTCACCCAAGGAAGAAGGTTGGACACCCCTGGTTCAGGTGTTATCTTGTCCAGCTTTAGCTCTCTTTACCACTCTTAGCCCAGTTTTATGTTTGACTAGCCACGTGCAAATACAAATAAAAACATAAATAAATATTGGTAAATGTCTCCAAATTCTCACTCCTACAAAGGTCTATCTTTGGCAGGTTTAAATCTGGTGTTTGTGGTTTAGGTATTATTTATAGTCCAATTTAAAACCAGATTTTATGTTGGACTAGCTCCAAAGATTACAGACTTTTATTAACATTAAACAAATAAGTTGAATAGGTTAAGATCTGGTCGGTTTTTTTTTTATTTAAATAAAATATTGGTAGTGTTCCTTTTGTCACAAAGGTACCTCCAGCTGCCCCTCTCACCCCAGGACAGTGTCTCCCTCTAGTGGGCTCTTTTGGCACTGACCATGTGGATTACATCAAATTTAAAAATACTCCTGTGTTTACATCTGCACTGGGAATAAACAAACACATGTTTTAAAGCTGCACTGTGTAACTTTTATGATAGATGGTCACTTACTTTCCTATGGCATCAAACGTATCTGTCTCCATGGAGACGATCAGGTGGTGCCTTCATGTTAGAGGAAAAGTAACGTTTTTTACAATCTGAGCCTTATTTTGGTAATAAAACAAGTTGTTTTACTCACCCATAGCACTTTGGTGTCATATGGAGCACTTCCAGAGATGTTTTAGATTAGCGATATCCATAATGTGAGTTCTCGGGCACTTGTTTGCGGTCTCCAAATAACACAAACTTTAGCACTTTTCAAATCATAGAAGCCCGATGTCTTAGTCTACGATTTTGTGTGGTCAAAAGTGGCCTGTAATCCGAGATTTAGCCATAGTTTCGAGTAGATGAGGAGGCCAGTGCGCATGTGCGGACTGTGCTCTCAGCTCCCGGGACCCAAACATGAAACGCAAAGCTGTAAACTATGGATAAATCTTGGATTACAGGCCACTTTTGACCAAACGAAATCGTAGACTAAAGACATCGAGCTTCTATGATTTGAAAAGTGCTAAAGTTTGTGTTATTTGGAGCCCGCACGGGGCATATTACATGCTCGGGGAATATATTATATGCCCCGAGCTATGGCTAGAAGTTGCGCTAGGCTAACCGCAAATCTAAAACATCTCTGGAAGTGCTCCATATGACACCAAAGTGCTATGGGTGAGTAAAACAACTTGTTTTATTACCGAAATAAGGCTCAAATTGTAAAAAAAAATGTTACTTTTCCTTTAAGGTCAGGTCTGTGGACAGTAATGATGCTTTTCAATGTATTCTAGAGCAATAAAAACACCAGTGATTAAATAAATACAAGTTTTAATGCCATAATATGAAACACTCCTGTTTCTGTCAGGATTTCCACAAATACTGACAGAAACAGACAGGAAATACGGCAAAATGAGAGACTTTGGCATAAAACCTGGTTAAATTAGAAATGTAAAAATACAAATGAGTAAGGTTTGTGTTGTTCTAGCGTCGGCCAAAAGACAAAAGTTTAAGGAGCTCGACAGTCTCACCCACTCTGAAGTCCGGCTGGTTCTGGAAGCAAATTTCAGTTCATTTTTCCTACAGACTTTTCAAAAAAAGATGTTGCAGTGGCTAACCAGCTACGTGCTAACTACTATCCATAACATGATTGTTTAAAGTCCAAAAAGCACATTTAAAACACAAGAATGTGAAAAATGCTTGAATAACTTCTCTTATCGTTATGAAAATGTTCCCTACAGTCCTCCGCCACGGCATCACAATCACATTCAGAGCACGTTTTAACCCAATTTGCATAAAAGATAAGATCGTTCTTCTTTGATCGATGCAGCTGTCGCCATCAAAAACATTGTGTTGAAATTGTATTTAAGTCAACATCAATTGTTATTACACATTTTGGGGGATCCACAAATCCCCCGGACCCCACTCTGAGAACCATTAACTCGGTGGTTTATAAAGCTTCAGAAACAGATTTGAAATAAAAGTAGAGCTCTTGTGTTCATTAGTTCCACAGAGCTGATTAGTCCTGAGCTTTCACACTTTTATCTATGCGAAAATGAACGGGAAATGTACTTCCACAACCGTAAATGTACTGACTCTGTGTCAGACATTCTCTTAAGATGTATTTTACAATTGCCTAAGAAAATGCAAGATTTAAATAAGCAGATAAAATAGTCTACTTAAATGAGTTAGAAGTGTTTAAACGTTTAAAAGGTGCTGTGTCATTTTGTATAGATTTTCACTATATGGGCAAAGGGAGTGGAAAATACTGTAAGTAGTACAAGTAGCAGTAGTAGTAGTATAGTTATAGTAGCGGTATAGTAGTAGCAGTATTAATACTGTTAAAGATAAATAGTTGAATATTGGCCTTATTCAAAATGCAAAAACAGTTGAACAGTTACAGTTAAAAAACAAAAACAAAAAAACCCAACACTTTTGTAACTTTGAAACCAAATTTACATATTTAACTTAGTAATTCACATTTAAAGGAAAAGTAATGTTTTTTTTTACAATCTGAGCCTTCTTTCGGCAATAAAACAAGTAGTTTTACTCACCCATAGCAGTTTGGTGTCAATTGGAGCAGTATCGTAGAAGTTATGTTGTAGCCGTTCTGTTCTACTAATGATCCCGTATCCGTTAGCGTGAGTGCTCGGGGCATTACTTTGCGGTCTCCAAATAACACAAACTTTAGCACTTTTCAAATCACAGAAGATCGCTGTGTCAGCGTAGACTTTTAGTGGATTCCAAAACGGCCTGAAACCCGATATGCAGCTATAGTTTCATTTGATGACGTCATCAGAGAGGACAGTGCGCATGCGTGAACTCAGCTGTTTTGTAAACACCGCTAGTCCGAAAGAAGCTAACACCGCTCTGAACTTTACTTTTCTGTTGCGATATCGGGTTTCAGGCCGTTTTGGAATCTACTAAAAGTCTACGCTGACACAGCGATCTTCTGTGATTTGAAAAGTGCTAAAGTTTGTGTTATTTGGAGAGCGCAAAGTAATGCCCCGAGCACTCACGCTAACGGATACGGGATCATTAGTAGAACAGAACGGCTACAACATAACTTCTACGATACTGCTCCAACTGACACCAAAGTGCTATGGGTGAGTAAAACTACTTGTTTTATTGCCGAAAGAAGGCTCAGATTGTAAAAAAAAAAACGTAAATTTTCCTTTAAGAATAAAAAAAAAATGAGTTAAAAGTACAAAAATGTAGATGAATGTATTTTTTGCTATAATCATATAAAACTAGACTGTATGAATGGAGTTTGAAGCAGACAAGTTTGAGATTAGTCATTAGTGCTTAAATACAAGGCCCTCACTTAAAATGTCCGAGGTGCTTAACCACGACCGGCTCGTGTGGCATAAACGGCGAACATTAGCACTAAAACAGGGCAGGATCAGTTTGGAAGAAACGGAAGAAACAAGAGTCAAAATCAGAAATCAACGACAAAGGCAACAGTTCCACTGAAAAAAGAGACAGACTTTGGGTATGGCTCATGTTAAAGCTAACCTGTTCTCCACACGGACATGTGCAGCCCTCGGACCTGAGTTCTACTTTTATCTGGGACAAATACAGCGTTCAAATACTTCACTCTGATTGGTCAAAGCGTCACAACAGCAGCAGAGCTTCAGTTTGAATCCAGAGGAGAGAAAAGCACAGACAGACGCACAAAGATCTTCAATCGACTGTTTCTCATCCAACAGAGTCGAGTATGTCTGTGTCTCCATGTTTGTTTTGGCTCTTTTGGCCGTCGCTTTGCCTAAACCACAGTCTCGACCACAAGGCTGGAACCCAACAATGTGAGTTTGTCACTCATAAAAATCACGACACTTCTTCTTCTTCCTGTGCGAGGTTAAAGGAGCACTATGTCACTTTCCTCTGTGCTCGTCTGTACTGGTCGTATGGAGACGTTAGAACATCTCTTGTTTCTTAAGTCATTACAGCTACATTTTTAGGCTATTCATAAATATGTAAAATTTTAACTATGATTAATTCATTACATTCAAATATGAGCTCTTAATGATCAAAAGGATTAGGGGAATATTCATTAACACTACTTTATAGGCAGATATAATGGAAAAAAAATCGTATCTATTCTATTTATCAAAACATATTACAGACCAACATTAGATGTTCCTTTTATGAGTTCTTAAGTTTGAATGACTCTTCTAGTAAATGTTTTGGCAGCTCTGTCCGCTTGAATGGCACAATAAACTGTAAACAATATAATAACAGCCATAGTCAAAGTCTGTCTGCGGAATCAATTCGATTAAACCTAGTTTGATCATTTAATATGTTTAATATGATCCTTCTCCATCTTCTTCTACAGTAAAAGGTCCTTTCTCTCATTTCACATTCAAAAGTGTGAGTTCTGACACTGTTTTGTCCTAGTAACCTTAAACACATCGTCAGTCCGGTGGTGAGAGTTTAGTAGCGTTGTGATGTCATACTTTCAGATGGAGGGTGGGGCCTGTAACTCTGTGGGAGATTCACTGTTTTTGCTTCTGACCCACAAATATTTCTCCTCTGGTTTAGGATCAGCTCCACAAACTTGTCACATTGATCTTATGGCTTAAAGTCCTTTCACCTGACACCAATGTTTGAGGTGGAATATTGGCACCACTTTCTAACGCTACTGTGAAAAAACACTTTCTCTTTTGTTCATTTTATACTGACTGAGAAGATCCTGAACTTTGTACCAGTTTTTTTGTTTCATGTTAGGCCCAGTAGATGCAGAGATATGAACCATAAACCAGATCAAGAAATCTGACACTTACACCACAGAGTTCTGACCCATCCTCCAGCTCACTTTCAAATACAGCCATTCTACTGCTGCAACTTTAATCAGACCCTCCAGGAATTCACGATGTTGCGATTTGCAACTTCAACGCAACTTCAGCCAATCCCCGTGAATTCAGGGCGGTGTTGCAATTTTGACCAATCACCGCAACTTTTCCACAAGTTTTACTAATTTTGACCAATTATCGGTGATGTATTGAACTCCGACCAACTTCCTTCTGCTTTACTTCCGTATGACAAAACAAAACTGCGGCCGTGTCCCAGTTCCCAGAGCGCACAGCTCGGAGCGCGGCCCGAAGGGGGCTCAGACTGCAGTCAAGGAGGTGCACACTTGCTCAGCCCCGACTACAGTCCACGGACCGCTTAACGACTGCGGTCTTCGGACCGCGTGTTAAAGGGATATGCCACCCCCAGGTCAAACTTGGGCATCTCCCCACAGTCCAGAGACTAAAATAAGTGGTGGAAAGCGTTTTCCTGCTCACCCAGCCATTGTCCGAGTCTGTCGCCACTGTCCGCTGCGGTATCTGGTGCTCCTCCGCCTTAGACTGGAGTCTAACGTAGCCAGAGAAAGATTTCGGCCAAAAGGAATTAATTTGCTCGATGCGTTTCCCAATTACTTTGTGTGTAGTGCGCATTCATATCGAGTGCAAATAAATGTGCAAATCAACACGGAGAGCTTGACTTGGTCATTTTGGGTGGGAACTATTTTTCAGTGCGTAAGAATACAGCCGTATCACGCAGCACGCTACCAGGGGAATCCCAGTTACGCACCGGGAAGGGAGTTCCCCTGTTGCACAACGTGGTGCGTGATACGGCTGTATTCTTACGCACTGGAAAATAGTTCCCACCCAAAATGACCAAGTCAAGCTCTCCGTGTTGATTTGCACATTTATTTGCACTCGATATGAATGCGCACTACACACAAAGTAATTGGGAAACGCATCGAGCAAATTAATTCCTTTTGGCCGAAATCTTTCTCTGGCTACGTTAGACTCCAGTCTAAGGCGGAGGAGCTGCAGATACCGCGGCGGTCAGTGGCAACAGACTCGGACAATGGCTGGGTGAGCAGGAAAACGCTTTCCACCACTTATTTTAGTCTCTGGACTGTGGGGAGATGCCCAAATTTGACCTGGGGGTGGCATATCCCTTTAACTGCGCATGGGACAAAAAAGAAGTGGGACAGCAGTCGTCGCGCTGGTGTTCTGTCGAAATGTGTGACACACATGCCCTTCACGCTCCGAACTGTGCACTCTGGGAACTGAGACACGGCTTCTAATGGCAAAGAAACATGTCTGCGGCGCCACCTGCCCACAAAAATAACAGCAAAAGACCGAAACAGTTCCCCTCCTAGTAGCAATTTATTTTCGATGTTGGTAAGGTTGTTTTAATAATAATAATAATAATAATACATTTTATTTGTTAGGCGCCTTTCAAGGCTCTCAAGGTCGCCGTACAGCAGGGCTCTCAAGTCTCACGCATTGAGAGTGTGACACACGCAATTCGACGTGTTCACACGCTCACACGGCATTTCTCACGCTGATTTTTTTTTTTTTTGTGCCCAGAAAATCGGTCTGTGTGGCTCAGTTTATGCAGGCACCGCGCGTTTTCAGCGAAAAAAACTCCCCCGCCCCCCCCCCCTCCCTCCTCCCCGCCCCGCTCAGCGAGTGTCTAAGCGCGCACTGCACTGTCAGTGATAAGGACAGCGAACACGAGGAACGACAAAACAGTGATGATAAAACAAACTGAGAATCATCAGGTAATAACTTCAGTGATATAACTGTCATTAGTTGCTTTGTAGTTACCTGTAGTTTGCTCTTTAGACAAACATTTACACAGGGCTCTCAACACGCAATTCGACGTGTTCACACGCTCACACGGCATTTCTCACGCAATTCAAGCGAAAATTGTTCACTCGCACCCCCCCTCGGAAATTACACAGTCTCACGCACGAACCCGCTCAAAACTTGAGAGCCCTGAAAATATTAGGACGGGTTTTAGGACCATATCTGTGATCTCTGTGTCTTTGTATTATTCTTTGTCAGTAATAACTCAGTATTCAAAATATTACTCAATTTTAATTACAAAAAAGGAAAATCACAACTATTTATCGCAACTTTCACTTCCTCCCGCAACAAAAACCTTAAAAGCACCGCAACTTTCATCGCAACTTTTTGGAAAAGCTCCCGCAAATTCAGGCATTTTAGCAACAATCACAAAAAATGCCCGTGAAATCCTGGGGGGTCTGGTTAATTACTAGTGGTTATTTTATTCCAGAAATGCATCAGGAATTCTCATGTCCAAACTTGTGATGCACAAATATTCATCGTAATATTAAGTCATGTTACGATGAAGGCTCTTGGCACAATCTTCCACATGGCTCTGAGGTCAACAAACAACGACGGCCGTTTTCCTTCACTGCAGTAAGCAGCTTCTCTTAAAGTGGCAGTAACGTGTCGCAAACACAAGATGGCGCTCTCCTGGTGTGCGCTCTACAGTTAGCCGTGTTTCGTGCGTCTTAAAGGGCCCATATCACACTGTTTTCTGACCTGTGTTCTGATATGGTTTCCTGGAGTTGTCTTTTGTTTCATTCACACATGTTTCACACACAAACCGGCAGATTTAGGCTGTTCCACCTTGTGATGTCACATGGTAATACGAGAAGTGCTCCATTGTGTTTTTAAACTTCATACTCCTTCACTAGAATCATTTGGATGATTTCAGCCCTGGAGTTGAAAATCTCTGTCGAACAAACGATAAAAGGAGCTGTTTACTTGAAAACTACTTCGTGACATCACAAGGTGGAACAGAGCATTTTGAACTTTGGAGATGTAGATTTAAACATGTGTGAATGAAACCAAACGCAGGTCTCAGTGTGTTTTTGAGGAGGGAACAGGGTTTAAACCTCGCAAGAGTCCATTCTGCATAACACAGGACCTTTAAAGGGGCACTCTGGAACTTTTCCAGAGAACGGCTGGCTAGCTTGTCTTTGTAGAAAAGTGATTGCTTTGTCTGGAATGTTCCACAGTACAGCATTAAAATGATTTAGCTTGCATTTATTCAACTATAGAAGCAAGGATTTGGGGTGACCTCTCCACAGATCTGACCTGTTTTAATGCCTTACTGTGGAACATTCCAGGTAAAGAAATAACAGAGGCATCAGCCCTGTCACCAAAAGTAGTGCAGTTTTTAAATTGTGGTTAAAATAAGATTAAAATGTGTTGTCCTTGTAGGAAAATGGATCCTCTGCATTTGACCCATCCTCAGTGTCACTGGGTTACAGCGGTCAGGAGCAGTGGGACCCTCAGGAGCGGTGGGACCCTCAGGAGCAGTGGGACCCTCAGGAGCAGTGGGACCCTCAGGAGCAGTGGGACCCTCAGGAGCAGTGGGACCCTCAGCCTCAGGAGCAGTGGGACCCTCAGGAGCAGTGGGACCTCAGGAGCAGTGGGACCCTCAGGAGCAGTGAGACCCTCAGGAGCAGTGGGACCTCAGGAGCAGTGGGACCCTCAGGAGCAGTGGGACCTCAGGAGCAGTGGGACCCTCAGGAGCAGTGGGACCTCAGGAGCAGTGGGACCTCAGGAGCAGTGGGACCATCAGGGACCCTCAGGAGCAGTGGGACCTTCAGGAGCAGTGGGACCTCAGGAGCAGTGGGACCATCAGGGACCCTCAGGAGCAGTGGGACCCTCAGGAGCAGTGGGACCTCAGGAGCAGTGGGACCTTCAGGAGCGGTGGGACCCTCAGGAGCAGTGGGACCCTCAGGAGCAGTGGGACCTCAGGAGCAGTGGGACCTCAGGAGCAGTGGGACCTCAGGAGCAGTGGGACCTCAGGAGCAGTGGGACCATCAGGGACCCTCAGGAGCAGTGGGACCTTCAGGAGCAGTGGGACCTCAGGAGCAGTGGGACCCTCAGGAGCAGTGGGACCTCAGGAGCAGTGGGACCATCAGGAGCAGTGGGACCTCAGGAGCAGTGGGACCATCAGGGACCCTCAGGAGCAGTGGGACCTTCAGGAGCAGTGGGACCTCAGGAGCAGTGGGACCATCAGGGACCCTCAGGAGCAGTGGGACCCTCAGGAGCGGTGGGACCCTCAGGAGCAGTGGGACCTTCAGGAGCAGTGGGACCTTCAGGAGCAGTGGGACCTCAGGAGCAGTGGGACCATCAGGGACCCTCAGGAGCAGTGGGACCCTCAGGAGCAGTGAGACCTCAGTGGGACCTCAGGAGCAGTGGGACCCTCAGGAGCAGTGGGACCTCAGGAGCAGTGGGACCTCAGGAGCAGTGGGACCTCAGGAGCAGTGGGACCTTCAGGAGCAGTGGGACCTCAGGAGCAGTGGGACCTCAGGAGGAGTGGGACCCTCAGGAGCAGTGGGACCCTCAGGAGCAGTGGGACCTCAGGAGCGGTGGGACCCTCAGGAGCGGTGGGACCCTCAGGAGCAGTGGGACCTTCAGGAGCAGTGGGACCCTCAGGAGCAGTGGGACCCCCTCAGGAGCAGTGGGACCTCAGGAGCAGTGGGACCCTCAGGAGCAGTGGGACCCTCAGGAGCAGTGGGACCTCAGGAGCAGTGGGACCTTCAGGAGCAGTGGGACCCTCAGGAGCAGTGGGACCTCAGGAGCGGTGGGACCCTCAGGAGCGGTGGGACCCTCAGGAGCAGTGGGACCTTCAGGAGCAGTGGGACCCTCAGGAGCAGTGGGACCCCCTCAGGAGCAGTGGGACCTCAGGAGCAGTGGGACCCTCAGGAGCAGTGGGACCCTCAGGAGCAGTGGGACCTCAGGAGCAGTGGGACCCTCAGGAGCAGTGGGACCCTCAGGAGCAGTGGGACCTCAGGAGCAGTGGGACCCTCAGGAGCAGTGGGACCTCAGGAGCAGTGGGACCTCAGGAGCAGTGGGACCTTCAGGAGCAGTGGCGAGCAGTGGGACCTTCAGAGCAGTGGGACCCTCAGGAGCAGTGCAACCTCAGGAGCAGTGGGACCCTCAGGAGCAGTGGGACCTCAGGAGCAGTGGGACCTCAGGAGCAGTGGGACCTCAGGAGCAGTGGGACCTCAGGAGCGGTGGGACCCTCAGGAGCAGTGGGACCCTCAGGAGCAGTGGGACCTTCAGGAGCAGTGGGACCCTCAGGAGCAGTGGGACCCTCAGGAGCAGTGGGACCTTCAGGAGCAGTGGGACCCTCAGGAGCGGTGGGACCCTCAGGAGCGGTGGGACCCTCAGGAGCAGTGGGACCCTCAGGAGCAGTGGGACCCTCAGGAGCAGTGGGACCTTCAGGAGCAGTGGGACCTCAGGAGCAGTGGGACCCTCAGGAGCAGTGGGACCCTCAGGAGCAGTGGGACCATCATCTTGAGTCGTTGTCAGGACGACCTGAGCTGCTGTGAGCTGGAGTGTGCTTTCCTTCAGAGAGTGGCCAGGATTCGAGAGAAGGAGATAATGATGGACAGAGTGGTTTGACCGACGCCGAAAACCAGAGCCTCCATCGGCACCATGTCTTTACCAGCCACACGGTAAACGCCGGCTACTGCAGCACCTGGACGAGAGACGAGAGGTCAGACGAGAGGGTCAGAGGAGCAGAGGGTCAGAGGAGCAGAGGAGAGGGTCAGAGGAGGAGAGGGTCAGAGGAGCAGAGGGTCAGAGGAGCAGAGGGTCAGAGGAGCAGAGGGTCAGAGGAGGAGAGGGTCAGAGGAGGAGAGGGTCAGAGGAGGGTCAGAGGAGCAGAGGGTCAGAGGAGCAGAGGGTCAGAGGAGCAGAGGGTCAGAGGAGGGTCAGAGGAGTAGAGGGTCAGAGGAGCAGAGGGTCAGAGGAGGAGAGGGTCAGAGGAACAGAGGGTCAGAGGAGCAGAGGGTCAGAGGAGGAGAGGGTCAGAGGAGCAGAGGGTCAGAGGAGGAGAGGGTCAGAGGAGCAGAGGGTCAGAGGAGCAGAGGGTCAGAGGAGCAGAGGGTCAGAGGAGGAGAGGGTCAGAGGAGGAGAGGGTCAGAGGAGCAGAGGGTCAGAGGAGGAGAGGGTCAGAGGAGGAGAGGGTCAGAGGAGCAGAAGAGAGGGTCAGAGGAGCAGAGGGTCAGAGGAGCAGAAGAGAGGGTCAGAGGAGGAGAGGGTCAGAGGAGCAGAGGGTCAGAGGAGCAGAAGAGAGGGTCAGAGGAGCAGAAGAGAGGGTCAGAGGAGCAGAAGAGAGGGTCAGAGGAGCACAGGAAGTTGAGATGGTGCAGAGGAGAGTTCAGATGGAGCAGAAGAGGTTGAGATGGTGCAGAGGAGTGTCGTTTCTCACTGGTGATCACGGCTCCACACAGGGAGCAGATGAAGCCCACGCTGATGAGGACCACGGTGATGAGACGTCCTCGCTTGTGTCTCTGTAACATGACGAACATGAGGAGCCCCACTGCCCCATGGACGAAGAGCGACGAGAAGAGAGTCCACAGGAACACCCAGTACCACATCTCTGCAACGCACAACACACACGAGAGATCACACTACAGCTACACAACCACAGGAACACCCAGTACCACATCTCTGTAACACACAACACACACGAGAGATCACACTACAGCTACACAACCACAGGAACACCCAGTACCACATCTCTGTAACACACAACACACAGGGTTAGGGTTAGGATTAACCTAACCTAATCTAACCCTAACACACACACGAGAGATCACACTACAGCTACACAACACACACAAACACAAACACAAGAAAAATGTCACCGTAAAAGAGCGGTGTAGTTTTCAGTTATCTATTTGTGCCAAATGTTTGAATCAAGTTTTATGGTTATTTTTACAACATAAAATATTGGCCTGTGCTTGAGATTTAAGGTCGACTACAGCGTCGTTAAAAAGACCAGATATCGGCCCGACACACTCATCTATCTCTATTCTGACATGCAGCGTATTCTTGTATTTGTTTGATAGTTTCAGTGCTCCTTGGTGGTTATGTCAGTCATAACATTCTGAGGGTGCTGGAGTTTAAGTGACTTTTCTGGAGCTTTCTACCATGCCTGAAGAAGTTCATTTCAGTCCTGGAACTGCCAGCCTCTACTGGACAAAAGGTAAACGGAAGAGCTGTTATCTTGAAAACTACCGCTTCATGACATCCTAAGGTGAAACAGACATTTGAGCTTTTTCAGTTTTGTGCAGTATACTGTATGACCTTTAACCTTAAAGGAAAAGTAACATTTTTTTACAATCTGAGCCTTCTTTCGGCAATAAAACAAGTAGTTTTACTCACCCATAGCACTTTGGTGTCATTTTGAGCAGTTTCGTAGAAGTTATGTTGTAGCGTATCCGTTAACTTGAGTGCTCGGGGCACTTGTTTGCGGTCTCCAAATAACACAAACTTTAGCACTTTTCAAATCATAGAAGCCCGATGTCTTAGCCTACGATTTCGTGTGGTCAAAAGTGGCCTGTAATCCGAGATTTAGCCATAGTTTCGAGTAGATGAGGAGGCCAGTGCGCATGTGCGGACTGTGCTCTCAGCTCCCGGGACCCAAACATGAAACACAAAGCTGTAAACTATGGATAAATCTCGGATTACAGGCCACTTTTGACTCAAACGAAATCGTAGACTAAGACATCGAGCTTCTATGATTTGAAAAGTGCTAAAGTTTGTGTTATTTGGAGCCCGCACGGGGCATATTACATGCTCGGGGAATATATTATATGCCCCGAGCTATGGCTAGAAGTCGCGCTAGGCTAACCGCAAATCTAAAACATCTCTGGAAGTGCTCCATATGACACCAAAGTGCTATGGGTGAGTAAAACAACTTGTTTTATTACCGAAATAAGGCTCAAATTGTAAAAAAAAAAACATTACTTTTCCTTTAACTTATCTGTGGACACATAGTTGATGCAGGTTATAGCCATGTCTACATATTTATCTTTATATAAATGTCCTGCTCCCTTTTGCCATAGTGAACTAAAGATGTGGCAGATATTTTTTATTGTATGTATTTTTGTGTGTATCGGATGCCCTTCCTCACATCCAGCCCCTTTGAGCTCCAGTCTCAACAGTCTTATAATAATAATAATAAGCAGTTAAATCAGACACGTGAAGATGAGGGGGAAATGACTCAATTCACTGTCACTGATGCTGCAGCGTTGTAAACTTCACTTCCTCATACAAATCTATTTAAACTTCCGTCTTGATAAAGTTTCAAAACAAGGCCAAAGTTCGGCTCAAGTATAACTGTCGTTCTTCCACTTTTCATTGACCCTGCAGTCATTTTCAACCAGGAAATAAGAATTCTGTGAACAATATGCAGTCTTGGCATTCTGACTGAAAGACTCGAATAAAGACAGACAAAAGCTCACGATATTCCATCTTTATCTACCTGAGCCACACTGCACTCACAAGACTAGATTTTAGATTTAGATTTCTGTCTTAGATCGTTTCTGTTGTGTTTTGTCTTCATATTGTATTTTCTACACTGTCTTTTTGCACTGGCAGAGAGAAACGTCACTTCTCTGTATGTTGAACACATTTGGCAGAAGAATAAAGCTTTGATCTCTTTGCTGTTTGAAGACTACACCTGCAGGAGGAGCTCATGTTCAAACTAAAAAGTACGAGGAAACAGTGGATTTGTATAAAGACAGATTCAACTTCTGAGTGGTCAGTTTAATTTGAGTTTGTTACCAAATAATATGAGAGCTTCAGCTCACTCACTCACTTCTCCTTTCTGCTGTTGCTCCACTGAAATCTTGACCATCTAAAGAAAATGACTGTCGACTAATACATATTTTGGTTGACTCGGTCTCTGTCAAGTGATTAATCGACAAAACTAAAACTAGGCCTTTAGCCCTAAAGACCAAGTGAACATAGGGCAAATTCAAACTGAAGCGAACAGTGAACTGTCTGAAGCTCTGTTTCGAGTTAAGACTTTAAAGGTCCCATGGCATGAAATTTTCACTTTGAGGTTTTTGAACGTTAATGTGAGCTCCCCTACCCTGTTTAGGGCCCTCCCCATGGCTAAAAGTTGCGAAATGTCTAAACTGAGCATTTGCGATCCTTTTCTCCATCCCTCCATCCATTTTCTTCCGCTTATCCGGGGCCGGGTCGCGGGGGCAACAGTCTAAGCAGGGACTCCCAGACTTCCTTCACCCCGGACACTTCCTCCAGCTCCTCCGGGGGGACCCCAAGGTGTTCCCAGGCCAGCCGGGAGACATAGTCCCTCCAGCGGGTCCTGGGTCTTCCCCGGGGCCTCCTCCCGGTGGGACATGCCCGGAACACCTCCCGAGGGAGGCGTCCAGGAGGCATCCGGAACAGATGCCCGAGCCACCTCAGCTGCTCCTCTCCACGTGGAGAAGCATCGGCTCTACTCCGAGCTCCTCCCGTGTGACCAAGCTCCTCACCCTATCTCTAAGGGTGCGCCCAGCCACTCTGCGGAGGAAACTCATTTCGGCCGCTTGTATCCGCGATTTCGTCCTTTCGGTCATTACCCAGAGCTCATGACCATAGGTGAGGGGAGGAACGTAGATCGACGGTAAATTGAGAGCTTCGCCTTTTGGCTCAGCTCCCTCTTCACCACAACGGTCCGGTACAGCGACCGCATCACTGCCGACGCTGCACCGATCCACCTGTCAATCTCACGCTCCATCCTCCCCCCACTCGTGAACAAGACCCCGAGATACTTGAACTCCTCCACTTGAGGCAAGGACTCTCCACCCAGAGAGGGCAAACCACCTTTTTCCGGTCGAGAACCATGGCCTCGGATTTGGAGGAGCTGATTCTCATCCCAGCCGCTTCACACTCGGCTGCGAACCGCCCCAGTGCACATTGGAGGTCCCGGCTTGATGAGGCCATCAGGACAACATCATCCGCAAACAGCAGAGATGAGATCCTGTGGTTCCCAAACCGGATCCCCTCCGGCCCCTGACTACGCCTAGAAATTCTGTCCATAAATATAATGAACAGAACCGGTGACAAAGGGCAGCCCTGGCGGAGTCCAACATGCACCGGAAACAGGTCCGACTTACTACCGGCAATGCGAACACAGCTCCTGCTCCGGTCATACAGGGATCGAACAGCCCTTAACAAAGGGCCCCGAACCCCGTACTCCCAGAGCACCCTCCACAGGACCCCACGAGGGACACGGTCGAATGCCTTCTCCAGATCCACAAAGCACATGTGGACTGGTTGGGCAAACTCCCATGCACCCTCGAGCACCCGATGGAGAGTATAGAGCTGGTCCAGTGTTCCCCGGCCGGGACGAAAACCAGACTGCTCCTCCTGAATCCGAGGTTCGACCATCGGTCGAATTCTCCTCTCCAGCACCCTGGAATAGACCTTACCGGGAAGGCTGAGGAGTGTGATTCCCCGATAGTTGGAACACACCCTCCGGTCCCCCTTCTTAAACAGAGGGACCACCACCCCGGTCTGCCAGTCCAGAGGTACTGTCCCCGACCGCCACGCGATGTTGCAGAGACGTGTCAGCCAAGACAGCCCTACAACATCCAGCGACCCGAGACACCCAGGACGGATCCCATCCACCCCCGGGGCCCCGCCACCGAGGAGCCCTCCAACCACCTCAGCGACTTCAGCCAGGGCGATGAGCGAGTCCGACCCCGAGTCCCCAGCCTCTGCTTCCTCCTCGGAAGACGTGACGGCGGGATTGAGGAGATCCTCAAAGTATTCCTTCCACCGTCCGACAACATCCCCAGTCGAGGTCAACAGCTCCCCACCCCCACTGTAAACAGTGTTTGTGAAGCACTGCTTCCCCCTCCTGAGGCGCCGGACAGTTTGCCAGAATTTCTTTGAGGCCGTCCGATAGTCCTCTTCCATGGCCTCTCCGAACTCCTCCCAACTCCGAGTTTTTGCCTCTGCCACCGCCCGGGCTGCAGCACGCTTGGCCCGCTGGTACCCGTCGGCTGCCTCCGGAGTCCCACGAGCCAACAAGGCCCGATAGGACTCCTTCTTCAGCCTGACGGCATCCCTTACTTCCGGTGTCCACCACCGGGTTCGGGGATTGCCGCCGCGACAGGCACCACAGACCTTACGACCACAGCTACGGGCGGCCGCATCGACAATAGAGGCCGAGAACAAAGCCCATTCGGACTCTATGTCCCCAGCCTCCCCCGGAATCCGGGAGAAGCTCTCCCGGAGGTGTGAGTTGAAGGTGCCCCTGACAGAGGGCTCTGCCAGACGTTCCCAACAGACCTTCACTACGCGCTTGGGCCTGCCAGGTCTTTCTGGCTTCCTCCCCTGCCAGCGGACCCAACTCACCACCAGGTGGTGATCGGTTGACAGCTCTGCCCCTCTCTTCACCCGTGTGTCCAAGACACGTGGCCGGAGGTCAGATGACACGACAACAAAGTCGATCATCGACCTCCGTCCTAGGGTGTCCTGGTGCCACGTGCACTGATGGACACCCTTGTGCTTGAACATGGTGTTCGTTATGGACAAACTGTGGCTAGCACAGAAGTCCAATAACAGAACACCACTTGGGTTCAGATCAGGGAGGCCATTCCTCCCAATCACTCCTCTCCAGGTGTCACTGTCGCTGCCCACGTGGGCGTTGAAGTCCCCCAGGAGAACAACGGAGTCCCCGGTCGGTGCACTGTCCAGTACCCCTCCCAGGCACTCCAAGAAGGCCGGGTACTCTGCACTGCTGTTCGGCCCGTAGGCCGACACAACAGTGAGAGACCTGTCCCTGACCCGAAGGCGCAGGGACGCGACCCTCTCGTTCACCGGGGTGAACTCCAACACGCAGCGGCTGAGCCGTGGGGCAATGAGCAGGCCCACACCAGCCCACCGCCGTTCCCCGCGGGCAACGCCAGAGAAATGGAGAGTCCAGCTCCCTTCAAGGAGTTGGGTTCCAGAGCCCAGGCTGTGCGTGGAGGTGAGGCCGACTATATCTAGTCGATAGCGCTCAACCTCCCGCACGAGCTCAGGCTCCTTCCCCCCCAGCGAGGTGACATTCCATGTCCCCAGAGCTAGTCTCCATGTCCGGAGATCTGGTCGCCGAGGCCCCTGCCTTCGGCTGCCGCCCAGATCTCTCTGCACCCGGCCCTTATGGATCCTCCTGCGGGCTGAGCCCGGCCGGGCCCCATGGGGAAAGGCCCGGCCACCAGGCGCTCGTTCGCGAGCTCCCACCCCAGGCCTGGCTCCAGGGTGGGGCCCCGGTGACGCCGATCTGGGCGACGTAACTGGCCTCGATTGAATACTCATCATAATGGGCTTTTGAACCGCTCTTGGTCTGACCCGTCCCCCAGGACCTGTTTGCCTTGGTCTGACCCTACCAGGGGCATAAAGCCCCCGACAACATAGCTCCCGGGATAATTCGGGCACTCAAACCCCTCCACCACGTTAAGGTGGCGGCTCAAGGAGGGGCGATCCTTTTCTGCGTTTTTTTTTTTTTTCTGCGTTAGAAAAAATCAGAGCTCAAACGGGC
Organism: Paratrypauchen microcephalus; assembly: GCA_036785185.1. NCBI lineage: Eukaryota > Metazoa > Chordata > Actinopteri > Gobiiformes > Gobiidae > Paratrypauchen > Paratrypauchen microcephalus. The sequence continues at coordinate 711,520 of JAVJIX010000118.1, read as the reverse complement.
AATTTTGAACAAGGAAACTTATTGACGTCAGATCGAAAAAAGAAATGCAAATGCAGTTCCACCCCCGTCTGTCTGTACTCAGCGTCTCTGTAAATCACGCCCAGAGAGTTTGGACTGCGGAGGAGCTACGCAATGCGAAATACGTTTTTTTATTTGCCTGGAGGAACTTGCGAGTGTTTCTAGGCTCGGAAGTCCTTTATCTGAGCCTGTGGATATCTGAAACAGCAGTGGTTTCATTTTATTTTCTGTGGAAATGTGTTTATTTTTCAATGGAAGGCTTCTCATCTCTCCCCCCGTGCAAAAACACGGAAGTGGGTCACAGAGCGGAGCGGAGAGCTTGGCCACGCCCCCACCCCCTACTATAGGCCATCTCTGTCCTCCTCATTTGCATTCAAGCAACAACGCCCATAATGGAGTGTTCCAGAGTGACATTTATGACTCTTTCTCACCTTATCTCTGTTTCTCATGCACTGAGTGTTGATTTTGAAGAAGGATTCATTTACAGTATTAGGGAACCATTAAGGAGCCATATAAAAGTATCAAGAAGTACCATGTCATGGGATCTTTAAAATCGGCCCTACGCATTTCGGCCCAAAAATATCAGCAGAGCATTTTGGCTTCTCTGGAACTATCTGTATCAGCAATGGCTATGAAAAAAACTGCAGAAATAATCTTGGCCTAGTTTTAGTACTTTTATCTGTGGAATTGTAAAGCTGTTGAAAATAAGGCAAAACTCAGGCAGGGTAGTTTTTCTGAAAGTGGCTGGTAGTGAAAAAGATAGAAAACATGAAACGCCCAAACAAAGATACTCAAAGTCACATTTGAACTACAATAATAATACAGATAATGGTCCTTACAGTCACAACATACACTAGGCCAACTACGTCACCACCAACACTGCAACAGAAGACAGTTATGCTTCAAACCAACTTATTTTAAGATTCTATCAACCTTTGGCTCCAAAGGTGTTGACAAAAGTAGAAAAGCCCAGATCGTGCAGAATGAGGAACACAGAGGATGTAAATAGAAAGTACAGAGTCAGTGACAGGAAATGATAAACGTGTTGTGTTTGTGTTCAGGAAATGGTTTGGGTTTGACTGTGTGGCACAAAATGTACAAGAGCACACAGTATGTACAAGAAGTAAATCAAAGAAATACTGCAGATACTTTACAGTGACATCATGCTGAGGGGGTGTTCTACATGTATGTCTATGGTGGAATGTTCAGCAGTTGCCATGGAGATGCAATGTATGCATAAGCGAACACAGTCAAAATGTTTTTAATAGTTTGAAAAGTCATGAAAAATAGAAAATGACCTTAAAGAGCACATTTTCAGGAGCCGGTGATCAGTCCCAGTGTTTCTGGTTTGATTTTCAACAAAAAAGTGAAAGGAGCAAAGAATGCAAAAGAAAGCCCATTATGCTAAATTAGAAGAGGGGGTGGGATTAAATATTAAAATATTAAAGGTCCCATGGCATGAAATTTGTACTTTCTGAGGTTTTTGAACGTTAATGTGAGCCCCCCCCCCCATGGTTAAAAGTTGCGAAATGTCTAAACTGAGCATTTGCGATCCTTTTCTGCGTTAGAAAAAAACGGAGCTCAAACAGGCGATTCTCAACAAGGCACCTTATTGACGTCAGCTCGAAAAATGCAGTTCCACCCCCGTCTGTCTGTACTCAGCGTCTCTGTAAATCACGCCCAGAGAGTTTGGACTGCGAATGCGCTACGCAATGCGAAATGCGTTTTTTTATTTGCCTGGAGGCACGTCCGAGTGTTTCTAGGCTCGGAAGTCCTTTATCTGAGCCTGTGGACCTTTGAACAGCAGTGGTTTCATTTTATTTTCTGTGAAAATGTGTTTATTTTTCAATGGAACGCTTCTCATCTCTTCTCCGCGCAAAAACGCGGAAATGGATCAGAGCGAACAGCTGAGAGCGGAGAGTTTGGCCACGCCCCCACCCCCTACTATAGGCCATCTCTGTCCTCCTCATTTGCATTCAAGCAACAACGCCCATAATGGAGTGTTCAGAGAGAGAAATTACTCTTTCTCATCTTTTCTCTGTTTCTCATGCACTGAGTGTTGATTTTGAAGAAGGATTCATTTACAGTATTAGGGAACCATTAAGGAGCCATATAAAAGCATCAACAAGTACCATGTCATGGGACCGTTAATACACACCTGGACTTGTGTTTCGTTTCATTCACACACATTTGAGTAACACTTTATTATTAAAGGGATAGTTTGGGTTTTTTGATGTGAATCTGTACGGCGCCCCCTTCAGCAGTGTTGTGCATTAACACTGACTTACCCCTGACAGTGTCCTCTGAGCCGAGTTCTGCCCCAGTTCTGGAGCTGACCAAAGTAGGTCCGGTAAGTTAGCGGGGACAGTTAATAAAGCTTGTTTTTCTTCTCAAAACAATATTTGTCCAAAAAGTGATATATTTCTGTCACTAAACAGTTGTCCACAAAAAAGTCAGAAGTCAAAATCGCTTGGTGCTATTTTCTCTCGATTCCTATCACTGCACACCTATTATTATTATTATTATTATTATTATTATCCTGTTCACTTGTAAACATCACCACTTACAAGTGAACAGGATAATAATAATAACACATAAAAAAACCTATCTCCATCTCCAAAGCTCAAAACGCTCTGTTCCACCTTGTGATGTCATGAAATTGTAGCTTTCACGTTAACAGATACTTTTTACCTTTAGTCCCAACTGGCTGAAATAATCCCGTTGATTCTAGAGAAGGTACAGTACAGAGATGTGACTTTATTGATCTCACACAGGAGAAATTCTTCTCTGCATTTGACCCGTCCTGTTATTAGGAGCAGTCCGGGGACCATCTCCAGTGGAGCACTTCCTGTACACATGACATCACAAGGTGGAACAGTGTTTTCTGTTTGAGGAAAAGAACCTTAATATGCAGTTTGTGTGAATGAGACAAAACACAACTCCAGCTCTGTGACGAGGAAACAGATCAGAAAAGAGCCTAATATGAGCCCTTTAAACTATACATTTATTCTACCTGTGATGTTGCTCTATTTGCAGATATTACAGCTGTATTATTATGATATTATATTATTATTATAACGCTGGTCAGACTGGTGATGTTAGAATAGGTCACTCTGGACATAGTAGTGTCCTGGTGTATTATGGGACAAATAAAGCAGGTGTGTGCACAAGTTTCAAGTGTTATGCAACATTTGAAGGACTTTTCCTGTTCAGAACTAGACTAATAATGACTATTTTGTTTGAATTTGTTAATCACTATGGCAACGGTCAGTGGAGTAAAGCAGTGACCACGACCAGAATAAGCCTACGAGCAGCAGTCTCATGATCAGGCCTTCTCCGTGAGCGTGGACCATACCGGAGAGACACCGGAGACACCGGAGAGACACCGGAGACTCCACTGGACACTACACCGGAGAGACACCAGAGACACCGGAGAGACACCGGAGACTCCACTGGACACTACACCGGACACTGTACCGGAGACTGTACCGGAGACTACACCGAGGACTACGGAGGAGGGTACACCGGAGAGATCGTACCGGCCATCCCGGGACTGCACCGGATACTACGGACACTACACCGGACACTACACCGGTTCTCCGGACGGCGGAGGGGACCGGACCGTACCTGTGAAGTGCTGGAGCGTGGAGCCGTGGACCCAGAGGCTGAGCACTTGCTGCACGGACAGATTGACCGAATAGTCCCGGCTCGCTGTCATGTCTCCCCCGCGGTCACCGCCGCGGTCACCGCCGCTTCTCCGTGAGCCTCACTCCAGACCACGGCATGCGTGGAGCAGCGCGACCCCCGGCCCTCCACGGCTCCCACCACGGCTCCCACCACGGCTCCCACCACGGCTCCCCACTCCCCGTCTACCGGTGCCTCTGCTTCGGCTTCACGTCCGGGTCCGCTGCGGGAAGCTCGGGGCTGCGGGCTGGAGGCTGCATGTTGGCGGGGCCCGGAGCCATGGCACGGGAGATGGCACGGGGGATGGCACGGGGGATGGCACGCTGTATGGCACGTACCGAATCGACCTACATGAGCGCGCGACGTAAGAGTTTTAAAGGGGCCGTGTCTCCTCGTGAGGGGAGAGGAGGGGCGCGGTACTCACGCTTTATGAATGAGAGAAAACAAAAGAGGACAGTGACGCGCATGCGCAGTGGAGTTTACATAACGCTTTGACACGGAGCGCGAGCAGCATCCACGAGGAGGAGGCTGGAGGATTCTGTCTTTACCAAATAGCCTATAGGATGATGATCAATTATTTAGTTTCAAAAATATGAGGTCAGACATTTTTGTAGTTTTTTCCCATGCAGTAGCAGAATCGCTCTGGTACTGAGCAGAATCCAGAAGAATTTGAGCATCTTTTAGCCCTATTTTTCACTATGAAATGAAGTTGAACCTTGTCATAGAGCTGAAGACATTTAAAGCCACAGTGCGTTACTTTTCATAACCAAAATGAAATAAAAGTGTGCATGTTTTATTATGAGCAGATTTGCTTCTCCACAAACCGAACTCTTATTTGGCCTGGAGCAGGGCCACCTCCTGCTCGTTTCTATGGAAATGTTGTCCTGTTGCCTATGATATTATGGCATAACATGTATTTGTCTCCATAGAGAATGTTCCACAGTATGGTTTTAAAGGAAAAGTAATGGTTTGGGTTTTTTTTACAATCTGAGCCTTATTTCGGTAATAAAACAAGTGGTTTTACTCACCCATAGCACTTTAGTGTCATATGGAGCACTTCCGGAGATGTTTTAGATTAGCGTTAGCCTAGCGCGACTTCTAGCCATAGCTCGGGGCATATAATATATTCCCCGAGCATGTAATATGCCCCGTGCGGGCTCCAAATAACACAAACTTTAGCACTTTTCAAATCATAGAAGCCCGATGTCTTAGTCTACGATTTCGTTTGAGTCAAAAGTGGCCTGTAATCCGAGATTTATCCATAGTTTACAGCTTTGCGTTTCATGTTTGGGTCCCGGGAGCTGAGAGCACAGTCCGCACATGTGCACTGGCCTCCTCATCTACTCGAAACTATGGCTAAATCTCGGATTACAGGCCACTTTTGACCACACGAAATCGTAGGCTAAGATATCGAGCTTCTATGATTTGAAAAGTGCTAAAGTTTGTGTTATTTGGAGACCGCAAACATGTGCCCCGAGAACTCACATGATGGAGATCGCAAATCTAAAACATCTCTGGAAGTGCTCCATATGACACCAAAGTGCTATGGGTGAGTAAAACAACTTGTTTTATTACCGAAATAAGGCTCAGATTGTAAAAAACGTTACTTTTCCTTTATCTTTCTGTTTCCATGGAATCATACAGTCGACATTTTGCTGAGACTGTCTTTATATTTGACCCAAATTTCCACCTTAGATAACAGGCCTAATGAATAAAGTCATGTAATGTGTTTATTTAGTTAGTTAGTTAGTTAGTTAGTTAGTGTTCTAGTGCATACAGCAGATAGGAAACCTAAGTCTGTCCCATACTGTGCCCTGTATGTAGGGTGACCATTCGTGCGGATTTCGTCCGGACAGTCCGGTTTTAGAGCTGTCTGTCCGGCCGTCTGTCACATGTCCTCCTTTTTTACATTTTCTCCTCCTTTCGGACCGTTGCATAAATCGTCATAAATCCCCACCCATTATTTACACTTGCTACTCTGCGATGTTGTGTCGTATGCAAACATTCTGATCCAGCCCGTCAGCCCCTCGTCTTGTCCGCTCTCTATTTGCGCTATCAGCCACTCTTTGAGCTGCAACTTGGCTCCTTCTTCCATCTTCATCGCCTTATTACTGTCCCTTAAAATTTAGTTTTCTTTAGTGCCGTGCGTAACAGGTTTCGCTTACGTTTCCTCTCAATGTCGACAGTTAAAATACGTTACAATATTTACATTACGGCTTTCATAATTGCAAATAATATTTTGGGGATTTTGTGCGAATTACACAAATCCAGGTAGCGAGATCTGACCTCTTAAAAGTGAAATGCAGAACTACTAGTTCTGCATTTCTTTCTTCTTTGCCATGCCATATGATGACACGGCAAAGACTGTGTTTTTTCAGTGAATTGGTGATGATATTGTTTTTTGTTCATATCATCTTGACCATAATTTGTCACATTTTTCTTTTTGATGGGTGTTCCATGTTAATACATATATGTTGACTTCATACATTATTCATAAGTTGTTTTTCTTGACCGTTCCCCTTCCCCGAGGGGGAAAAAAAAACAAAAAAAACAAGGTGTCCTCACTTTAGGGCCTTTGTCCTCCTTTTTGGACACAAGTGTCCTCCTTTCCTGTTTCATGCCGGTGGTCACCCTACCTGTACGCCCCCTGTCCACCCATGTCCACTGTGTCATGTAGTGTGTGTGTGTGCGTGCGTGTGTGTGTGTGTGTGTGTGTGTGTGTGTGTGTGTACATGTGTGTGCGTGTGTGTGTGTGTGCGTGCGTGTGTGTGTGTGTCTGTGTGTGTGCGTGTGTGTGCGTGTGTGTGTGTGCGTGTGTGTGTGTGCATGTGTGTGCGTGTGTGCGTGCGTGCATGTGTGTGCGTGTGTGTGTGTGTCTGTGTGTGTGCGTGTGTGTGCGTGTGTGTGTGTGTCTGTGTGTGTGCGTGCGTGTGTGTGTGTGTGTGTGTGTGCGTGTGTGTGTGTGTGTGTGCGTGTGTGTGTGTGTGTGTGTGTGTGTGTGTGTGTGTGTAGCTCTCCGTGGTGCTGATTGGCTCTGCTTCATCACCCCAAAATCTCCTCCTCACATCATCAATAAATAATAAAATGCTACAGTGGCACTTCTCTTTTTAATAAATGAAAAAAGGACAAGAGTGTTGGAGACAGGAGGAAATAAACGAAACGATGCAGAGTGTGAATGTGATTAAAGACACATCTGCTAAAACAAAAACAACTTAAATGTGCAGAGGACACACTTCCCTTGGTAGTTGTGGCTGGTGTTTATTGTTCATTAACTCAAGTAGTAAGCGTTATTATGCAAGAAATTCCTCATTTTTGTAATAGTATCTTTATTTAGTTCTTTGCTTCTGTCCTCCACATTCCCTTGTGTTGTTCCCACAAGAGTCAATCAGCAAGGAACTGGTGATGGACTTCAGGAGAAAGAGGACACCAGTGGAGCCCATCACCATCCAGGGTCATGATATGGACGTGGACTGCTACAAGTACCTTACCGTCCATGTGAACAACAGGCTGGACTGGAGGGACAACTGTAATGCTGTGTACAAGAAGAGCATGAGCAGACTCTACTTCCTGAGAAAGATCAGGTCTGTCAATGTGTGCAGGAAATTACTGGAGATCTTCTCCCAGTATGTGGAGGCCAGCGCCCTGTACTCTGCTGTAGTCTGCTGGGGGTAAAAGGGACACTGATCAGATTGATAAACTGATCCGTAAAGCTGGTCACGTGATCGTCTGTGAGCTGGAGACATTTGTCACAGTGAGGGACAGGAGGACACTGGACAAACTGCTCTCCATCATGGACACTCCTGCTCACCCACTGCACCAGACCATAGAGGGACAGAGGAGCTCATTCTCCAACAGGCTCCTACAGCTCCACTCAAACAGTGAGAGATACAGGACGACATTCATACCATACTCCATACAAGTGTACAACAACTCACCTTATGTAACAGATAATACTCCCTACAACTGTACAACAACTCACCTTATGTAACAGACAATACTCCCTACAACTGTACAACAACTCACCTTATGTCACAGATAATACTCCCTACAAGTGTACAACAACTCACCTTATGTAACAGATAATACTCCCTACAACTGTACAACAACTCACCTTATGTAACAGATAATACTCCCTACAACTGTACAACAACTCACCTTATGTAACAGACAATACTCCCTACAACTGTACAACAACTCACCTTATGTAACAGATAATACTCCCTACAACTGTACAACAACTCACCTTTTGTAACAGATAATACTCCCTACAACTGTACAACAACTCACCTTATGTCACAGATAATACTCCCTACAACTGTACAACAACTCACCTTATGTCACAGATAATACTCCCTACAACTGTACAACAACTCACCTTATGTAACAGATAATACTCCCTACAACTGTACAACAACTCACCTTTTGTAACAGATAATACTCCCTACAACTGTACAACAACTCACCTTATGTCACAGATAATACTCCCTACAAGTGTACAACAACTCACCTTATGGGACAGATAATACTCCCTACAAGTGTACAACAACTCACCTTAAGTAACAGATAATACTCCCTACAACTGTACAACAACTCACCTTATGGAACAGATAATACTCCCTACAACTGTACAACAACTCACCTTATGTAACAGATAATACTCCCTACAACTGTACAACAACTCACCTTATGTAACAGATAATACTCCCTACAACTGTACAACAACTCACCTTATGTAACAGACAATACTCCCTACAACTGTACAACAACTCACCTTATGTAACAGATAATACTCCCTACAACTGTACAACAACTCACCTTATGTAACAGATAATACTCCCTACAACTGTACAACAACTCACCTTATGTCACAGATAATACTCCCTACAAGTGTACAACAACTCACCTTATGTAACAGATAATACTCCCTACAACTGTACAACAACTCACCTTATGTCACAGATAATACTCCCTACAAGTGTACAACAACTCACCTTATGTAACAGATAATACTCCCTACAACTGTACAACAACTCACCTTATGTAACAGATAATACTCCCTACAACTGTACAACAACTCACCTTATGTAACAGATAATACTCCCTACAACTGTACAACAACTCACCTTATGTAACAGATAATACTCCCTACAACTGTACAACAACTCACCTTATGTCACAGATAATACTCCCTACAACTGTACAACAACTCACCTTATGTCACAGATAATACTCCCTACAACTGTACAACAACTCACCTTATGTAACAGACAATACTCCCTACAACTGTACAACAACTCACCTTATGTAACAGACAATACTCCCTACAACTGTACAACAACTCACCTTATGTAACAGATAATACTCCCTACAACTGTACAACAACTCACCTTATGTAACAGATAATACTCCCTACAACTGTACAACAACTCACCTTTTGTAACAGATAATACTCCCTACAACTGTACAACAACTCACCTTATGTCACAGATAATACTCCCTACAAGTGTACAACAACTCACCTTATGGGACAGATAATACTCCCTACAAGTGTACAACAACTCACCTTATGTAACAGATAATACTCCCTACAACTGTACAACAACTCACCTTTTGTAACAGATAATACTCCCTACAACTGTACAACAACTCACCTTATGTCACAGATAATACTCCCTACAAGTGTACAACAACTCACCTTATGTAACAGATAATACTCCCTACAACTGTACAACAACTCACCTTATGTAACAGATAATACTCCCTACAACTGTACAACAACTCACCTTATGGAACAGATAATACTCCCTACAACTGTACAACAACTCACCTTATGGAACAGATAATACTCCCTACAACTGTACAACAACTCACCTTAAGTAACAGATAATACTCCCTACAACTGTACAACAACTCACCTTATGGAACAGATAATACTCCCTACAACTGTACAACAACTCACCTTATGTAGCAGATAATACTCCCTACAAGTGTACAACAACTCACCTTATGGAACAGATAATACTCCCTACAACTGTACAACAACTCACCTTATGGAACAGATAATACTCCCTACAACTGTACAACAACTCACCTTATGTAACAGATAATACTCCCTACAAGTGTACAACAACTCACCTTATGTAACAGATAATACTCCCTACAACTGTACAACAACTCACCTTATGTAACAGATAATACTCCCTACAACTGTACAACAACTCACCCTTATGTAACAGATAATACTCCCTACAAGTGTACAACAACTCACCTTATGTAACAGATAATACTCCCTACAACTGTACAACAACTCACCTTATGTAACAGATAATACTCCCTACAACTGTACAACAACTCACCTTATGTAACAGATAATACTCCCTGCAACTGTACAACAACTCACCTTATGTAACAGATAATACTCCCTACAACTGTAAAACAACTCACCTTTTGTAACAGATAATACTCCCTACAACTGTAAAACAACTCACCTTTTGTAACAGATAATACTCCCTACAACTGTACAACAACTCACCTTATGTAACAGATAATACTCCCTACAAGTGTACAACAACTCACCTTATGTAACAGATAATACTCCCTACAACTGTACAACAACTCACCTTATGTCACAGATAATACTCCCTACAACTGTACAACAACTCACCTTAAGTAACAGATAATACTCCCTACAACTGTACAACAACTCCCCTTATGTCACAGATAATACTCCCTACAACTGTACAACAACTCCCCTTATGTCACAGATAATAGTCCCTACAACTGTACAACAACTCACCTTATGTAACAGATAATACTCCCTACAACTGTACAACAACTCACCTTATGTAACAGATAATACTCCCTACAACTGTACAACAACTCACCTTATGTAACAGATAATACTCCCTACAACTGTACAACAACTCACCTTATGGAACAGATAATACTCCCTACAACTGTACAACAACTCACCTTATGTCACAGATAATACTCCCTACAACTGTACAACAACTCACCTTATGGAACAGATAATACTCCCTACAAGTGTACAACAACTCACCTTATGTAACAGATAATACTCCCTACAACTGTACAACAACTCACCTTATGTCACAGATAATACTCCCTACAACTGTACAACAACTCACCTTAAGTAACAGATAATACTCCCTACAACTGTACAACAACTCCCCTTATGTCACAGATAATACTCCCTACAACTGTACAACAACTCCCCTTATGTCACAGATAATAGTCCCTACAACTGTACAACAACTCACCTTATGTAACAGATAATACTCCCTACAACTGTACAACAACTCACCTTATGTAACAGATAATACTCCCTACAACTGTACAACAACTCACCTTATGTAACAGATAATACTCCCTACAACTGTACAACAACTCACCTTATGTCACAGATAATACTCCCTACAACTGTACAACAACTCACCTTATGGAACAGATAATACTCCCTACAAGTGTACAACAACTCACCTTAAGTAACAGATAATACTCCCTACAACTGTACAACAACTCACCTTATGTAACAGATAATACTCCCTACAAGTGTACAACAACTCACCTTAAGTAACAGATAATACTCCCTACAACTGTACAACAACTCACCTTATGGAACAGATAATACTCCCTACAACTGTACAACAACTCACCTTATGTCACAGATAATACTCCCTGCAACTGTACAACAACTCACCTTATGTCACAGATAATACTCCCTACAACTGTACAACAACTCACCTTATGGAACAGATAATACTCCCTACAAGTGTACAACAACTCACCTTAAGTAACAGATAATACTCCCTACAACTGTACAACAACTCACCTTATGTAACAGATAATACTCCCTACAACTGTACGACAACTCACCTTATGTAACAGATAATACTCCCTACAACTGTACGACAACTCACCTTATGTAACAGATAATACTCCCTACAACTGTACGACAACTCACCTTATGTCACAGATAATACTCCCTACAACTGTACGACAACTCACCTTATGTCACAGATAATACTCCCTACAAGTGTACAACAACTCACCTTATGTAACAGATAATACTCCCTACAACTGTACAACAACTCACCTTATGTAACAGATAATACTCCCTACAAGTGTACAACAACTCACCTTAAGTAACAGATAATACTCCCTACAACTGTACAACAACTCACCTTATGGAACAGATAATACTCCCTACAACTGTACAACAACTCACCTTATGTCACAGATAATACTCCCTACAACTGTACAACAACTCACCTTATGGAACAGATAATACTCCCTACAAGTGTACAACAACTCACCTTAAGTAACAGATAATACTCCCTACAACTGTACAACAACTCACCTTATGTAACAGATAATACTCCCTACAACTGTACGACAACTCACCTTATGTAACAGATAATACTCCCTACAACTGTACGACAACTCACCTTATGTCACAGATAATACTCCCTACAAGTGTACAACAACTCACCTTATGTAACAGATAATACTCCCTACAACTGTACAACAACTCACCTTATGTAACAGATAATACTCCCTACAAGTGTACAACAACTCACCTTATGTAACAGATAATACTCCCTACAACTGTACAACAACTCACCTTATGTAACAGATAATACTCCCTACAACTGTACAACAACTCACCTTATGGAACAGATAATACTCCCTACAACTGTACAACAACTCACCTTATGTAGCAGATAATACTCCCTACAAGTGTACAACAACTCACCTTAAGTAACAGATAATACTCCCTACAACTGTACAACAACTCACCTTATGGAACAGATAATACTCCCTACAACTGTACAACAACTCACCTTATGTCACAGATAATACTCCCTACAACTGTACAACAACTCACCTTATGGAACAGATAATACTCCCTACAACTGTACAACAACTCACCTTATGTCACAGATAATACTCCCTACAACTGTACAACAACTCACCTTATGTAACAGATAATACTCCCTACAACTGCACAACAACTCACCTTATGTAACAGATAATACTCCCTACAAGTGTACAACAACTCACCTTATGTAACAGATAATACTCCCTACAAGTGTACAACAACTCACCTTATGTAACAGATAATACTCCCTACAAGTGTACAACAACTCACCTTATGTAACAGATAATACTCCCTACAACTGTACAACAACTCACCTTATGTAACAGATAATACTCCCTACAACTGTACGACAACTCACCTTATGTAACAGATAATACTTCCGACAACTGTACGACAACTCACCTTATGTAACAGATAATACTCCCTACAACTGTACGACAACTCACCTTATGTAACAGATAATACTCCATACAACTGTACAACAACTCACCTGATGTAACAGATAATACTCCCTACAACTGTACAACAACTCACCTTATGTCACAGATAATACTCCCTACAACTGTACAACAACTCACCTTATGTAACAGATAATACTCCCTACAACTGTACAACAACTCACCTTATGTAACAGATAATACTCCCTACAACTGTACAACAACTCACCCTTATGTAACAGATAATAATCCCGACAACTGTACAACAACTCACCTTATGTAACAGATAATACTCCCTACAAGTGTACAACAACTCACCTTATGTAACAGATAATACTCCCTGCAACTGTACAACAACTCACCTTTTGTAACAGATAATACTCCCTACAACTGTAAAACAACTCACCTTTTGTAACAGATAATACTCCCTACAACTGTACAACAACTCACCTTATGTAACAGATAATACTCCCTACAACTGTACAACAACTCACCTTATGTAACAGATAATACTCCCTACAACTGTACAACAACTCACCTTATGTCACAGATAATACTCCCTACAACTGTACAACAACTCACCTTAAGTAACAGATAATACTCCCTACAACTGTACAACAACTCCCCTTATGTCACAGATAATACTCCCTACAACTGTACAACAACTCCCCTTATGTCACAGATAATACTCCCTACAACTGTACAACAACTCACCTTTTGTAACAGATAATACTCCCTACAACTGTACAACAACTCACCTTATGTAACAGATAATACTCCCTACAACTGTACAACAACTCACCTTATGTAACAGATAATACTCCCTACAACTGTACAACAACTCACCTTATGTCACAGATAATACTCCCTACAACTGTACAACAACTCACCTTATGGAACAGATAATACTCCCTACAAGTGTACAACAACTCACCTTAAGTAACAGATAATACTCCCTACAACTGTACAACAACTCACCTTATGTAACAGATAATACTCCCTACAACTGTACGACAACTCACCTTATGTAACAGATAATACTCCCTACAACTGTACGACAACTCACCTTATGTAACAGATAATACTCCCTACAACTGTACGACAACTCACCTTATGCCACAGATAATACTCCCTACAAGTGTACAACAACTCACCTTATGTAACAGATAATACTCCCTACAAGTGTACAACAACTCACCTTATGTAACAGATAATACTCCCTACAAGTGTACAATAACTCACCTTAAGTAACAGATAATACTCCCTACAACTGTACAACAACTCACCTTATGTAACAGATAATACTCCCTACAAGTGTACAACAACTCACCTTATGTAACAGATAATACTCCCTACAAGTGTACAACAACTCACCTTATGTAACAGATAATACTCCCTACAACTGTACAACAACTCACCTTATGTAACAGATAATACTCCCTACAAGTGTACAACAACTCACCTTATGTAACAGATAATACTCCCTACAAGTGTACAACAACTCACCTTATGTAACAGATAATACTCCCTACAAGTGTACAACAACTCACCTTATGGAACAGATAATACTCCCTACAAGTGTACAACAACTCACCTTAAGTAACAGATAATACTCCCTACAAGTGTACAACAACTCACCTTAAGTAACAGATAATACTCCCTACAACTGTACAACAACTCACCTTATGGAACAGATAATACTCCCTACAACTGTACAACAACTCACCTTATGTCACAGATAATGCTCCCTACAACTGTACAACAACTCACCTTATGGAACAGATAATACTCCCTACAAGTGTACAACAACTCACCTTAAGTAACAGATAATACTCCCTACAACTGTACAACAACTCACCTTATGTAACAGATAATACTCCCTACAACTGTACGACAACTCACCTTATGTAACAGATAATACTCCCTACAACTGTACGACAACTCACCTTATGTAACAGATAATACTCCCTACAACTGTACGACAACTCACCTTATGTCACAGATAATACTCCCTACAAGTGTACAACAACTCACCTTATGTCAGAGATAATACTCCCTACAACTGTACAACAACTCACCTTATGTAACAGATAATACTCCCTACAACTGTACAACAACTCACCTTAAGTAACAGATAATACTCCCTACAACTGTACAACAACTCACCTTATGGAACAGATAATACTCCCTACAACTGTACAACAACTCACCTTATGTAACAGATAATACTCCCTACAACTGTACAACAACTCACCTTATGGAACAGATAATACTCCCTACAACTGTACAACAACTCACCTTATGTAACAGATAATACTCCCTACAACTGTACAACAACTCACCTTATGGAACAGATAATACTCCCTACAACTGTACAACAACTCACCTTATGTAACAGATAATACTCCCTACAACTGTACAACAACTCACCTTATGTAACAGATAATACTCCCTACAACTGTACAACAACTCACCTTATGGAACAGATAATACTCCCTACAACTGTACAACAACTCACCTTAAGTAACAGATAATACTCCCTACAACTGTACAACAACTCACCTTATGGAACAGATAATACTCCCTACAACTGTACAACAACTCACCTTATGTAACAGATAATACTCCCTACAACTGTACAACAACTCACCTTATGGAACAGATAATACTCCCTACAACTGTACAACAACTCACCTTATGTAGCAGATAATACTCCCTACAAGTGTACAACAACTCACCTTATGTCACAGATAATACTCCCTACAACTGTACAACAACTCACCTTATGTAACAGATAATACTCCCTACAACTGTACAACAACTCACCTTATGTAACAGATAATACTCCCTACAACTGTACAACAACTCACCTTATGGAACAGATAATACTCCCTACAACTGTACAACAACTCACCTTATGTAACAGATAATACTCCCTACAACTGTACAACAACTCACCTTATGTAACAGATAATACTCCCTACAACTGTACAACAACTCACCTTATGGAACAGATAATACTCCCTACAAGTGTACAACTCACCTTATGTAACAGATAATACTCCCTACAAGTGTACAAGAACTCACCTTATGGAACAGATAATACTCCCTACAAGTGTACAACAACTCACCTTATGTAACAGATAATACTCCCTACAACTGTACAACAACTCACCTTATGTAACAGATAATACTCCCTACAACTGTACGACAACTCACCTTATGTAACAGATAATACTCCATACAAGTGTACAACAACTCACCTTATGTAACAGATAATACTCCCTACAAGTGTACAACAACTCACCTTATGGAACAGATAATACTCCCTACAAGTGTACAACAACTCACCTTATGTAACAGATAATACTCCCTACAACTGTACAACAACTCACCTTATGTAACAGATAATACTCCCTACAAGTGTACAACAACTCACCTTATGTCACAGATAATACTCCCTGTATACAGCTGTGATTTGATCATTTATGTGATATTGTATTTTATATTTTATGACTTATTTTTCAATTTTATTCTGATTTGTACATACACTTATTTTTTATTCATATCTTTTTTGTTGCTATTCCATCTTTTTTTTTTTTGTCTTCTACACTCTTATATTATATTATGATGAGTGAGCTGCTGTACCCAAATCATTTCCCTTGTGGATCAGTAAAGTTTGTCTAAGTCTGTGGATAAACAGTAGATGGCTCCAAACGACTGCTCTAAAGAGACACCAAAGCACCGACTTCAAACATGCTCAGAACATCACCGGGTCCTCCCCAACCACGGCTCACAGGATGAAGAACTACAACTGTTGCCATAGCGATAAACAATGTACAAGAAAACAGTATATCTTTATTATATCAGGGTATTATATCAGGGGCTTATTTTTATTTTATTTTATTTTATTTTTACCTTTCTACATTGTTATAAATTTAGATGTCATCCACGCATGTTTGGGTAATCTAGCAATCTCTCCCGGGCTCTATGCAAATCCTCCTTACTGTTAGCTGTACGATTCTGGACAAGGCTCCGCCCACGAGCCTGCGTCACTCAGGCTCCCACACAACAGTTCTCCATAAATACAGAAAAAACATGAAAACTGTGCACTACAGCTTCACAAACCTGATGCGATGTGCAGTAGTTTCATTAGTGGAAGGGGAGGAGGTGCTCATATGGCCAAAAACGAAACTTACGAATGAAAACGCATTTTCAAAACAATGAATGGAAACATGGTGATCTACATGTGTTACATGTTACTGTTAATACCACATAAAAGTCTCTTTAAATGAGAAAAGTCTTCCACATGTTACATCTAACAGGAAAGTCAAACTCATTATACAATTCTGAATGAATAAATACGTTAAAGATCCCATGACATGGTACTTGTTGATGCTTTTATATGGCTCCTTAATGGTTCCCTAATACTGTAAATGAATCCTTCTTCAAAATCAAGACTCAGTGCATGAGAAACAGAGATAAGATGAGAAAGAGTCATAAATGTCACTCTGGAACACTCCATTATGGGCGTTGTTGCTTGAATGCAAATGAGGAGGACAGAGATGGCCTATAGTAGAGGGTGGGGGCGTGGCCAAACTCTCCGCTCTCCGCTGTGCCGCTCTGATCCATTTCCGCGTTTTTGCGAGAGATGAGAAGCGTTCCATTGAAAAATGAACACATTTCCACAGAAAATAAAATTAAACCACTGCTGTTCAAAGGTCCAGAGGCTCAGATAAAGGACTTCCGAGCCTAGAAACACTCGGACGTGCCTCCAGGCAAATAAAAAAACACATTTCGCATTGCGTAGCTCCTCCGCAGTCCAAACTCTCTGGGCGTGATTTACAGAGACGCTGAGTACAGACAGACGGGGGTGGAACTGCATTTTTCAATCTGACGTCAAAAAGGTGCCTTGTTGAGAATCGCACGTTTGAGCTGTGTTTTTTTCTAACGCAGAAAAGGATCGCAAATGCTCAGTTTAGACATTTCACAACTTTTAACCATGGGGGGGGGGGCTAAACAGGGTAGGGGAGCTCACATTAACGTTCAAAAACCTCAGAAAGTGAAAATTTCATGCCATGGGACCTTTAAAAGAGCCAAGTCCAAACAATCCAGGTAGTCCAGTCCGGACCTAGTCTGGACCTAGTCTGGACCTAGTTCAAACCAGGCCTGGGTGGCTGAGAGTGCATCTGAGTTTTCAAAGGGTGCAAAGACAAAGCTAAACTTTTAAATGAGGCTTCAGTGCATCCTTTGCACTCCTGTAGACCAGGCGTGGTTAAACTAGATTTAGTCCAGACCTACTCCCGACCAAGTACAGACCTAGTCCACACCCAGCCCAGTCCTAGTCTACACCCACATCTAGACCGACTGTAGTCCAGACTAGTCCAGACCTAGAATAGACCTAACCCTGACCCCCCCAACCCAGTCCAGTCCGAGCCTAGACCTACTATAGACCTAGTCCAGACCAAACCAGACCAAGTCCAGACCTATCCATAGCTCCAGTCTTCCCCCTCTCCCTCTCTCCCTCCCCCTGCTCACAGCTCATCTCCCTTGGGTGCTTTTTTTTTTTTTTTGCTATCTGATCTGACACTGGATCCAAAACTATTTTAGACCGGCTTTGAACCTGGTTCAGACCTGGTTCAGACCTGGTTCAGACCTGGTTCAGACCTGGTTCAGACCTGGTTCAGACCTGGTTCAGACCTGGTTCAGACCTGGTTCAGACCTGGTTCAGACCTGTAGCTAGGTTTATTTTAGTTTCTTCATTTTAAAAAGGTCTCCTCCATATTTAGCATCTTATTCTTTTTTTTAGGTAAAGAAAATTATCCAAGATTTTAAAATTTTCTTTCTGATTTATTTAAAGGAGGAATTAACGTTTTTTGTTTTTTTTTACAATTTGAGCCTTATTTTGGTAATAAAACAAGTTGTTTTACTCACCCATAGCACTTTGGTGTCATATGGAGCACTTCCAGAGATGTTTATATCTGTAACACGAGTTCTCGGGGCATATAATATATAATGAAATATAGAAGCCTGATGTCTTAGTCTCGGATTTCGTTTGAGTCAAAAGTGGCCTGTAATCCCAGATTTATCCATAGTTTACAGCTTTGCGTTTCATGTTTGGGTCCCGGGAGCTGCGAGCACAGTCCGCACATGCGCACTGGCCTCCTCATCTACTCGAAACTATGGATAAATCTCGGATTACAGGCCACTTTTGACCACACGAAATTGTAGGAGGAGGAGGACAGAGATGGCCTATAGTAGAGGGTGGGGGCGTGGCCAAACTCTCCGCTCTCAGCTGATCCATTTCCGCGTTTTTGCGCGGAGAAGAGATGAGAAGCGTTCCATTGAAAAATAAACACATTTCCACAGAAAATAAAATTAAACCACTGCTGTTCAAAGGTCCACAGGCTCAGATAAAGGACTTCCGAGCCTAGAAACACTCGGACGTGCCTCCAGGCAAATAAAAAAACGCATTTCGCATTGCCTAGCGCATTCGCAGTCCAAACTCTCTGGGCGTGATTTACAGAGACGCTGAGTACAGACAGACGGGGGTGGAGCTGCATTTTTCAATAAAGGTCAATAAGGTGCCTTGTTGAGAATCGCCCGTTTGAGCTCTGTTTTTTTCTAACGCAGAAAAGGATCGCAAATGCTCAGTTTAGACATTTCGCAACTTTTAACCATGGGGGGGGGGGCTAAACAGGGTAGGGGAGCTCACATTAACGTTCAAAAACCTCAGAAAGTGAAAATTTCATGCCATGGGACCTTTAACTCCTCCTCTCAAACCAGTTCTTTTCCCTGGCTAAGATCTGTACCTCACTGTCCTCAAAGGAGTGGCCCGTGGCTTCTAGGTGGAGATGTACGGCAGATGAAGGTCCACTCTGGCACGTCACAGACAGTTTATTGTTTGAGAATCAGGAAGTGTGTAATTAGCTTAACCCTCAGTGGAAAGACTCTCCTCTGGTCTGTGAAAGTTGTGAAAAGTTCTTATAAACTCATCATGGTGACTAATTAGAGTGCGATGAATACATAAGTTAAGTGACAAATAACTTTGGACCACTGCAAACTGTTTAAAACGTTTTAAAGAAAATCACAGCCTGATCATTTCTATTTTGACTTGAGAGTTCACTGTAGTGCAACAGATACAGTCCTTCAGTCCTCACAAAAGTCCCTAAGTTGAAGTCTTATACCTGCACTCATCAGTCATCCAGGTACATTCTGCTTTGTTTCTTCACAGGTTCAGGGGCTTTTTGTGGAGATCTGATCTGACACAGGATCCTGGACGGTTCTTTGTGACTCGCATCTTCTGGAGGAGACCTGGGGACATGTGCTGCTCTGTTTGATCACTTTGAAATGAGCTGTAACGCGATCCTTATTTCTGAAGTTTGAACGTATACAGAGGGTCATAGTAGTAGTCTGTTTCATCTCAGACACTTTGTACTCAACAGTAACATGATTCTTATCTCTGCCGTTCATACACGAGGCAGTCATAGTAGTGGCAGAAGTAGCAGAAATCACTGTAGTAGTTGGAGTGGTAGTAGTAGCTTTGGTAGCGGTAGTAGTAGAAGGAGGAGGAGGAGTAGGAGGGATGAAGGGGGGATGAGGAAAGGGGGATGAAACACACTGATGGAGCAGCAGTATGTGGGTGAAGTGCCTTGCCTAACAACACAACGACAGAACTTCTGACCTTCAGTTTCAACCACAGAGCCACTAGTGTTATAGTAAAAGTACTTGGCATGGTAGTAACAGTAGTAGCTGCAGTATCTGACACACAGGGAGGGCATCCTGGTGAATCCCCAGACATCTGTAAAAGCATGAGCTCACATGAGTGTGAATGACGCAGGAGCAGCTGTGGACTCAGATTTATGTTTTTACTGACAGTCCTGAGGTCATGTGACTCATGATGTCATGTTACTATTAAAGTGGAGATTATTACACAGTATAATGTACTACATACTACACAGTATACTGTACTACATACTACACAGTATAATGTACTACATACTACACAGTATACTGTACTACATACTACACAGTATAATGTACTACATACTACACAGTATACTGTACTACATACTACACAGTATAATGTACTACATACTACACAGTATACTGTACTACTACTACACAGTATACTGTACTACATACTACACAGTATAATGTACTACTACTACACAGTATAATGTACTACATACTACACAGTATAATGTACTACATACTACACAGTATAATGTACTACATACTACACAGTATAATGTACTACATACTACACAGTATACTGTACTACATACTACACAGTATAATGTACTACATACTACACAGTATACTGTACTACATACTACACAGTATAATGTACTACATACTACACAGTATACTGTACTACTACTACACAGTATACTGTACTACATACTACACAGTATAATGTACTACTACTACTACACAGTATAATGTACTACATACTACACAGTATACTGTACTACATACTACACAGTATACTGTACTACATACTACACAGTATAATGTACTACATACTACACAGTATAATGTACTACATACTACACAGTATAATGTACTACATACTACACAGTATAATGTACTACATACTACACAGTATAATGTACTACATACTACACAGTATACTGTACTACATACTACACAGTATAATGTACTACATACTACACAGTATACTGTACTACATACTACACAGTATAATGTACTACATACTACACAGTATACTGTACTACATACTACACAGTATAATGTACTACTACTACACAGTATAATGTACTACTACTACTACACAGTATAATGTACTACATACTACACAGTATACTGTACTACATACTACACAGTATAATGTACTACTACTACACAGTATAATGTACTACTACTACACAGTATAATGTACTACTACTACACAGTATAATGTACTACTACTACACAGTATAATGTACTACTACTACACAGTACAATGTACTACTACTACTACACAGTATAATGTACTACATACTACACAGTATAATGTACTACATACTACACAGTATACTGTACTACATACTACACAGTATAATGTACTACATACTACACAGTATACTGTACTACATACTACACAGTATAATGTACTACATACTACACAGTATAATGTACTACTACTACTACACAGTATAATGTACTACTACTACACAGTATACTGTACTACATACTACACAGTATAATGTACTACTACTACACAGTATAATGTACTACTACTACACAGTATACTGTACTACATACTACACAGTATAATGTACTACTACTACACAGTATAATGTACTACATACTACACAGTATAATGTACTACTACTACACAGTATAATGTACTACTACTACTACACAGTATAATGTACTACATACTACACAGTATAATGTACTACTACTACACAGTATAATGTACTACCACTACAGAGTATAATGTACTACTACTACACAGTATAATGTACTACTACTACTACACAGTATAATGTACTACTACTACTACACAGTATAATGTACTACTACTACACAGTATAATGTACTACTACTACACAGTATACTGTACTACATACTACACAGTATAATGTACTACTACTACACAGTATAATGTACTACTACTACTACACAGTATAATGTACTACTACTACACAGTATACTGTACTACATACTACACAGTATAATGTACTACTACTACACAGTATAATGTACTACTACTACACAGTATAATGTACTACTACTACTACACAGTATAATGTACTACTACTACACAGTATACTGTACTACATACTACACAGTATAATGTACTACATACTACACAGTATAATGTACTACTACTACACAGTATAATGTACTACTACTACACAGTATAATGTACTACTACTACACAGTATAATGTACTACATACTACACAGTATAATGTACTACTACTACTACACAGTATAATGTACTACTACTACTACACAGTACAATGTACTACTACTACACAGTATAATGTACTACTACTACACAGTACAATGTACTACTACTACACAGTATAATGTACTACTACTACACAGTATAATGTACTACTACTACTACACAGTATAATGTACTACTACTACTACACAGTATAATGTACTACTACTACACAGTATAATGTACTACTACTACACAGTATAATGTACTACTACTACACAGTATAATGTACTACATACTACACAGTATAATGTACTACATACTACACAGTATAATGTACTACATACTACACAGTATAATGTACTACATACTACACAGTATACTGTACTACATACTACACAGTATAATGTACTACATACTACACAGTATACTGTACTACATACTACACAGTATAATGTACTACATACTACACAGTATACTGTACTACATACTACACAGTATAATGTACTACATACTACACAGTATACTGTACTACTACTACACAGTATAATGTACTACATACTACACAGTATAATGTACTACTACTACTACACAGTATAATGTACTACATACTACACAGTATAATGTACTACTACTACACAGTATAATGTACTACTACTACACAGTATAATGTACTACTACTACACAGTATAATGTACTACTACTACACAGTATAATGTACTACTACTACACAGTATACTGTACTACTACTACACAGTATAATGTACTACTACTACACAGTATAATGTACTACATACTACACAGTATAATGTACTACTACTACACAGTATAATGTACTACATACTACACAGTATAATGTACTACATACTACACAGTATACTGTACTACATACTACACAGTATAATGTACTACATACTACACAGTATAATGTACTACATACTACACAGTATAATGTACTACATACTACACAGTATACTGTACTACATACTACACAGTATAATGTACTACATACTACACAGTATACTGTACTACATACTACACAGTATAATGTACTACATACTACACAGTATACTGTACTACATACTACACAGTATAATGTACTACTACTACACAGTATAATGTACTACTACTACTACACAGTATAATGTACTACATACTACACAGTATACTGTACTACATACTACACAGTATAATGTACTACTACTACACAGTATAATGTACTACTACTACACAGTATAATGTACTACTACTACACAGTATAATGTACTACTACTACACAGTATAATGTACTACTACTACACAGTACAATGTACTACTACTACTACACAGTATAATGTACTACATACTACACAGTATACTGTACTACATACTACACAGTATAATGTACTACATACTACACAGTATACTGTACTACATACTACACAGTATAATGTACTACTACTACTACACAGTATAATGTACTACATACTACACAGTATAATGTACTACTACTACACAGTATAATGTACTACTACTACTACACAGTATAATGTACTACATACTACACAGTATACTGTACTACATACTACACAGTATAATGTACTACTACTACACAGTATAATGTACTACTACTACACAGTATAATGTACTACTACTACACAGTATAATGTACTACTACTACACAGTATAATGTACTACTACTACACAGTACAATGTACTACTACTACTACACAGTATAATGTACTACATACTACACAGTATACTGTACTACATACTACACAGTATAATGTACTACATACTACACAGTATACTGTACTACATACTACACAGTACAATGTACTACTACTACTACACAGTATAATGTACTACATACTACACAGTATACTGTACTACATACTACACAGTATAATGTACTACTACTACACAGTATAATGTACTACTACTACTACACAGTATAATGTACTACATACTACACAGTATAATGTACTACTACTACACAGTATAATGTACTACTACTACTACACAGTATAATGTACTACATACTACACAGTATAATGTACTACCACTACAGAGTATAATGTACTACTACTACACAGTATAATGTACTACTACTACTACACAGTATAATGTACTACTACTACTACACAGTATAATGTACTACTACTACACAGTATAATGTACTACTACTACACAGTATACTGTACTACATACTACACAGTATAATGTACTACTACTACACAGTATAATGTACTACTACTACTACACAGTATAATGTACTACTACTACACAGTATACTGTACTACATACTACACAGTATAATGTACTACTACTACACAGTATAATGTACTACTACTACACAGTATAATGTACTACTACTACTACACAGTATAATGTACTACTACTACACAGTATACTGTACTACATACTACACAGTATAATGTACTACATACTACACAGTATAATGTACTACTACTACACAGTATAATGTACTACTACTACACAGTATAATGTACTACTACTACACAGTATAATGTACTACATACTACACAGTATAATGTACTACTACTACTACACAGTATAATGTACTACTACTACACAGTATAATGTACTACTACTACTACACAGTACAATGTACTACTACTACACAGTATAATGTACTACTACTACACAGTACAATGTACTACTACTACACAGTATAATGTACTACTACTACACAGTATAATGTACTACTACTACTACACAGTATAATGTACTACTACTACTACACAGTATAATGTACTACTACTACACAGTATAATGTACTACTACTACACAGTATAATGTACTACATACTACACAGTATAATGTACTACATACTACACAGTATAATGTACTACTACTACACAGTATAATGTACTACTACTACACAGTATAATGTACTACTACTACACAGTATAATGTACTACTACTACTACACAGTATAATGTACTACTACTACACAGTATAATGTACTACTACTACACAGTATAATGTACTACTACTACACAGTATAATGTACTACTACTACACAGTATAATGTACTACTACTACACAGTATAATGTACTACATACTACACAGTATAATGTACTACTACTACACAGTATAATGTACTACTACTACACAGTATAATGTACTACTACTACACAGTATAATGTACTACTACTACACAGTATAATGTACTACATACTACACAGTATAATGTACTACTACTACTACACAGTATAATGTACTACATACTTCGGAGTATACTATACACTACACTACACATTATACTGTACTATAGTATTGCTATTAAACGTGCAATTTATTTTTACCATTTTCTTATTTACTTATTTTTATTATTATTATTTATCTCGTCTGCTGCACTTTTTGTTCAAACTTTCTTTTGCACTAAACAGCCTGGAGCTAATGTGGCAAGAGAATATCTTCTGTGTGAGATCAATAAAGTCTGATCTGATCTGATCTGATCTTCTCTTACTATCACCACTACAGACACAGCTCAGAAGTCAGTGACTCTTCTCCACAGCCGCAGCGCTCACACTTTAGGTCTTTAGACATAAGTGCACCTTTAAGGACGC
>JAVJIX010000118.1:627500-680000 GCA_036785185.1 Paratrypauchen microcephalus | reverse complement strand
CGTCGTGTGGGTGAGCGCTTTGCTGATGTCAATGTTGTGGATCGAGTGGCCCATGGTGGTGGTGGGGTAATGGTATGGGCAGGCATCTGTTATGGACGAAGAACACAGGTGCATTTTATTGATGGCATTTTGAATGCACAGAGATACCGTGATGAGATCCTGAGGCCCATTGTTGTGCCATACATCCATGAACATCACCTCATGTTTCAGCAAGATAATGCACGGCCCCATGTTGCAAGGATCTGTACACAATTCTTGGAAGCTGAAAATGTTCCAGTTCTTGCATGGCCAGCATACTCACCGGACATGTCACCCATTGAGCATGTTTGGGATGTGCTTGACCGGCGAATACGACACCGTGTACCAGCTCCCACTAATATCCAGCAACTTCGCACAGCCATTGAAGAGGAGTGGACCAACATTCCACAGGCCACAACTGACAATCTGATAAACTCTATGTGAAGAAGATGTGTTGCACTGCATGAGGCAAATGGTGGTCACACCAGATACTGACTGGTTCTGAGTCCCCAGACCCCCAATAAAGCAAAAAAAAACTGCACATTTCAGAGTGGCCTTTTATTGTGGGCAGTCTGGGGCGCACCTGTGCACTGGTCATGATGTCGGATCAGCATCTTGATGTGGCGCACCTGTGAGGTGGAGTGGATTATCTCAGCAAAGCAGAAGTGCTCACTATCACACATTTAGACAGATTTGTGAACAATGTTTGAGAGAAATGGTAGTGTTGTGTATCTGGAATGAATTTTAGATCTTTAAGTCCATCTCAGGAAAAATGGGAGCAAAAACAAAAGTGTTGCGTTTATATTTTTGTTGAGTGTACGTGCAGATGTGCGGCTTGTATCCTGACATCAGTAGAGACCAGCGCTATGGAGACGCCATCGCTCTGCCTGGAATGTTCCACAGTGTGACTTTAAAGAGCTCTTTACATTTATTCAGTTACAGGTGGTAGAAAAACAGACATTGTGACTGTGAGCGGGGTCACTGCTCCACAGATCTGACCTGGAACGTGGTTTAGCTTGGTCTCCATGGAGATAGAAAGGTTTAATGCCATACTGTGGAACATTACAGACCAAGCAACATCTCCATGAAGAAAAGTGTTTGACCCTCCACCAGAAAAGTTACACAATGCAGCTTTAACATAAGGTTTCAAAAGAGAAGAGAGAGAGAGCACACAGGTAACTTAGGAAAAAGAGTAAGAGGGCAAGAAATGGAGAGAAGGCAGGGAGAGAGAGAGAGAATGAGGGACAATGAGAGAGGAAGGAGAGATGCAAAGAAAGGAGGAGTAAGAGAGAGAATGAAGGGGTAAAGAGGGGGATCAGAGACAGCAGCAGAGGAGAGAGAGAAAGACAGAAAGTTGGGTAAGAGAGTAAGGGAGAGAGAAAGCCAGAGAGGGGGAAGAGGAGGAGAGAGGAAGCCAGAGAGGGGGAAGAGGAGGAGAGAGGAAGGCAGAGAGGGGGAAGAGGAAGAGAGAGGAAGCCAGAGAGGGGGAAGAGGAGGAGAGAGGAAGCCAGAGATGGGGAAGAGGAAGAGAGAGGAAGCCAGAGAGGGGGAAGAGGAAGAGAGAGGAAGCCAGAGAGGGGGAAGAGGAGGAGAGAGAAAGCCAGAGAGGGGGAAGAGGAAGAGAGAGGAAGCCAGAGAGGGGGAAGAGAGAGGAAGCCAGAGAGGGGGAAGAGGAGGGAGAGAGAAAGCCAGAGAGGGGGAAGAGGAAGAGAGAGGAAGCCAGAGAGGGGGAAGAGGAAGAGAGAGGAAGCCAGAGAGGGGGAAGAGGAGGAGAGAGAAAGCCAGAGAGGGGGAAGAGGAAGAGAGAGGAAGCCAGAGAGGGGGAAGAGGAGGAGAGAGAAAGCCAGAGAGGGGGAAGAGGAGGAGAGAGAAAGCAATGGGGAGCAGAAATGTGAGAACAAAGGAGGAGGGAGAAGGAGGGAGTGGTAGAAAAAGAGGGAAAGGGAAGAGGAGAGTAAGAAGGAAAGGAGAGAGAAAGAGAGGGTTAAAGTTGGAGAACAAAGGAGGAGTGAGAGCAGAAGAGGAGAGGAATGCGAGAGACTGCACTCTGTCATTTGTCTGATGGTTTTTACACAGAGATTAAAGTGAAAAACAGATTTTCTGAAAGACGGAAAGACAATAAAAGAGAACAAACGTGTGTGAGAAGAGAGGGAGCAGAATGAGAGTACAGAGAGAGGAGAGAGAGGAAGGGAGAAGAAAGAGAGAGTGAAAGTGAGAGAGATGAGAGAAAGCGCGAGAGAGAGACGAACGAGAGAGGAAAGAAAGGGAGTGAGGAGAAAGAGAGAGAGAGAAAGTGAGAGAGATGAGAGAAAGTGTGAGAGAGAGGAAAGACAGAGGAGGTAGAGAGAGAGGAAGGGAGAAGAAGGAAAGGATAAAGTAGAGAGAGATGACAGACAGAGAGTGAGGAGAGAGAGAGGTAGGAGATAGAGAGAGAGAGAGAGAGAGAGAGAAAGTGAGAGATGAGAGAGAGTGTGTGAGAAAGAGGAGAGAGAGGAAAGACAGAGAGGGAGGGACATATTTTTGGGTATTATTAAAGGTGCAGTATGTAACTTTTCTCTTGGGGTTCTGCCAGCTGCTCGTCTCCATGGAGATGTTCCACAGTGCAGTTTTAAACTTCACCTGGATTGATTGAATAGAGCTGTTTCCAGTGTTACTGTGGGCTCTCCTCTCCAAAGATCTGATCCGTAACATAATGTACCTTTAAGTCCCACTGCTGTTTGGCCTGTGCTTCATTCTGAGCTATTTTTACATCTCCACATGTGAAAGTTCACTCAGTCCTGCTTTAGTCCTCCCCTGAGCCCCATCTCCAGTCTGGACTCTGGTCTCTGGTCCAAGTCCCGGTCTAGTCCAGGTCTGGTCCAAGACCAGAGCCAGAGGAATGTAGAAGAGGCAGAGAAACATCCCAAGTTTCCCCATGTGAAGCCCACAGCACGTTTGGGTTCTTCAGCCAAAACCACAAAGACCAGGCCGAGTCCAGACCGAGACCAAGACCAGGCCGAGTCCAGACCGAGACCAAGACCAGGCCGAGTCCAGACCGAGACCAAGACCAGGTCGAGTCCAGACCGAGACCAAGACCAGGCCGAGTCCAGACCGAGACCAAGACCAGGCCGAGTCCAGACCGAGACCAAGACCAGGTCGAGTCCAGACCGAGACCAAGACCAGGCCTAATCCAGATCTAGTCCAGAGCTAATCCAGATCTAGTCCAGGCCTAATCCAGATCTAGTCCAGAGCTAATCCAGATCTAGTCCAGGCCTAATCCAGATCTAGTCCAGACCTAATCCAGACCTAATCCAGACCTAATCCAGACCTAATCCAGATCTAGTCCAGACCTAGTCCAGACCTAGTCCAGACCTAGTCCAGATCTAGTCCAGATCTAGTCCAGACCTAGTCCAGACCTAGTCCAGACCTAATCCAGATCTAGTCCAGACCTAGTCCAGACCTAATCCAGATCTAGTCCAGACCTAGTCCAGACCTAATCCAGATCTAGTCCAGACCTAATCCAGACCTAATCCAGATCTAGTACAGACTTAATCCAGACCTAATCCAGACCTAATCCAGATCTAGTCCAGACCTAGTCCAGACCTAATCCAGATCTAGTCCAGACCTAATCCAGACCTAATCCAGGCAGAGTCCAGACCTAATCCAGATCTAGTCTAGATTTAGTCCAGACTGAGCCCAGACCAACTCCACACCAAGACCAGACCAAGTCCAGACCTACTCCAGACAGAGTCCAGACCTACTCCAGACCTAATCCAGCCCTAATCCAGATCTAGTCCAGACCTAATCCATACCTAATCCATTAGGTAATGGCATTAAACCATTCTATCTCCATGGAGACCTACTCCAGACAGAGTCCAGACCTAATCCAGATCTAGTCCAGACCTAATCCATACCTAATCCAGATCTAGTCCAGACCTAATCCAGATCTAGTCCAGACCTAATCCAGATCTAGTCCAGACCTAATCCAGACCTAATCCAGATCTAGTCCAGATCTAGTCTAGATTTAGTCCAGACTGAGTCCAGACCAACTCCACACCAAGACCAGACCAAGTCCAGACCTACTCCAGACAGAGTCCAGACCTAATCCAGATCTAGTCCAGACCTAATCCAGACCTACTCCAGACAGAGTCCAGACCTAATCCAGACAGAGTCCAGACCTAATCCAGATCTAGTCCAGATCTAGTCTAGATTTAGTCCAGACCAAGTCCAGACCTACTCCAGACAGAGTCCAGACCTAATCCAGACAGAGTCCAGACCTAATCCAGACAGAGTCCAGACCTAATCCAGATCTAGTCCAGACCAAATCCAGACCTAGTCCAGACCTAATCCAGATCTAGTCCAGACCGAGTCCAGATCTCATACTGATTTAGTCCAGACCAAGTTCAAACCGAGTCTAGACCGAGCTCAGCCCAAGACCAGAGACAATATACAGAAATAACTCAAACTAAGTGGGCAAAAAAAGTTCAAGCCAAATTGGGCAAAATTACAAAGAGGATGGGAGGGCATCTGACACACTTATCATAAATGTGCTCAAACCCGGCTCATGCTCACACTTCAGTTCTTTCTGTAAATGATCAGATCTTTGCCAAAACACAAACATTGCACCATTTTTGGATTCTAAAGAAATCCTGGAAGAAAAACCTGGAATTATAAAAACATTTTAGCAACAAGAAATAAGCATCTTGTATTCTGAATTTACATCTTTAGATCGCCATGTTATCTTTTATCGCTTTGTTAATTCAACGCAAAAAAACTCCCGATCACAACCCACTAATGACACGACTGCACATCGCGTCAGGTTTGTGACGTCGTACACACTTTTCTATCATGTTTTTGTATATTTATAGAGAATTATCACGTACGGAGCATGGGCGACGTGGACTTGTGGGCGGAGCCTTGTCTCAAATCGCACTGCCAACCGTAAAGAGGTTTTGAATACAGCCCAGGAGAGATCGCTAGATGATTCAAACATACATGGGTGACGTCTAAAACCTATTCAGGCATGTTTTTGATGAGGAAACAATGTTAGAACTGGGGGGGGCAAATAATCGTCATGACAATGCATCGCGATACTAACTTTCACAATATACTGCATCAATTCTTGATGCCAAAAATCAATTATTATTAATTAATAATTTATTAATTATTAATAAATAAATAAATTACTTATTAGTTTTTTTTTTTATCATAAATCCTATGCACTTTTTTCTTTGTGAAAGGGTATTGTTTGTTACAGGGCTCTCAAGTCTCACACATTGAGAGTGTGACACACGCAATTCGACGTGTTCACACGCTCACACGCCACACATGGCATTTCTCACGCTGATTTTTTTTTTTTTTTTTTTTTGGTGCCCAGAAAATCGGTCTGTGTGGCTCAGTTTATGCAGGCACCGCGCGTTTTCAGTGAAAAAAAACTCTCCCCCTCCTCCCCGCCCTGCTCCCCGGAAAAAAATCAGCCAATCAGAAAATAGATTGTTCTGTTGTTGGGCAGACTGTAGAGTGTAGTTTCAGCTGCTAAGCGCACACTGCGGTGATGATAAAACAAACTGAGAACCATCAGGTAATAACTTCATTTATAGAACTCTCATTAGTTGCTTTGTAGTTTAAGTTTGCTCTTTAGACAAACATTTACAGCAGGGCTCTCAAGTCTCACGCACTGAGAGAGACAATTCGATGCGTTCACACGGCATTTCTCATGCAATTTAAGGGCCACCCCGCTCCGCTCCTCGGGAAAAATTGTTCACTCGCACACACACACACACACCCCCCGCGCGCTCCTCGGAAATTACGCAGCCTCACGCACGACCCCGCTCAAAACTTGAGAGCCCTGTTTGTTATGATGTAGCTACCTCCAAAATGGCAAATGTTTGAACATCATTTTTTGTTTTAGAAAAAATCCTATGCACTTTTTTTGTTATTGGTTTGGTTTATTTGTTTTTGTTATTCAATAAATTCAGTTCTGAATTGAGTTGCTCAGAGTTCTGTATCAATTGAAGACACGACCCAGATACACAGACACTGATATTTAAGTTATCCTCTTTTTTTTTGGTACATTTTCACTGAAGTATGTCGAATATATTGCAATGCATCACAGTAATTCAAGTATCATGATGCATCGTGATAGTATCGCATCGTGGCATATGAATCGTGATTCGAATTGAATCGTGACTTCTTTGCCAATACCCACCCCTAGTTAGAACATGGAAGAAATCTAAAAAGAATGCATTATAAACCCTTTTGAAACGGTAAAAAGCATAAACACCACAAATGCTTTAGTTTCGTTTTACACTGTGATGTGAGAGGGCCACGTTTACATGAGCTTTGTTCATTCCAAATTAATTGTTCTGAATTAAATTCGTTTACTTGGAAATAATAATTCCGAATTGGGGTTTACATGGAAACCACGTTAAATCGGCTTTATTTATTTCCGCTCAACATCTGGGGGTCAGGAAGGGTTCTGATTGGACAGGGACACCAACGGATTTACGTCGACAAGAAGAAAACATCAGCTGCTCCCGGCTTTTGTTATCTCGGTTTGGTTCGTGTTTTTATGTTTTCTGCTATCCGCTCTTTTCATTATTTGTAGTTCTTCCAGCGAACTTATTCAAATAATAGTTTCGGTTCGAGACCAGCGTTTGCTCCGAGTCGCCATCTCGCCGTGCGTCACTGCGTCAGAAGGACGACCCAACGAGCGCCAAACGACAAACGGAATTATTTTTAAGCACAATAAATGTTTACATGATTGTGGAATAAATTAATTCAGCTTTAAAATCAGAATAAGCCACCCACTTAATTCAAACTTAAGTTCAATTCCAAATAATCATTTTCATTAGGAATTTTAAAGCAGAATTTTTTTTTTTTTCAGAATTAACTTTTTTTTAATTGCAATTAAAGCTCTCATGCAAATGTGGCAACAGTAGCTTTAAATTAAACATAATACTATACAACTATTATAAGTATTTAAGATATTGTTCAGTTTTGAAAAGCACAAAACACATCCTGGGCTCCTGTATCTTTGTCGTCCGACTGATTCAGTGTCATAAATAATATAAGAACAGTTTGGTCATGTCCTCCTCTCCCTGAAGCAGCGATTACACACACAAATCTCCCTCTGAAACACACACCAGAAAAACACACCAAAAACACACAAAAAACACACCAAAAACACACCAAAAACACACCAGCTGTAAGCTCTTCAGATGTGGTGACAGTGTAAAGTACGAGTCCTGTCATCATTTCAACATAATTCTACTTCTATACAGCCTTTTTGACAGTTCATTTAATCCACAAAACTCAAATCAGATGAGAATAATTATATCATATCATATTATATTATAATAATTATAATATTATAATAATTATAGCTCTTCAAATGTGTGCGGGAAAAAATAATAATTCTTTGGGTGTTTGTTGGCAGTGGCCAGATCTGAGGGTCAGAGACAGGGTCAGAGGAGGAGGGGTCAGAGGAAGACAGGGTCAGAGGAGGAGGGGGTCAGAGAAGAAGAGGGTCAGAGGAAGAGAGGGTTAGAGGAGAAGAGGGTCTGATGAGAAGGGGGAGAGAGGAGGAGAGGGTGAGAGAAGGAGAGAGGACAGAGGAGGAGGGGTCAGAGGGGGAGAGGGTCAGAGGAGGAGGGGGTCAGAGAAGAAGAGGGTCAGCGGAGGAGAGGGACAGAGGAGGAGGGGGTCAGAGGAGGAGGGGTCAGAGGAGGAGGGGTCAAAGGAGGAGAGGGTCAGAGGAGGAGGGGGTCTGATGAGGAGGAGGGGTCAGAGGAGGAGGGAGGTCAGAGGAGGAGGGGTCAGAGGAGGAGAGGGTCAGAGGAGGAGGGGGTCTGATGAGGAGAGAGAGGGTCAGAGGAGGAGGGGGTCTGATGAGGAGGAGGGGTCAGAGGAGGAGGGAGGTCAGAGGAGGAGGGGTCAGAGGAGGAGAGGGTCAGAGGAGGAGAGGGTCAGAGGAAGACAGGGTCAGAAGAGGAGGGGGTCAGAGAAGAAGAGGGTCAGAGGAAGAGAGGGTCAGAGGAGGAGGGGGTCAGAGGAGGAGGGGTCAGAGGAGGAGGGGGTCAGAGGAAGAGAGGGTCAGAGGGGGAGGGGGTCAGAGGAGCAGAGACAGGGTCAGAGGAAGACAGGGTCAGAGGGGGAGGTTGTCAGAGGAGGGGGTCAAAAGAGGAGGGGGTCAGAGAAGAAGAGGGTCAGAGGAGGAGAGGGTCAGAGGAGGGGGTCAGAGGAGGAGGGGGTCTGAGGAGGAGAGGGTCTGAGGAGCAGAGACAGGGTCAGAGGAGGAGGGGGTCAGAGGAGGAGAGGGTCAGAGGAAGAGAGGGTCAGAGGAGGAGAGGGTCAGAGGAAGAGAGGGTCAGAGGAGGAGAGGGTCAGAGGAAGAGAGGGTCTGAGGAGGAGAGGGTCTGAGGAGCAGAGACAGGGTCAGAGGAGGAGGGGGTCAGAGGAGGAGAGGGTCAGAGGAGGAGGGGGTCAGAGGAGGAGAGGGTCAGAGGAGGAGGGGGTCAGAGGAGGAGAGGGTCAGAGGAGGAGAGGGTCTGAGGAGCAGAGACAGGGTCAGAGGAGGAGGGGGTCAGAGGAGGAGAGGGTCAGAGGAGGAGGGGGTCAGAGGAGGAGAGGGTCAGAGGAAGAGAGGGTCAGAGGAGGAGAGGGTCTGAGGAGGAGAGGGTCAGAGGAGGAGGGGGGTCTGAGGAGGAGGTTGTCCTACCTGTCGATCTGGGCTCCCAAGCGCTACTGCGCATGCGCACCACCCCTAAGTGCTGTTACAGTTTAAAGGGCCATCGATTTGAGCTACCCGGGGCAGAAATGGAGTTGTTTTCAACAGTGACAACGCAAGTAAGTAACATTTTAACACTCTATTGGTTTTATTGTATGTTTTAACCAATTAAGCATGTAACGATATGACGATGACGATATGTGAATGTTAGATTTGCGGCAGAATATCTACGTCAGATGATAATAGTTTGGATTTATTATTTTACTTGATCGTTATCGTTTTCATTACATCGTATTTTGTTATTTTGTTTCCATGTAAATGTAGAAAACTTATATACACTGCCTGACAAAAGTATTAGGACGACTGTGTATTTCTGAACTTTCATAAATAATGATAACAAGACGTATTGGTAATAACAACAAATCAATTTATTGATATATTAAAGCAAATTTCATCATGTGTAAAGGCAGATTATTGCAAAAATGGGGACTCATGGCAGTGTAGGTCTAACTCAGGTCTAAACCAGGACTAGACTAGGACTATGGTCCTAATACTTTTGTCAGGCAGTGTAAACTCCACAGACACAGAGGGAACATGCAGACTCCAGAGACACAGGGACATGTAAACACCACAGGGGAAGAACATGCAAACTTCACAGACACAAGGAGGGAATGTAAAGTCTACAGACACAGGAAGAACATGTAAACACAAGGAGAACGTGCGTTGTGATCTTATATGGCAATGACAATAAAGCAATTTAATTGAATTGAAACTCCAAAGACACAGGTAGAACATGCAAACTCTAAAGACACAAGGACAACATGCAAACTTTACAAACAAAAGGAGAATATGCAAACTCCATAGACACAGGGAGAACAAGGAGAAACCAGCCTGGGAATCCCATTCCGGACTGAGGGGTGAAAGCAGCAAATAAAACACGACCAAAACAAACACGGCTTAACTTGAACCAAATATGGATCATTCTGTTTCCTCCTGCAGCAGCTCCAGCACTAGCATCACATTCACTAAAACGTTTCCACTCCGCTCTTGTCTTTTTTGGTTATTTTTGGAAAAGCACATCTGTTGTGACAGGACTTTTCCTCTTTACATGCATCTGTCAAAGTAAACACCATTTACCATCTTACTTTAAACTCTCATTTTTATTTTCAGCCAAAACCAAACAGACAGAAGTAAACACAGGCTTAGACTTTCATACGAGCTGCAGAAAACAGAGAAATGATCTGTTATTTACTACCTACAGTTCACTACACCTACATCCTCCTGTCTGCACTTACACTTTAAAGGAAAAGTAAAGTTTTTTTTTTTTTTTTTGTGTGTTTTTTTTTTACAATTTGAGCCTTATTTCGGTAATAAAACAAGTTGTTTTACTCACCCATAGCACTTTGGTGTCATATGGAGCACTTCCAGAGATGTTTTAGATTAGCGTTAGGCTAGCGCGACTTCTAGCCATAGCTCGGGGCATATAATATATTCCCCAAGCATGTAATATGCCCCGTGCGGGCTCCAAATAACACAAACTTTAGCACTTTTCAAATCATAGAAGCCCGATGTCTTAGTCTACGATTTCGTTTGAGTCAAAAGTGGCCTGTAATCCGAGATTTATCCATAGTTTACAGCTTTGTGTTTCATGTTTGGGTCCCGGGAGCTGAGAGCACAGTCCACACATGCGCACTGGCCTCTTCATCTACTCGAAACTATGGATAAATCTCGGATTACAGGCCACTTTTGACCACACGAAATCGTAGGCTAAGACATCGAGCTTCTATGATTTGAAAAGTGCTAAAGTTTGTGTTATTTGGAGACCGCAAACAAGAGCCCCGAGAACTCACATGATTCAAGATTCAAGATTCAAGATTCAAGATTGTTTATTTGTCATATGCAGAATCAACACAAGGTCAACAATGCAATGAAATGCTTAGGATCAGAAGAACCGTTGACTCGCTAAGATAGTCAAGAAGTACTAATAACATGCAATAATAGTACATGGTAAGAAAAGTGTTGCAAAATGATGGAGATCACAAATCTAAAACATCTCTGGAAGTGCTCCATATGACACCAAAGTGCTATGGGTGAGTAAAACAACTTGTTTTATTACCGAAATAAGGCTCAGATTGTAAAAAAAAACGTTGCTGCATTATTCACAATAGACTCTGAGCTTTAAACCATGTCAGAATGTTCCCTCATCAAAAACATACCTGTGTCCGAATATCCACCTCAGTCCCTAACCCCTCACAGGCCGGAACTCTTTAGAGTGATCTGGACACACTGCTCACTACAGTCGGGTCACATGAATCTGACGTCTGGGTAATAAAAACTCCTAAGATTATTATCTTAGGAGTTTTTGTCACACTGAATTTCACGTTAACAGACTGGGTTATTACCTTTTTATCTGAAATGTTGAAATTATCGATTTATTAACATCTTATTATTATTATTATAATTATTATTTAGTCATGTTTTATTCAGAATCCAGATCAGAGCCATAAACCAGCACTTTTATCTCCTTCATTCAGTCGGGTTGTGTC
Organism: Paratrypauchen microcephalus; assembly: GCA_036785185.1. Classification (NCBI taxonomy): domain Eukaryota; kingdom Metazoa; phylum Chordata; class Actinopteri; order Gobiiformes; family Gobiidae; genus Paratrypauchen; species Paratrypauchen microcephalus. The sequence continues at coordinate 668,729 of JAVJIX010000118.1, read as the reverse complement.
CAGTTAAACTCCTGTCACTGTAGCCACTGTTTTCCCAACTCTCCCAGTGCATTGTGGTCTATACTGACCGCTCTAGTGACCACCGACACCCACTACTTTTCAAGGTGCATTGTGGGAAATTCTGAATGCACTACTTTTTCACCAACTGTCCATTCGGACAGCCCTAAAAATGTCATGACCCGTAGTACCTTAAGTAGGGACCCGTGTGGACATTCGGACACAGTCATGGAGTAAAGATGTTGGCAGCTGGAGTCACCAGAGTTCTCCTGTAAAACATGGATCAGTTTACAGTTTTTGAAACCATGGTTCAATTATATTTAAAATCTGTGAAATCTGCATGAAAAAAATTGTAAATTTTGCATAAACGTTGTAGATAAAAAGATACTTTCCTGTATTTTTAACATGGAAAAAAGCTTATTATACACTCTTTATCGAAATGTTTTTGTGCACTGATATCTGGTCAAATTAACAGGAAAATATTTCACACAAAAAAAATAGTTTAAACTGGTAAAAACCCAGTTTGTATTTTACATGAAGCTTTTCTGTAAATTGTACATAAAGTCTACTCATAAATGCGGTGTTTTTATGTTTAAAGTATACAGTTGTACTGTATAAATTACCGTACTTGTTAAATCTGCAAAATAATTACTTCTACTGCTACAACTGTAATTATTACCAAACCATGCAATAATATGACTTATATAGTGTGAAGAAACGACATATTTGACTCAAGTTTGAAGATCCTAATTATTGTAGAACATTTTTCAGTAACTCAAACAAAGCGCTCTGCCTCTCGTGGTGTCCAATTTTTTTTGACAAAAAACACAGGTGATCATTTTTTACACCAGTGTTTCCCAAACCTTTTTGTCTTGTGTTCCCCTTGAGCCTTTTTGTCACACCTCGAGTCCCCCTCACTCATACGTGTGGATAATTCTCCAAACGTAGAACGTGACACAACAGATTATTCAATGAAAATCATCTTATTTCATCTCCTTAATTTGAAAATTAAATTCTCAGGCATTTTCTTTCTTTTCTTTAACTCAAAAATCTCCCCCTGCGCCTGGCAGCGACACTGCCGAGTACCCCCTGCAGTGTGCTGGCGTACCCCTAGGGGTACTTGTACCCCTGGTTGGGAAGCACTGTTTTACAGTTTTACAGTATCAGGCATGTGATTTTCAGCTGAACTGAATGAACACGCATTGATCTGCAGGTCTATTGAATGAGCTCTCTGACACTATGGCTGGCTTTCCCTTAAAGCCCCAGTGTGTAGGATTCGTGGTGCATAGGTGGATGGTGCTATTGCACTTTCTGTTTTAGCTACGGCAGACCTCGAGGGTCACCCGGGCGCGCCGTAACGCGGACAGCTCTCGTACCCGCGCACGAGCCGCGCGCCGTCACTGTATAAATAAAATGCGGTCCCGTTTTTTTTTTTTTTTTCGCATGAAAACACACATTCCCGATCATGTACCATGACACTCTACACATCAAATGAAACCTTACAGTCTCCTCTTTTTGACTATGCAATTCATAGCACAACAATCACTCCCCGAGCACATGGGGCTTTTATACGGAAAAGGACAAAACAAGGTTTGTTACTTAGCTTACCTTAGAATGCTTTGCACAGGTCAAACTCTGTATTTCACCATAAACTTGGTCTCAATCTGTCCGTAAGGATCCAGCGAATAAAATCCAGTAAAACAATTTAGTCCAAAACACGTGTTAGATCCATTACGACGTCTGATCCGGCAGCATGCTTGTGTTGTTTACCCAAAACCACGAGCCTTGCCGAAGGCGAAGGCGGAGCCCAAATGTCCTTCTGCGGCTCTCGTATTCAAAATGGCTGCCTCTGCATGGGGAAGATCCCCCTTTTATGTGACTATATCTAAGTCCAAAAGAATACTTTGATTTCATGATGGAAGTGAAAAGGCTTGGAAAACACTGTATTTTTGAATGGGTATCTTCAATTTCAGTAATTAACGGGTAAAAATCTTACACACTGTCCCTTTAAAACAAATGTTTAGTGCCAGGCACACAACAACCCAATTCAAATTTTGTTTACATACTAAAAGATAGCTCTTAAAATTACTTTAACATGAAAAATTTAATTAAATTACATATTATGCCTTCATTAACATAAAACACTGTAGATTTAACAAATCAAAAACTTCCAGTACCTCTGAGTCCATGTTTATCCTTCCCGCCACTCGTGATGGGAGAGTCCAGGTATCAATGTCCATTAAGAAATGTGTAAGCCATATTTAGTGACCTTTGAAGAAACTCAAGGGTTGAAGCCTGCTCAGATGGATCATGGATGTTAAAGCAATAGTAGCTCCCAAACATCAGGCACAATGCAGAAATGAAGGAGATGTTTGTGTTAAGGTGTGGATCCAGACTCAGCATGTACGTCACTGAAGAATACTACCATGTTCCTATGAATACAATATTAAACAAGGTCATTTAATGAACACTGCACTCACATGACACATTCTATAAACTGCAATTGAAACAGACTTACCACAGACAATAACAGCTGGACCTCTTCTGCCAGACATGTCTCTTCTACATCGAAGAACATGGACTCGTCCCTCTCATCGAAGTAGCTGAGTAGAAGCAGGACCATCTCTTTCACATCATCTGAGCAGCCACTCTGCTGTCCACGCATCCTCTGAAGCCTTGCATAAGTCTGAAGGAACTTACTCTTGTTGACACAAACTGTCGTCATGTAGTTGAGAAGCCTTTTCCCCTTCAAATCCAAATTTTGAATGAATGTCTCTTTAAGGTCATTCCCAGTGAGTTCCTTAAGTGGACAGACATACAAAGTTCAAACAAAAATGGCCATTCCTGAGGTATTTGATACTTTTTCCCTGGTTGACATGTTGGCGCTGTGTGTAAAACGTGGACTTCATTAGATTGGCCTCAGATGAATGTGGGAACATTACTTTGAGCTTTTCCATCTTTTGCTGCTGGCTTTCTTGAGTTGTGAAGAAACTCAGAAATTTGGGCAGATGTACCCATGAGCGCCCTCTCTTCTAAAGGGATCTCATCTGTGTGATCTGAGTCATCAGTCAGACATCTTCTTTTTCTTATTTTAGGTGTTGAAGTGCACCTCACATTTTCAATTCTGTTTTCTAACTGTTTAACACGGGAATGGCAGCCTGTCCCAACAATATCTCCCTCTATAACATCTTGTAGAGATTTCAGATATTTTGCCACCATTGTTTTATTTGCAACATCAGTTGAATGCTTTTTACCTACACAATCTGTGTCCTCAGTGTTGGGCCTGGCCTTTTTCCCTCTCCAGAGACTGCATCACTTTTATTTTATTTAAAGGAAAAGTAATGTTTTGTTTTTTTTACAATCTGAGCCTTATTTCGGTAATAAAACAAGTTGTTTTACTCACCCATAGCACTTTGGTGTCATATGGAGCACTTCTAGAGATGTTTTAGATTAGCGTTAGCCTAGCGCGACTTCTAGCCATAGCTCGGGGCATATAATATATTCCCCAAGCATGTAATATGCCCCGTGCGGGCTCCAAATAACAAACTTTAGCACTTTTCAAATCATAGAAGCCCGATGTCTTAGTCTACGATTTTGTTTGAGTCAAAAGTGGCCTGTAATCTGAGATTTATCCATAGTTTACAGCTTTGTGTTTCATGTTTGGGTCCCGGGAGCTGAGAGCACAGTCCGCACATGCGCACTGGCCTCCTCATCTACTCGAAACTATGGATAAATCTCGGATTACAGGCCACTTTTGACCACACGAAATCATAGACTAAGACATCGGGCTTCTATGATTTGAAAAGTGCTAAAGTTTGGGTTATTTGGAGACCGCAAACAAGTGCCCCGAGAACTCAAGTTAACGGATACGCTACAACATAACTTCTACCAAACTGCTCAAAATGACACCAAACTGCTATGGGTGAGTAAAACTACTTGAAAGAAGGCTCAGATTGTTAAAAAAAAAAAACGTTCCTTTTCCTTTAATTTACTCCATGGAATCTCAAAACTGTTCTCCCACTGTGTATCGGGTCCCGGGCTGCTGCTGCTGGAGGAGGTTTAAGATGAACTTCAGTGTGAAACTGACAGCGAGGACAGAGTTCCACAGATGATGGTGAGCTGGGCTCAGGACTCTGGTCTTATAATAACCAATATTGTCAGTCTGCAGAACATAATGGGCATTTCTTCCCTAAATGGGAAAACCTCCAGTTTTCTTCTTCTCTTTCCACATGGAACTGTAGACATCTGGTCTAACATACTATGTCAAAGTAAGAGTTGTACATTGATGTGAGCATTGCACCAAGAAGAAAAGCAAGAACTTTACTTTTAATGCTAAGCGCGCTACCAAACATCGCAGTAAAATGTTGCCTTGTCTCCTTAAAAAAAAGTATTTCCAACACAGTAGTGCAATCAAGTGCAAGTGCAATCATTTGGATACGAAGAAACTGCATTCATCACAAATACTAGTGTTACCACTGTACTTGGGCATACTGCATAATGCAGTATTTTGGACATGAAAATATGACAGTACTGTTTTCCTGTCACTTTCATCAGTCACAGATAAGCAGGGGAAGCATAACTGTCACTCTGTGGGTCAGATATTGCTTTGCATTCAGGACTTAGATTCCACAATTCACTGACCCACAAACCTAACCTTACACCTTTCACTGAATGTCACAGGCCGACATCGATTAGGCCGAGGCCTGTCTTTGCATCCGACAATGACATTTCATTATATTTCCTGTGTAATTCACAGGAATTCCAACAATGGCCGACTTGAAGTAATAATTTTAAAATCACCTGGACATTGAGCAAATTAGTTTAAATTGAAAGAAGCGTTTATTTACAATCAGACAGCATAGTTCACACATAGTTTACACACACTAATACATGACTGAATGTGGATATTTTCAATAAAGACACAAAGACCATTTATTTCATGTAGTAAACATAATTTAACTTTACTTAAATAAACACACCATCAATACACATACATAAGAAAAACATGGACAAAAAGGATCCAGGCCCACAACAACGAGGAGAGTCGGTGTATTGCTTCTGACCGCTGGGCAGGATTGAACAATGGAACTACAGGGTCCCCAGGTCGCCCAGGCCTTTCCGTGTGTGTTCTGTGTGGAGTTTGCATGCATGGTCTGGGTTTGATCCCCGGGTCGCCTGGGCCTTTCTGTGTGGAGTTTGCATGTTCTGTGTGGGTTTCCTCCGGGCACTCCGGTTTCCCCATCAACCCAAAACATGCTCCAGGTAAAATCCTCCAGCTGAGGTCCTGATCAAACCGAAGCAAGAAGATCATGGAGATGGTTCCCGGGCGCAGTAATGTGCTGCTCACTGCTCCTAATAACAGGATGGGTTAAATGCAGAAGAATTTCTCCTGTGAGATCAATAAAGTCACTTCTTCTACTTCTTCTACAGTGAAAGGAAGACATATGGAGAACAGTGACCAAACTCAAATGTATTCTTATACCATCTTACTTACTGCTGCTTGAATTTGCTGCATTAATGTGTTAAACAAACAATCAACACGGCTGCTTAATGTTCTTTACATCTTCACTTTGAATGACGTTTAGATTGAAAGAAACAAATGTGCTTTGTGATACGTGACAAAAACATGATGCCTGGTTTTGTCAGTATTTAACTTACTCCAAGCAATCATTGAAATCAAACAATCTATTCCTTTGTGTAGTGAGTTTCCCGACAGCATAGTTGCTAACTAAGTTAACTAAGTTAGCAACTTTGTTGGTTTCAATGCAATTTCCTATTGCCAACCACTTACGTAGTTGTTACTTACTATAACAGAGTAGCAACTATGCTTTTGGGAAATGCTTTTGATAAAAGCATCTGTAAGTACATGTACATAAACATAAAACATAAACCCCTGCCTAGATTTAGAACTAGGGCTATGCAGCCTATCAATAGTTCTGTCAAGGCTCATGCCAGGCTATTGTTAACCAACTTGTTAACTTAATGCTTTCATTGTCACCGGAGAGGGTCTAATCACATTGTTGACAATGTTTATGTACATTTAACATGACGCTGGAATTGCCCAAACTGTACAAATAAAAGACTCTTACGGACATAACCTCCCATGAGACAAATGTTTTGTCGACACTGGTAGAATCTTTGGCCAAAAAGAAATAGGAAAGCAGAAGAGTGCAAAACTCTTCCTGACTGGTTGATTAAACACTACAGGAATGCCCATTGGGCAGTTTCTGGCACGTCTTGAACGCCCAAGCTGCTGACCGACCCTCCTCATAACAGAAAAAGGTGATATGTTACATTATACTATGTTTTGAACAGATGACAAATCCATAAATTAAAAAATATTGTGTAGCATCTTTACTTACATTTCCGTTTCCAAACAGAACTAATTTTCTGGTTTGTACAGGTCTTAATGCAGTCATCAGACTGTATGAAGTGTAGCTCATCATACGTCTCCAGTGGATTGAAAGTGTTCTTGCAGGATGTTTTTGGTTGTACTTCCATGATGGTGTCATCTAAGAACATTCGCTTTGTGTCACTCGACATAGCATCAGATAATATTGTGAACTATTTACAGTGTGAGTATAGCATTAGCTTAAACTGGACTTTATTTTTCCACAATACTGTGTTTCAGAGGATTGACTTTGTTTCCATCAATAATGTATGACACCAAAGGATAGAAATCAAGCAGGTCATTAATGTTCATACACTGTGACACAAGACTGTTCTTTGTCACAGAATACAGATGGTATACTACAGGAAAATGCCTTTGTGGATGTCCATCAAAACATACACAGTCATATCATTTTGAATCAAGAAGAGAAGAAGTTCAACAGATTCCACATACTCATCATTTCTGTACATAAGAAACTGTCCCTTCTTCTATGCAGTGTCCTTGTACTGAATGTCTGGAGAGTGTGGCATTGCTTTCTGAAACGGCAAACTCCTGGACAGCATGTTTAATAGTGTCACTGTAAAGTCCTAGTAAAAGATATGTCTGATACATCGAATGACAAATGTGTCAGACACATCTTTTAAAAGAACCGTGTTTACTTTCAAAGTGTCTATAACTTTATCAATGGACCAAAGTTCAATAATAGTGCTGAATAATGGTGCAAAAAGTGGTGCTTTGGTTTGAGTTTGATTTCAGGAAATAGCATCTTCCTCAACTCCAAATATTCTTGGACCAAAATGTCACGATATGATATCTGGGACAAAAAAAATGTTCTGGGCACAAATAAGATCCACAATGTCTTTTAATTGGAGATTGGAGAGCGAACTGCCACACTTCATCTTCATGGTTTTGCACTTTGGTAGCAATCTGAAAAGGTTCCAGTTTTGAATGATTGCCCTGATAACCTGGCTCCCTCACAGTTGACAGCACATGGCTTTGTGAGTGCTTCTGATCCTTTGTACTTAAACTGTACATGCCTCATGTACATTTTCTGAATCACATGAAACACTGTTCATGTTCATTGTTCAATAGCATCAAGGGAGCATGCTTTATGTTTCCTACACAGGTGGGAATTAAATGATGACTTTTTGGTAAACACGTGCTTACGACCAATTACTGGACACACCTGCCCTCTTCAATAGGGTCATTTACACTCTGTGAAAATAGTATGCACACAATGAAACTGCACATTTCAAATGTAAACGACAGTCATAGGAACAGCACACAGAGCAGGTGCAGAGTGCACACAATAAAAATGCCCCTTAAAAGCCAAAGAAGTGGTAAACGTCTGACTACAGTTGGCGCCAACACATTTGAAAAGACATCAAGGCTCATTCCTCTGCACTCTGCAATGTAACACCCCGCCTCTTAATGTTTACAATTTTACAAAAAACGCAGGTGATCATCTTTAAAACCTCAAACCTAAATGTGTGCTAAATTGTGCTAAACTATCACACCTGGATCTGCTGGTCTAAATACTCATTTTTCTTTCTATCATCAGTACAAATAAACGTGAAGCTTACCATGGAAACATGAAATCTTCCAATTCAACATCCACAGATCTAAAATGAGTATAATATCATAGACGTCCAAAGACGTCTCTGTGCTCTACTCTGGAGTGTTTTCAGATGGTGCAGAGCACTGTCGCTCTTCAGTGAACATGGAGCTCATGCTTCTCCCGCTTCTCTTCCGCTCTTCTTATGATCCAATCAGAGATGAGCATCAGCTGCGCACTTTAAAACTTCACATTAGGCAGACAGACGGTTCAGGCACAAGTCTGCGGTTATAGGTTAGGTTTAGCTTGTGATGACTCGATGCTCATATGTTTGTTGTGTAATACCTAATCACAGTGCGATATCCTGAGGTGCAATACTGAACACTGTGCTATAGCCTGTTGATAATATTTAATACAGTACAATCTGCTAAAGTGAATTCTGTGAGACATCTCCCTCTGCAGTGTAAAGACTCTCGAGTGTGTGTATATATGTGTGTACTGCAATATCATATCATACTGCATATCAGTACAGAGCCACAAAACATATGAAAATTATGTTTAAATTATGTTTAACCTGCTCAAAATATGATCAATATCCACAATTTCAATTTCTCTATACTCTATTTTTAATCTATATAGCCTCCACAGTAGGCTGCATAAAAAATATAAAAACAATCCATCCATCCATCCATCCATTTTCTTCCGCTTATCCGGGGCCGGGTCGCGGGGGCAACAGTCTAAGCAGGGACCTCCAGACTTCCTTCACCCCAGACACTTCCTCCAGCTCCTCCGGGGGGACCCCAAGGCGTTCCCAGGCCAGCCGGGACACATAGTCTCTCCAGCGTGTCCTGGGTCTTCCCCGGGGCCTCCTCCCGGTGGGACATGCCCGGAACACCTCCCGAGGGAGGCGTCCAGGAGGCATCCGGAACAGATGCCCGAGCCACCTCAGCTGGCTCCTCTCCACGTGGAGAAGCAGCGGCTCTACTCCGAGCTCCTCCCGTGTGACCAAGCTCCTCACCCTATCTCTAAGGGTGCGCCCAGCCACTCTGCGGAGGAAACTCATTTCGGCCGCTTGTATCCGCGATCTCGTCCTTTCGGTCATTACCCAAAGCTCATGACCATAGGTGAGGGTAGGAACGTAGATTGACCGGTAAATTGAGAGCTTCGCCTTTTGGCTCAGCTCCCTCTTCACCACAACGGTCCGGTACAACGACCGCATCACTGCCGACGCTGCACCAATCCGCCTGTCAATCTCACGCTCCATCCTCCCCTCACACGTGAACAAGACCCCGAGATACTTGAACTCCTCCACTTGAGGCAAGGACTCTCCATACGCATATGCAAGACCTGCATACAATACTGCATACAATACAATATTTTTGCATATTAAAATAAAAACTGTCAAAAATCAATTTTTACAATATTTAAATATATTCTAATGAACAAAATGTGTAGTTATGAGTATTACAGTGTTGCTATGTTTTTGTTACACTAATTGGTAATTTTAACAAATACATTTGATTATAATCACATATTGTTTTTGCAAATATTACATTAATATGTAATATTTGTTTACTTCTTCCCCTGCACTTTTGCAACACTTATTTACCATGTACTATTACTGCTGTTATTAGGACTTCTGACTATCTCAGCGAGTCAACGGTTCTTCTGATTCTAAACATTTCATTACATTGTTGACCTTGTGTTGATTCTGCATATGACAAATAAACAATCTTGAATCTTGAATCTTGAATATTCTGTTTAAAATACAGCATAAAGTTTTAAAGTGACTTACTGATATTTTTTGTATTTTCAAATAAAACTGTCAAAAATCATGTATTTGATTTGGAGCAGCAGCATCACAGAGAGGGAGAAGAAGAAACTGGACAAGGTCATCAGGAAGTCCAGCTCAGTCCTGGGCTGTCCTCTGGACTCAGTGCAGCAGGTGGGGGACAAGAGGGTCCTGGATAAACTCATGTCTATGCTGGACCATGAGTGTCGCCCCCTGCAGGACGCTCTGTCGGCTCTGGAGAGCAGCATCAGTGACAGACTGATTCACCCTCGCTGTGTTAAAGAGAGATTTCGCAGGTGTTTCCTTCCTGCTGCTGTCAGACTGTACAATGATCAATGCTAGTCATGTTCATCTCCATAGTAATAACAATGTGCAACATTATTTAAAGTCACTTTACCTGCTACTTAAACATAAAACATAAAATAAGCACTTTGTATTTTCAAATAAAACTGTCAAAAATCATGTATTTTACAATTTGAATGTCTAATTAACAAAAATGTTTTGTTATAAGTATTGCAATGTTTCTACATTTTTTTAATTACAGCAAATGGTAATTTTAACAAATAATTTGATTATAATCACATTTTTGTAAATACAACATTGCTGTGTTTTTATTGTAATTACTGTGTTTTAAGTGTAATTCCTGTGTTTTTATAGTAAGTCCTGTGTTTTTAAGTGTAATTACTGTGTTTTTAGGTGTAATTTCTGTGTTTTTAAGTGTAATTATGGTGTTTTTAAGTGGTGACTGACACAGGTAGAACTTGTTCTGTCTCAAAAATCACTAATCGAATCATTATTTCTAACTAAACCCACACATTATTGACCCATTCTACTTGCTCCACCTCAGTCTCCTCCTCCTCCTCTCCTCTCTCCCTCTCTCCTTCCTCAGAGCTCATTGATTTGTCCAGTCTCAGAGACAGGAGCAGGTCAGGTCCAAATTGAGGAAACACAAACAGCCAATGATCACTATTGACAGTTTGTGTGTGATTGACCACTGACTCTGATATTCATGGAAGATTAACCCCCCCCTCCCCCCGATTATGAGGCTAAGGTGAACAGCCTACTCAGTGACACCGCAACCTACGAATTAATAAAACAAGACCATTGATTGCTTGCAGAAGCTGGAGAAAGAAGTCATTGATCGACAGCTGTATTACAGACTGTACCCTGGTGACGCCATCCGCATCTGACGCATCTATGACCTCCATAAGATTCACAAACAAGGAGAACCACTCAGACCCATTGTATGACAGACTCCATCACAATGTGGCCAAACACCTAAAAACCATCCTGGTTCCTCTGGGGGGTAACACGGAGCACCATATTGAGAACACAGCCGAATTTGTAAACAAAGTTAAGTTTCTCCAGTTTGGTCAGGATGAGACAATGGTTTCCTTTGATGTAACCTCTCTTTTCACTTGTATCCCCACAGCTGTAGCGGTCGAAGCAGCGAGAAGGAGTTTACTACAGGATTCCAAGCTAGAAGAGAGAACCAAACTTTCTCCTGACCAAATCTGCCAACTGCTGGAAATTTGTTTAAATACCACCTATTTCCAGTTCAGAGGGAACTTCTACAGGCAGATCCACGGCTGTGCGATGGGCTCATCGGTCTCCCCTATCATGGCTAATTTATACATGGAACAATTTGAACTTCATATCCAGGCACTCCTCCCACACTTTGGTATCGTTATGTTGATGATCATTTTTCAAAAATCAAAATTCAAGATTTGGAACCTTTTACTGCACATATCAATTCTGTAGATCCTAATATCAAATTCACCCGTGAAGATGCCAAGGATAACACATTGGCGTTCTTAGATTGTGCAGTAACGATAGGAGGAGACCGGGGACTCCAAGTAGAAGTCTTCAGGAAGCCCACACACACAGACCAATACCTGCTTTTTGATTCACACCACCCACTGCAGCACAAACTGGGAGTTATTCGGACATTACAACACAGGGCCCAAGTGGTTCCCACAAGCACAGAGGGTAAGGAGAAAGAAGAACAACATGTGCAGGAAGCCCTCTCTGTTTGTGGAGATCCTAAATGGGCTGTCAACAAAACCAAGAGAGACAAGGGCAAGAAACAAGACAACAGAGAATCAGAACCCAGGAGGAAAGGGGTAGCGATTCCGTACCTGGCCGGCGTTTCGGAAAAACTACAGAGGATTTTCAGACAATATGAAATTCCAGTCTATTTCAAACCCACAAACACTTTAAGACAAAAACTCGTCCACCCAAAGGACAAAACACCGAGCCACAAACAAAGCAATGTGGTCTACTCCATTCAGTGTAGTGAAGACTGCAGTGAGCGCTACACTGGAGTATATTTATGGAGAATTGGCTCTTGGGAGCATGGGGGACATAGGCTTGTGGGTGGAGCCTTGTACAGACTCGTACAGCTAACCGTAAGGAGGGTTTGAATAGGGCTCGGGAGAGATCACTAGATGACTCAAACATGCATGGACGACTCTAAAACCTCTTCAGGAATGTTTTTGATGAGGGATCAACTCCTCTCTCAAGGTGCACCAGCTTGTATTCACGGAGATGTTATTGCTTTGTCTTGAATGTTCCACAGTATGGCATTAAACGTATCTATTTCTATAGAGACAAGCCCACAATACCTCCAGGCCAAGTTACAGGTCAGATCTGTGGAGAGGCGAGCTCACTCACTGTAGCAATGCATGTTTTTCGTACTCCATTTGACCAGTATTTGACCATTGGTGAGTTTTTAAAAAAATATCTCCATGGAAACAAGCTCGTGGTGGACCCCTTGCCAGAAAAATTACACATTTACTTAAAATTAATAAATTAGTATTAAACAAAAACTAAAACTTTACACACAGAAAGCCAGAAATAAAATTGTTTTCAAAATTCTAAAGGTATTCTTTGAAAAACAGTTCCATATGACTCTGTGGTGGCATCATCCTGTACGGTGTGGTCTGCTGGAGCAGCAGCGTCACAGAGAGGGAGAAGAAGAAACTGGACAAGGTCATCAGGAAGTCCAGCTCAGTCCTGGGCTGTCCTCTGGACTCAGTGCAGCAGGTGGGGGACAAGAGGGTCCTGGCTAAGGTCACCTCTATGCTGGACCATGAGTGTCGCCCCCTGCAGGACGCTCTGTCTGCTCTGGAGAGCAGCATCAGTGACAGACTGATTCACCCTCGCTGTGTTAAAGAGAGATTTCGCAGGTGTTTCCTTCCTGCTGCTGTTAGACTGTACAATGATCAATGCTAGTCATGTTCATCTCCATAGCAACCATGTGTCATCTCCATAGTAATAACAATGTGCAATATTATTTAAAGTCACTTTACCACCACTGTCCATCACTGCACTGTTCACAATCATCTGAGTCACTTTATTGTAGTGATATTATATATGACTGAACTGGAGTCACTTTAACTGCTGTTTGTTCACTGCTCAGAACCAAAGACATTTATTGTGCAGCGTTCCTGTGCCTTTTAACCTTACAGTGTTGTGTTTTTTTAGTTGATTGTACATACTTATTATTATTTATCTTAATTTTTGATGCATGCTCTTTTTTTCCAACTGTTTCTGAAACGTTGTGACACTGCAATTTCCCCATTGTGGGACAAATAAAGGATTATCTCATCTCATCTTATAATAATGCCAAATCAAAGAGCTGGTGTTTCCCCTGTGCATTCGCTCAGATCAGGTGGAGCTGTGAGACATGCAGGGACTTTCCAGACAGGTGCGCTCTGATGATGTCATCCAGGTGGGACAGGACGCTCCCACATGCCCCCAGGACCAGCGCCAATACTTCACTGTGGACGCTTTGTAATACTGGAGAATACTAACTTAGAATGTCTTAACAGCAAATATGGGGAGCCAAAGTCTCAAAAGCTCAATAAAATGGGATAAACCTGACATGGTCTGCTATACTTTTTATTTGTGTTTCTGAGGGTCTGCTCTGCCGGAAATATTGCAAAAAAAAAAAAAGAAAAAAAAAAGTGGCCATTTTAGTGTATGAAGCCTTCATTTTTTGATAGAAAATTTAGACAAAATAAAAATGTCCTGAAATCCTCAGTGGATTGGGTAAGCTGTCAATAAATGCATTCCAGGTGCAAAGAAAACATGTGGTGACAACATTCAGTGAAAAAATTATTCTTAAAACACATTTCTACATGATTTTGGCTCAATTTAATGAAAAAAAAAAAAAAAACTCATTGTCAATCAACTAGTCCCCCAAGTTATGACATCAGCCAGTATACCGTTCTTTTCACCAAACAGTATATGATAAAAGGAGAAATTCAATTTGTCAACTGGACAAAGTTTGTTTGGTTGAAAACGTTTCTCCGCTCATCCGAGAGGCTTCGTCAGCTCTGGTTCTAGTGCTGGTTAGACCCTGTTTATATCTCGCTGCAGGGAGGAGCTACCTACACTGAAAAAGCTCTGAAACCGATCCCCCTAATCTGTCTCTTTGTTTTTCAAATTACTCTAGCGACTAGTTTCGTCCCCCTATTCAACGTCTAACGACCCCCTCCACGCCTGGATCGTCTGCCCTAATGTTTCTTTGTCTGTTTTGACTTGGTTTGAGAATCGAATTATAAATGGGAGACAAGTTATGTCTAACTCCCCCATTTCTGTTTAACGACGGATTCTCTTTTTTGACAAAAATTGCCTCTTTAACTCCACTCTCAAACCAGTTCTTTTCCCTGGCTAAGATCTGAACCTCACTGTCCTCAAATGAATGGGCCGTGGCTTCTAGGTGAAGATGTACGGCAGATGACGGTCCACTCTGGCACGCCCGCCTGTGTTGGTACATCCTCTTGTGAAGTGTCTGTTTGGTTTCCCCAATGTAGCGCTCACTGCAGTCTTCACTACACTGAATGGAGTAGACCACATTGCTTTGTTTGTGGCTCGGTGTTCTGTCCTTTGGGTGGACTAGTTTTTGTCTTAAAGTGTTTGTGGGCACTAGAACCAGAGCTGACGAAGCCTCTCAGATGAGCGGCGAAACGTTTTCGACCAAACAAACTTTGTCCAGTTGACAAATTGAATTTCTCCTTTTATCATGGATTCTACCTGGATGACTGAGGGATATATATAAAAATCCAACCAAAATCAATTTATCTGTGATGGATCACTGGACTTAATGACTACAGACCTGTGGCGCTGACATCTGTGGTCATGAAGTCATTTGAGCGCCTGGTTCTGCCCCACCTCAAGACCCTCACGGCCCCCCTCCTAGACCCCCTGCAGTTCGCCTACAGAGCCAACAGATCTGTAGACGACACTATCAGCATGGCTCTACACTTTACCCTGCAGCATCTGGACTCCCCGGGAACCTACGCCAGGATCCTGTTTGTGGACTTCAGTTCTGCCTTCAACACCATCCGCCCAGACCTCCTCCAAGGCAAGCTTTCCCAGATGAACGTGCCTGATCCTCTCTGCAGGTGGATCACTGACTTCTTGACGGACAGGAAGCAGCACGTGAGGATGGGGAAGAATGTCTCGGACTCCCGGACCATCAGCACCGGCTCTCCCCAAGGCTGTGTTCTTTCTCCTCTGCTCTTCTCCCTGTACACCAACTGCTGCACCTCCTCCCACCAGTCTGTCAAGCTCATCAAGTTTGCAGATGACACCACGGTCATTGGACTAATCTCGGACGGGGAGGAGTCTGCCTACAGGATGGAGATTGACCGTCTGGCGTCCTGGTGCAGCCAGAACAACCTGGTGCTGAACGCCCAGAAGACAGTGGAGATCATTGTGGACTTTAGGAAGCACACAGCCCCCCCCCCACCACCATCCTGACCGACTCCCCCATTACCACTGTGGACTCATTCCACTTCCTGGGGACCACCATCACCCAGGACCTCAAATGGGAGCCCACCATCACCTCCGTCATAAAGAAGGCCCAGCAGAGGATGTACTTCCTGAGGCAGCTGAAGAGATTCAACCTGCCAGCATGGACAATGGTGCAGTTCTACACGGCCATCACTGAGTCCATCCTCACCTCCTCCATCACCGTGTGGTCTGCTGGAGCCACCTCCTCCATCACCTCCTCCATCACCGTGTGGTCTGCTGGAGCCACCTCCTCCATCACCTCCTCCATCACCGTGTGGCCTGCTGGAGCCACAACCAGGGACAAACAGAGACTGCAATGTGTGGTGCGCTCTGCTGAGAAGGTGATTGGTTGCAGCCTTCCATCTCTGCAGGACCTGTACACCTCCAGGACACGTGTCCGATCCTTCTCACCCTGGACATGGACTTTGTGACCTGCTCCCCTCAGGCAGGAGGCTACGGTCTATTCGGACCAGAACCTCCCGCTATAAAAACAGCTTCTTCCCCTCTGCTGTCGGACTTTTGAATAATAATAACACTAGGACTGTCCCCCCCAGGTTTTATCACCACCAAATGAAATCAAAATGAGAGAATCATCAAAACCTGTTTTGATGATTCTTAACTCATTTTGACTCACAGGATTAGAGCACAGCGCCCTCTGACTGGAAGGTGCCCACTCCTGTTCACACAGGCTGTGAGCAGGTCGTGTGCAGTTGTTAGTTGTGTTTTTCAGGAGGAGACATGGAAAACACAAACGTTCTCGGCTCATAAACGGTGCAGACGTGAGCTCATCTGTCTCTTGTGGGTCTTAACTCACAAACACGTCCAGGTACACAACAAATACGGCAGCTGTGTCCGCCATAATGTTACAGTAAAAACCTACTGTGGAACATTCCAGACAAAGACCAGAAAAATCTTAATTTCACTTTTTTTTGTTTTGAACTTTCTACTATTTTAACATTGTTTCCTCATCAAAAACATGCCTGAAGATGTTTTAGATCCAAGCATGATTAGGGCACTATTCAAACCCTTCTTACAGTTAGGGGCATGTACATGTACAAGGCTCCGCCCACAAGCCTACATAACCCACTCTCCCACATGACAATTCTTCATAAATACACAAAAACTGTATGCAACAACTTGACAAACCTGATGTGATGTGCAGGATTTTCATTGTGATGGTGGACGTGGTGATAGTGCTCTGAAGGGAGGGGAACCTGATAAAAGATAACCAAATATTCATTCACTTGTCATCACCTGCAGAAATGGATGACACAGGGGTTAGTTCTTTTACCCCACAGCCAAAAGGTTAAGGGTTGGAGTCCTGGGTCTTTCTGTGTGGACCTGTATGTTTGTGTTTTCTGACTAAACTCATTTCTGCTGAATGGACAAAACAAACATCTGCTCCAGCCTCAGCAGAGCTCTGAGACATTTCACACCTGAGGGACAGGCCAGGAAGTCCAGGAAGTAACCACGGATTAGAACTGTGTGTACAAATCGAATGGTTTAGTCCTGGTTTAGTCCTGGCTTGAGTCCAGTTTAGTCCTCATGTAGACTTGGTTTGGTCCTGTTCTAGTCCTTGTTTAAGTTTAACTCTTGGTTTTAAAGTGATGATTTCAGTTTGTGACACATCCACACACTCCACATACAAACAAACCAGCTCCATAATAGAACCAAACCTGATATAGTCCTGGTTTAGTTCTGATTTAGTCCTGGTTTAGTTCTGATTTAGTCCTGGTTTAGTTCTGGTTTAGTTCTGATTTAGTTCTGGTTTAGTCCTGGTTTAGTCCTTGTTTAGTTCTGGTTTAGTCCTCGCTTAGGTCTGGTTTAGTCCTGATTTAGTCCTGGTTTAGTCCTGATTTAGTCCTGGTTTAGTCCTGGTTTAGTCCTGATTTAGTCCTGGTTTAGTCCTGCTTTAGTCCTGGCTTAGGTCTGGTTTAGTCCTGCTTTAGTCCTGGCTTAGGTCTGGTTTAGTCCTGGTTCAGTCTTGCTTTAGTCCTGGTTTAGTCCTGATTTAGTCCTGGCTTAGTTCTGGTTTAGTCCTGGTTTAGTCCTGATTTAGATCTGGTTTAGTCCTCACTTAGTCCTGATTTAGTCCTGATTTAGTCCTGATTTAGTCCTGGTTTAGTCCTGATTTAGTCCTGGTTTAGTTGTGGTTTAGTCCTCGCTTAGTCCTGATTTAGTCCTGGTTTAGTCCTGATTTAGTCCTGGTTTAGTTGTGGTTTAGTCCTCGCTTAGTCCTGATTTAGTCCTGGTTTAGTCCTGATTTAGTCCTGGTTTAGTTGTGGTTTAGTCCTCGCTTAGTCCTGATTTAGTCCTGGTTTAGTCCTGATTTAGTCCTGGTTTAGTTGTGGTTTAGTCCTGCTTTAGTCCTGGCTTAGTTCTTGTTTAGTCCTGGTTCAGTCTTGCTTTAGTCCTGGTTTAGTCTTCCTTAGTCCTGATTTAGTCCTGATTTAGTCCTGATTTCGTCCTGGTTTTGTCCTGATTTAGTCCTGGTTTAGTTCTGATTTAGTTCTGGTTTAATTTGACTGAAAACACATTACATTGCAATCTTCTAAAATTCTACATTTTAAATTAATTAAATGTATTTTGGGACACAGAACATGATTTGAAAATGAAAAAGTTTTGAAATAATTGTGAAGAAATGTTCCCCAAATAATAAAAACATGTCTGAAAGAGTCCAGAGACACAAATGGTTTATTGGCGCAGATCAGGTCAGACAAACAAAATAAACTTCACATATTATCTCCTGCATCTTTGACCCCGGCGTTTAAACTGAGGTGACAAATGTGTGGGGACGAGAGGTCGGGGGTCACGGGGGTCACGGGGGTCAGGAGCGAGCAGCCAGTTAGAGAGCGGCTGTCAATCATCCACACTCTGGTTTATTTTCAAGAAACTTCAAAGGCGTCGTGTACATTTAAAAACAACATTGAATTAAACTGGATTTTAAAGCTGCATTGTGTAACTTTTCTGGTGGAGGGTCTGTCAAATGCTTCTCTCCATGGAGATGTTATTGCTCTTCACAGTATGGTATTAAACTTTTCTGTCTTTATGGAGACCAAACCAGACCAGGTTACAGGTCAGGTCTGTGGAGAGGCGACCCCGCTCACAGTCTGAACGCATATTTGTCTAGGTATTTTTGAGCTCTAAAACCACCTCTAATTTAATAAATGTAAAGTAGAGCTTATTAATGCAGAGCAATGACATATCCATAGAAACAAGCAGCCAAAAAGTTACATAATGCACCTTCAATATATGTGATTAATCACAGCAAAACCTGTCACCAGTTGGTCAGGGTGAACAGGAGAAAATCGCGTTAGAAGCATTTATTTTCAAAATGTGTGATTTGTGTGCAAAATGTGCTCGTTGAGAACATGAAGAAGCCGCTCCATGTTTCAGATAACAGCGTTGGTTGCTTTAAAAACATACATTTTGTCTTTGAAACTGGCTAGTTTTTGGAAAGAATTGTGTGTGTAAATGACCATAATTACCATACTGGCGCTACTGGCTATTCACATGACGATTAGCACTCTTTTGTTTTCTTTTTCTGCCAATCAGCTTTGTGTGAGAAGCAAACCTGAGTAAATCATGACTGCAGATACTGCAGTACTAGTTGCTAAATCATTAGTATCACGTTCAGTTCAAGCAATCCTAAAAAGCACCAGTCACTTCAAGCAATTCAAGCATTATTCCAATAGACTACCAAAAATACTTTTATTTTACTGCATTGTACTGCATAATGCAGTATTTTTTTATTTTATTTTATAACTTTATACACTGCAGTTTTTTTCAAAAAGGTGAGGAACAGAATACATCCAGAGTCAGGTGACTCATAACTTCTCTTTTGAAGTCTTAAAGGTCCCAGACTATATGACACGTCTCTTCCTGTGTGTGTTTCTGTATGGTGAGCTGGTTTACCACTTTTTATGTATTTTGTTTACTTTTATCTTTATTCTTTTTTCTCTCTTTTTCATTTTACATTGCATATTGTATATTTTCTTATTATGCCTAGTTGTACTGTTATTCCTTATTGTATTGTTATTGTCTCTGTTTGTCCTGTCTGACAGGTACAGGTGACTTTGACTTAACATATATATAATCCTGTGTATTTTTGAATTATTGAATGATTATATGGACTTTTTGTTATAAAAGCATTTCCATTTTAACAAAGTACCTTCTAATTCTGATCTGCCCTAATCTGCCCTAATACCACTAGGTTAACACCACACCACAGTGATGTCAGTCATGCAAATGAGCTCCTTTCTGCTCCACAGCCCTAGACTGAGACAATCTTCAAGAGGCCTTTTCTGACGTTTGTCTTTTCAGATGTGCTGCTTTCAGATGGCCACAAATTCTTCAATTTTTCTCAGATTTCCATGTGTAAGGCATCGTTGGAAATCTTAGAATCTACTCTTTCAGAATCTGTGAATAACTCAAAATGCCTCCGGGATGACGTGTGTCTGGTTTTGCCGCAGTCGGTCACATATTCTTAAAGAGGAGTTATTAACTGCGAACACATGACATATTTCGATCACCATGTTACTTTCTATTGTTTTGAAAATATTGGAAATGCTTTGAAATATTTATGGAGAATTATCCTGCGGGAGCATGGGTGACACAGATTGTGGGCGGAGCCTTGTACAGAATCTTACAGCTAAAACAACAGTAAAGAGGGTTGAAATAGGGCCCAGGAGAGACCACTAAGTTACTCAAACATGCATGGATGACTCTAAAACCTCTTCAAGCATGGTTTTGATCATATGGTTAGGACGCTCCAAAAGTCAAGTTTGCATAGCACCCTGTCTTTAATTATCCAGTGTAGTATTTTTGTTTATTTTATTTTTTTCCCCATTAATGTCTGAAATACATCGCAAGAAGAGAGAAGTGTCTTGGACCTGTCACTTTTGTTCAAACAGTTTTCATAAAGTTTGACATTTCCCAGCGGACAGTGAAGCGGTCACAACATTTCTCCTTTATCTTCTTTGTTTTCAGCCCAGAGTGAATCACAAACACACAGAATAGGTCAGAGCTCGATAGTCATCTCCAGAGGGACACAGGACTTAGAATGACAGCGCTGGTCGTCACGGTAATGTGTAAACTTCTTTTGTTATGAACAGGCCGAAAAACTTTCTTCCACTGTTTATGTACATTTATTTTCTAAAGAGAACAGAAAGTTACACAGTGCAGCACCTGGAATAAAGACTTTTTCTTATGTGGTTTCTTCATCAAAAACAAACACGTGTAGACCTGGTTTAGACCTGGTTTAGCCCTGGTCTAGTTCTGGTTTAGTCCTGGTTTAGTCCTGGTTTAGTCCTGGTTTAGGCCTGATTTAGGCCTGGTTAAGTCCTGGTTTAGCCCTGGTCTAGTCCTGGTTTAGTCCTGGTCTAGTCCTGGTTTAGTCCTGGTCTAGTCCTGGTTTAGGCCTGGTCTAGTTCTGGTTTAGTCCTGGTCTAGTCCTGGTTTAGGCCTGGTCTAGTTCTGGTTTAGTCCTGGTTTAGTCCTGGTTTAGGCCTGGTTTAGGCCTGGTTAAGTCCTGGTTTAGCCCTGGTCTAGTCCTGGTTTAGTCCTGGTCTAGTCCTGGTTTAGTCCTCGTCTAGTCCTGGTTTAGCCCTGGTCTAGTCCTGGTTTAGTCCTGGTTAAGTCCTGGTTTAGTCCTGGTCTAGTCCTGGTTTAGTCCTGGTCTAGTCCTGGTTTAGTCCTGGTTTAGTCTTTGTTTAGTCCTGGTTTAGTCCTGGTTTAGTCCCAATTTTGAAGTGATGTAGACGTGTGAGCATGGCCTTAGTCTGGTCCAGTTATAGTCTTGGTTAAGTCCTGGTTTAGTTCTGGTTTAGTCCTGGTTTTAATGATATTTTATTGATATTGATCCATTATTACAGTATTTATTCCCTGGCCTGTTCTGGAGCCACATTAGTGGTTTCATGTTTTATTCCATGGTGTAAGATGACATAGACAGCCCTCAGCTCTCTCTGTCTCTCCCTCACTCCTCCCTCTCTCCCTCTCTCTCTGTCTCTCCCCCTCTCCTCCCTCAGTTCTCCCTCTCTCCTCCCTTTCTCCTCCCTCTCTCCTCCCTTTCTCCTCCCTCTCTCTCTCCTCCCTCTCTCCTCCCTTTCTCCTCCCTCTCTCCTCCATCTCTCTCTCTCTCTCTCTCTCTCCTCTCTTTCTCTCTCTCCTCCCTCTCTCTCTGTCTCTCTCTTTCTCTCTGTCTCTCCCTCTCTCCTCTCTCTTCCCTCTCTCTCTCCCTCTCCTCCCTCTCTCCCTCTCTCTCTCCTCCCTCTCTCTCTTTCTCTCTCCTCTCCCTCTCTCCTCCCTCCTCCCTCTCTCCTCCCTCATCCCTCTCTCCTCCCTCATCCCTCCCTCATCCCTCTCTCCTCCCTCATCCCTCTCTCCTCCCTCATCCCTCCCTCCTCCCTCTCTCCTCCCTCCTCCCTCTCCCTCCCTCCTCCCTCTCTCCTCCCTCCTCCCTCTCTCCTCCCTCCTCCCTCTCTCCTCCCTCATCCCTCTCTCCTCCCTCATCCCTCATCCCTCCCTCATCCCTCTCCCCTCCCTCATCCCTCTCTCCTCCCTGCTCCCTCCTCCCTCTCTCCTCCCTCCTCCCTCTCTCCTCCCTCCTCCCTCTCTCCTCCCTCCTCCCTCTCTCCTCCCTCATCCCTCTCTCCTCCCTCTCTCCTCCCTCATCCCTCTCTCCTCTCTCCTCCCTCCTCCCTCTCTCCTCCCTCATCCCTCTCTCCCCTGACACACTTGTGACCTGTTCTTTTGTGTGTCCATATAAGAGCTCCTTTATCCAGGTGTGAATGAGGCCTACCTGATCCGCGTCGCCAGATCAGTTTACACTGGCGCTGGGGGAGGTGTCTCGTCGTTCATCGGCTCCGGGCTCGGGTACGCTCCGTTACACCTGAAAACCAGGTGAGAATGAGACGGAAATCTGGAGAAGAACAGGAGGAAGATTGGATTTCAGATAACTGCATGGGTTTTGTTTCATTCACACATTTATAATCCAGAATATGAGAAGAGCTCCTCTGTGTTTTCACAGTCCAGCAGTAGCTCAGGAGGCGATGTTTGGGGGTTCAAACCAGGACCATCGCATACTGTTGTTGTGCCATTGGGCAAGACACTTCACCCACTCTGCCTACGTTAAAATGGGTTGTGTGTAATTGGTCAAGGTTTCCCTTTTTCAAGGTGTGTGTGTGTGTGTGTGTGTGTGTGTGTGTGTGCGTGCGTGTGTGTGTGTGTGCGTGTGTGTGTCTGTGTGTGTGTGTGTGTGTATGTGTGTGTGTCTGTGTGTGCGCGCGTGTGTGTCTGTGTATGTGCGTGTGTGTGTGTGTGTGCGTGTGTGTGTATGTATGTGTGTGTGTATGTATGTGTGTGTGTATGTATGTGTGTGTGTGTGTGTGTGTGTGTGTGTTTTATGGTGATCATTTATGTTTTTATTTGTTGATATTGTGATTTTAATAGTGATTTCAAAGCACGCCCCCCTCACCATCACCGGGGCTGCTGTGGAGAGAGTCAGCAGCACCAAGTTCCTGGGTGTGCATATCTCTGAGGACCTCTCCTGGTGCACCTGTACCGTGTCCTGCCGGAAAAAGCTACACCGAGTAGTGAGAGCAGCTGAGAGAATCGTGGGTGTCTCTCTCCCCTCCCTGCAGGACATCTACCGCACCCGCCTCACCCGCCTCACCCTCTGGGTGATCCCACCCACCCATCCAACTGCCTCTTCAGTCTGCTGCCATCAGGAAGGAGACTGAGGAGCCTCAGGGCCAAGACCAGCAGACTGAAAGACCTAGCGACCTAGCGGCAGCTAACAATCAATCGTTTTTTACGGAGTGATCCGAGCGGTCGGAGTGGTCTTGGGACCCAAGGTCCCGGACCACAGGACCGCGGAGACACGCCGGATCAGGCAAGGACGGCAAGAAAGAGATCTCGTCTGTCCGAGGCAGGGGCCATGTCTATTCGGGTCTCAGACCCGGAGGACAGCGAATTTGAGTCCAGCGAGCCAGACCCCGAGCCGCCCATGAGCGGCTGCCGTCGGGATCCTCTGGGAGAAGCAGATCCCCCTCTCCAGAGGAAGAGATGGGTAAGAACTAAGTTTACGTGCTGTGTGGTGAATCAATGAATGAACTTACTTTATCCCCTCCCTGCCTGCATGCACTTTTTCCCTCTTGTCCAAATGTCCGGGAGCTACTGTGTGAATGAATGCAGGCGTGCGTGTGTGTGTGTGCGTGTCTGTGCGTGCGTGCGTGCGCGTGCGTGCGCGTGTGTGCGCGTGCGTAGCTATGTGTATAAAGGTTTATGCGTGTGTGTGTGTGTGTGTGTATGTAAAGGTTTATGCTTGGGTATGTGTGTGTGTATATGTAAAATTGTATATGTAAAATGCCACTATTGATGTGAAGGAATTTCCCATTTACAGAGCCTTCATCCAGCAGAGGACCTACTTTGCGAGCAGGGGTGGGGACCTCTGCTCGCAAAGCGGAGAAGAAAGGTAAAAAAAAAAAAATATTCTCCCCATTACATTGCAGCAATACAAAAAAATTACATTAGGTAATGTTGTACATTTCTGTCATTTTACAGGTGGTGCATCTGCCACACAAAGTGTGGAGTGGCAACAAAAAGGTTGAACAACATGATTCCCTTCACGGCCACCCCTGGACTCCGGAGCGCTGCAGCGGAGCTGAAGTCTGACGTGCCAGCAGACTTCTTTGAGCTCCTCATCACAAATGAGCTGCTGGCACACATTACTGAGCAGACAAACCTTTATGCTCGCCAGTACTTTGCCGCTCTCCCTGAAGGCCAACAACACACACACACACGCACACACACACACGCATACATGCACGTGCACACATTGTTCACGCACGTGCACACATTGTTCACGCACATGCACACATTGTTCACGCGCGTGCACACATTGTTCTGTTGTTATTGTAACTGTTGTTATTCTCTCAAGATTGTTCTCTTTGTCAATTTGTATATAGTTATTTCTTATATTTGTAAATAAAATAAAAAAATTTGCAATCAAAAATCTTTCTCTGTTATTTTAGATGTTTGAGGTGTCACTAAATCAATAAGTATTGATGTCAAAGTCACTTATCTGCTTGTAATACCTCCTTTCACAAAAAGGTCATTTTCTCAAATTTGTTGTCAAAAAACAGTGTTTTTGCTGAAACTTTGCTATGTTCTACTATCAATTACTTGAGAACCGAAAAGCTTAGAAACATAATTTTTTTTTCCAGGTGAAAGACGAGAGTCAACACTTTATTTTGATGTGTGCTACGTTTATATAGTGAAAGAACTCCGTATTCTGTGAGTCTTGAAAAATCAGTGAAAATGCTCTAAATCTCTGGTAGTCAGGGGCTTAGATTTTGAAAACAGGCTGGTAGTGAAAGAGTTAAATGGCACTGACACTGCTGGTTAAATGACACTGCTGCTTAAATGGCACTGACACTGCTGCTTAAATGACACTGACACTGCTGCTTAAATGGCACTGACACTGCTGCTTAAATGACACTGACACTGCTGCTTAAATGACACTGACACTGCTGCTTAAATGACACTGACACTGCTGCTTAAATGAAACAATTTGAGCTTTATTACTCTACACATTGTGTGTTTTAATTATTTGTATCATATACAAGCCTTTTGTATTTTTGCTACGTGTATATGTGATGTTTTAGTCATGGTGTTTATCGTCTTGTTTATCACATGTTTTATGTTCACTGTGGGCCTAGGGGGCGCTGCATTTTGAAATCCTGTGTGTGCGGCCTGTACATATGGTTTTTGACCATAAAACTTTAAACTTTCTTAATCTGTAAAGCACTTTTCATGACTTTGTGTACGAATTGTGCTATACAAATAAACATGCCTTGCCAGAGGGGCCAGTAGCACAGATTGGCAGCCTCACTTTTGTCACTCTGTCCCAGGGCAGCTCTTACTACTGTAGTCCTCACACTGACTGAGTGTGGAGTGAGTGAATACTGCTCTAAAGTGCTTCGGTAGTGATGAAAGATGCTGTATCAATCGTGATTAATTAACATTCAAATAGCACACAGGAAGGCCTGTGCAGCACTGGAGTCAAATCTGCATCCTTCTAGCAGTGAGGCGAGAGTTTTAGTGGCAGCAGACTCTCTTTCATCGATCTGTCCCAGGGTAGCTGTGGCTACAATAATAGTTTACAGCCATAATGACATAAATGTTATACCGAGGTCAAGTCCATTCTAAAAACACATTTCAGTGGAGAAGTCTGATCTGTATGTGGTATTTTCATAAAACAGAAGGTCCCGTTTGTACTGAACACATTTCAATCTGAACCAAAACATCATGTGTGAAACCACCTCTGCACGCTGCATTAAACTGCTCCTATATCCACGAGTGTATTCTAAACACCAGTGCATAAACCTGCTCCTACAGCCGTTCTAAACACGTGCTGTAGTATTAAACCACAGCGTGTTCTGACCCGTGTCTCGGCCATGTCCACGTCTTTCCTTTGCACCAAATGGACCTTGAAATGCCTCGTTTCTGGAGCTTGTTTCTTCACTGTGGCTCAGAAGATTCACATGTGTTTTTCACATCAGACATTTGCAAACCAGAGACACATGTAGAGGGTTCAAAATAATGTGGATTGAACTGGAGCCGGACCAAAACCATAAAACAAGTGACACCGGCCAACTGGAAAGGACAGATATGACAGATATGTGAAATGTGGGCTAAATATAGGTTTCATACAATACTTTTGCCAACTCATGAAGATCAAAGTTATGTTAAAGCTGCACTGTGTCACTTTTCTGCTAGAGAGTCTGTCATAAGCTTGTCTCCATGGCACTTAAAGGAAAAGTAACGTTTTTTACAATCTGAGCCTTCTTTCGGCAATAAAACAAGTAGTTTTATTTTTATTTTTTTATTTATTTATTTTTTTTACTCACCCATAGCACTTTGGTGTCAATTGGAGCAGTATCGCAGAAGTTATGTTGTAGCCGTTCTGTTCTACTAATGATCCCGTATCCGTTAACGTGAGTGTTCGGGGCATTACATTGCGGTCTCCAAATAACACAAACTTTAGCACTTTTCAAATCACAGAAGATCGCTGTGTCAGCGTAGACTTTTAGTAGATTCCAAAACGGCCTGAAACTCAGATTGTAAAAAAACTTACTTTTCCTTTAATCATTCAGAGGTTTGTAGTACTCACTTGCTTTTTGAAGACATTGTCCTTTGTGGTCTATGCCAGTGCAGCGAAGAGAAACAAAACACTTCAGAAGAGGATGTACCAACACAAACGGAGGAGAGAACAACACGGGACCTCAGTCTACTGTACATCTTCAACCCAAACATCCCACAAACGTAATCACTTCTCACAAACATAATACAAAGGACCCATATTTCACTATTCTCTGATCTAGGTTATATTGTCATTTCCTCGCCACACATCTGGAGTTGTGTTTTGTTTCATTCACACATTTAACACACAAACCCTGCAGTTCCTCTCAAACTGAAAACACTCTTTGCTTGGACTCTCACCCACAGTTTGAGAAGCAAATGATTCTAAAACACTTAACATGTAATAGTATTTGAAAGATGTCAGTGCCAATAGACATTATCCCAAGATAACGCAGTGGCATAGGCCAGTATTGTAGATATATGACCTAATAGTACAGTGGTACCTCACCTTACGAAAGACCCAACAAACGAAAATTTCAAGTTACCAAACGCCTTCACGTTAAATTTTGGTCTCTAAATACGAAAGAAAATTCAAGTTACCAAACGCGAAATCTCAAAAATTCAAATAATGCGCGCTCAGCCACACACATTATACGCTTTTCTCAGACTGGATTTAAACTTTTCTCACATTTGTCTCTCGTTTAAACACTCAAACTTTCATAGATTTTCAACAAAATTATTAATAGTGAAGTGTGGGGGGAAGGAGGAGGGCGGTGTGTGCGCGCGGACACGTGTGTGATAGCGCAGCATGACCCGGGGCGGGGCTGCGACCACGAGACCCGTGCTCAAACCGTGCCAGGTCTAGACCAGGTCTAAACCAGGTCTAAACCAGGTCTGAACCAGGATTAGACCACCGCGGCTCTTGTCTGCGTTCGTTCATGCGCTCAGACTGCGTGCGGTCCTGAGGGGAGTCCTCGCTGCTCGCCTCAGCCGTGACTCGAAACGAAACCAGGAAATAGACCCACACGCGGCGCTTTAATCCACCTGGTCTAGTCCAGGTTTAGTCCTGGTCCAGTCCTGGTTTAGTCCAGGTCTAGACCTGGTCCAGTCCAGGTTTAGACCTTGGTCTAGACCTGGTATAGTCCACGTTTAGTCCTGGGTCTACAGTCTCTACGCAGGACACAAAGTTACACTATAAAAAAAAATGTTACACTATAAAAAAAAAACTTGGAATGAATCAGGCTTTTTCCATTGAAATAGCTACTCAACTTACGAAAAATTCATGTTACGAAACCACTTCTGGAACGAATAAAATTTCGTAAGGTGAGGTACCACTGTACTTTTAATACTGCGCAGAAGTTGATTCCCATTTGCATTGTGTAACTTTTGGTTGGGGGTCACTCACCTGTTTGTTTCTATGGATATGTCATTGCTTTGCCTGGAATGTTCCGCAGTATGACATTAAACAGCTCTACCTTATGTTTATTCAATTACAGGTGATTTTAGCGCTCAAAAATCCATAGAACAACAGGCATTCTGACAGTGAGCGGGGACGCTTCTCCACAGATCTGACCTGTAACTTTGTCTGGTTTGGTCTCAGTGTTGATAGAAAGGTTTATAAATACCACACTGTGGAACATTCCAGACAGGCAGTAACACCTCCACATTTAAAACTTCATTTCTAAAGAATAAAGAATTACAAAAGTTAATAATATATACAATTATTCCATCAATCTCCATGGAGAATGTTCTGAAGGAGGTTTTAACTTTCTGTTTCCAGTGAATCATGCAGGTGACATCTCACTTCATCAGGAAGTTACACACTGTAGCTTTAAGTCTTAATGTGAAATATTGAGTTGGACTTTGGTCTAAATAGCAGCAGAAGCGTTCCCCCAGTCCTCTCTGGTTAAATCTGTTTCTCAGTTCAGATTTTTGTGGTTTTGTTTCCCTCCTCCTCCTCTTCCTCCTCCTTTTCCTCTTCCTTCTCTCTGCAGCTGGTCTCATCCAAAAACAGTCTCACTAAAAATACTTTTCAAAAACAAAGTCACTTTAGATTTCACCTCAGATCAACTTCACACTAAGGTTTTCAAAAATATCAAAAATCAGAAACTATAACTAGTATCTCTGACTTTGAGCAGGGATCAATACTAAAACAGGAGAGAGCAGAATCTTTCCTGAATGTCTTTAAAATGTTCACCTGTATTTGTATTTCTTAACCCTTTAAGATTAAAGTTAGCAATTATTTTAATAATTTTAATATTGTGTTTTAATAACCAGTGTGTAAATGTATAATATAATGATCAAAGGAGAAGTTCAATTTGTCAACTGGACAAAGTTTGTTTGGTTGAAAACGTTTCGCCGCTCATCCGAGAGGCTTCATCAGCTCTGGTTATTGTACTGGTTAGACCCTGCTTATATCTAGCTGCCGGGAGGCGCGTCCTACAATGACAAAGCTCTGAAACCGATCCCCCCTAATCTGTCTCTTTGTTTTTCAAATTACTCTGACGGCTAGTTTCGACCCCCTATTCAACGTCTAACGACCCTCTCCACCCCTCTGCCCTGGCTCTGTTTGACTGGTCTAAGAATCGCATTATAAATGGGAGACAAGTTATATCTCACTCCCCCATTTCTGTTTAATGACGGATTCTCTTTTTTGACAAAAATAGCCTCTTTAACTCCCCTCTCAAGCCAGTTTTGTTCCCTGGCTAAGATCTGAACCTCACTGTTCTCAAAAGAATGGCCCGTGGCTTCTAGGTGGAGATGTACGGCAGATGACGGTCCACTCTGGCACGCCCGTCTGTGTTGGTACATCCTCTTGTGAAGTGGCTGTTTTGTTTCTCCAGTGTAGCGCTCACTGCAGTCTTCACTACACTGAATGGAGTAGACCACATTGCTTTGTTTGTGGCTCGGTGTTCTGTCCTTTGGGTGGACCAGTTTTTGTCTTAAAGTGTTTGTGGGTTTGAAATAAACTGGAATTTCATATTGTCTGAAAATCCTCTGTAGTTTTTCCGAAACTAATATAATGGACTCTGGGACTTGAACATGAGGAGCACATCAGTCTGAAGTTTAGAGAAGTTTTCAGAACCCCTTCAATTTATTATGATGATACAGATGCAGTCTGATTATCTTCATTTGTATTTTAAAGATCCCATGACATGGTACTTCTTGATGCTTTTATATGGCTCCTTAATGGTTCCCTAATACTGTAAATGAATCCTTCTTCAAAATCAACACTCAGTGCATGAGAAACAGAGATAAGATGAGAAAGAGTAATTTTTCTCTCTCTGAACACTCCATTATGGGAGTTGCTGCTTGAATGCAAATGAGGAGGACAGAGATGGCCTATAGTAGAGGGTGGGGGCGTGGCCAAACTCTCCCCTCTCAGCTGTGCGCTCTGATCCATTTCTGCGTTTTTGAAGAGATGAGAAGCCTTCCATTGAAAAATAAACACATTTCCACAGAAAATAAAATTAAACCACTGCTGTTCAAAGGTCCAGAGGCTCAGATAAAGGACTTCCGAGCCTAGAAACACTCGGACGTGCCTCCAGGCAAATAAAAAAACGCATTTCACATTGTCTAGCGCATTCGCAGTCCAAACTCTCTGGGCGTGATTTACAGAGACGCTGAGTACAGACAGACGGGGGTGGAACTGCATTTTTCGATCTGACGTCAATAAGGTGCCTTGTTGAGAATCGCCCGTTTGAGCTGTGTTTTTTTCTAACGCAGAAAAGGATCGCAAATGCTCAGTTTAGACATTTCGCAACTTTTAGCCATGGGGGGGGGGGGCCTAAACAGGGTAGAGGAGCTCACATTAACGTTCAAAAACCTCAGAAAGTGAAAATTTCATGCCATGGGACCTTTAAAACAGCACTAATTAGCCTCATCTAGAAATAGAACAATATCATAATTTTCTCATTAGACTACGTACTGTAAGTATCTATTAAAAGGGTTGGTTCTCCAAACAAAGTGAACCATCGGAGAAGAATGGCCTCAGATAGAGACCTGAGTGGTGACCGTGGTGAGCTTCTCAGAGCCATGTGCAGATCATAGACCACATGTAGAGTGGATGGTGTAGATGGAGACAGGTTCAGAAGGACAATCACTCACTGCAGCTGTACACTGTGACTTCAGATAACAAATCTCTAATTATTCTTTAACCAAAACAAGGCTCAGGGCACCTTAAACTAGTTTGAACATTGAATTTGGATATGAGTGTCCTGCATGAAACATGATCACTGTTTTGAGAAATATCTGACCAGTGTAATGCTGCACTCATCTGAGTCCTTCTGATCTGTATCATTTAGGAGCTCAGTCACTACTGGACTCCTGCTCCAGTCTTCTCTGGTGGTTCCCTTTGGCTGGAGACCCAGATCTAGGTTGGTGCAGATTTGTTCCTGTGTTTTGAAAGAGATGTTGTATGTTTCCAAACCAGGATCAGGCTGCAGAATTCACCACAAAGGGACTCACAAAGACTCAGAACCATCACAGCAATGATTGTGGGTGTTTGTACTGTAGGAACCTTTTGCAGTTCCTTTTTAGTAGTGTAGCATTTTCATAGTTGCAGTGCTGCAGTGACTGTGCTGCTCAGATGTGCAAAGGTAACATATATATATATATGGTGCTCCTCACCTTCCTCGGTGGTTGGTCTCTCACTCTCATCCAGCTCGGGTCCTCTACCAGAGGCCTGGGAGCTTGAGAGTTCTGCGCAGTATCTTTGCTGTTCCTGTACTGCACTTTTCTGGACTGAGATGTCTGATGTTTTTCCTGGGATCTGTTGTAGCCACTCCTCCAGTTTGGGGGTTACAGCCCCGAGTGCTCCGATCACCACGGGCACCACTGATGCCTTCACCTTCCAGGCCTTCTCCAGCTCTTCCTTGAGCCCCTGGTATTTCTCTAGTTTCTCGTGTTCCTTTTTCCTGATGTTCCTGATGTTCCTGAATGCCTCAGACAGTGGAGTGCAGAGGAAGAGGTGCTGGAGGGACCATCATGGCAGGACAAACCCCTACATGGGGCGTACCACCGAAACATAACTGAAGTGGCTGATATCAAGAAATCCTACCAATGGCTGGAGAGGGCTGGTCTGAAGGACACACAGAGGCCCTCATCCTGGCTGCACAGGAGCAGGCCTTGAGCACCTGAGCAATAGAGGCCCAGATCTACCACACCAGACAAGACCCAAGGTGTAGGCTGTGCAAAGAGGCTCCTGAGACAGTCCAGCACATAACTGCAGGGTGTAAAGATGCTGGCAGGGAAAGCATACATGGAGCGACACAACCAAGTGGCGAGCATAGTGTACAGAAACATCTGTGCAGAGTACGGGCTGGAGACCCCAAGGTCAAGGTGGGAAACACCTCCGAAGGTTGCAGAGAATGAGCGAGCCAAGATCCTGTGGGACTTCCAGATACAGACTGACAGATGGTGATGGGGAACCAACCAGACATAGTGGTGGTGGATAAGCAACAGAACAGAGCCGTGGTGGTGGACATTGCAATACCAAGAGATGGTAACATCAGGAAAAAGGAACACGAGAAACTGGAGAAATACCAGGGGCTCAAGGAAGAGCTGGAGAAGGCCTGGAAGGTGAAGGCATCAGTGGTGCCCGTGGTGATCGGAGCACTCGGGGCTGTAACCCCCAAACTGGAGGAGTGGCTACAACAGATCCCAGGAAAAACATCAGACATCTCAGTCCAGAAAAGTGCAGTACAGGAACAGCAAAGATACTGCGCAGAACTCTCAAGCTCCCAGGTCTCTGGTAGAGGACCCGAGCTGGATGAGAGAGAGAGACCAACCACCGTGGAAGGTGAGGAGCACTTTTTTTTTATCTGTCCATTCTTTTTAAGGGTGCACTGTGTAACGTTTTGGCTGAGGATCTGTCACCTGCTTGTTTCTAAATACCTAGAAAAACAGGCACCTCTCTACAGATTTTTTGCAATTAACTTTTTTTCTTGGGGTTCCAGGAGGGTATGAGACATTTTTGTATGAACACAAAGACCTCTGTATTCAGATTTGTAGTTTACAGTTCTACACAAACAAACACAGTGTCATATGAACTTTAACCTTTTACCGTTGTTATAATTCCACACGGGATCGTTCAGAGGAGGGTTTGGCCGTCAGATCACCTGCTTCAAGTTTACAGTGAAAACACGAGCCAAACCTGAGCCGCGTCCCTGTGTTATTGTGGCAGAGTGGTTAGCCTGTCTCCGCCTCTCAGTTGGAGGTTGTGGGTTGGATTCCTGGTCTCTTTTTGAGTGTGCATGTTCTCCCTGTGTTAATGTTATTTACCAATCGATGCTATAATGTTCCTCATCACAAACACACCTGGAGTTGTGATTTGTTTCATTCACATGTTTAACCCACAAAACCTAAGTTCTTCTCTCAAACTGAAAAGACTCTGTACAGGAAGTGCTCCACTGTGTTTTTAAACTCCATACACCTTAATTAGAAACATTTGGATGATTTCAGACCTTGGAAATGACAATGACTGAACTAAAATAAAAGGAGCGGGTAACTTGATAACTACCGCTTCATGACATCACAAGGTGGATCAGAGCATTTTGAGCTTTGGAGACGTAGACAGTCTAATAATGTGAATGAAACAAAACACAACTCCACCATGTTTTTGAAGAGTAAACAACACTGTAACATGTCTAAAAGCTCAAAAGAGTCCATGTCACATAATAGAGGAATTTTAATCTTTCTTCATCTAATTTTCAACCGTTTCCTGCCAGTCAAATTCTATCCTGAGCGACAATTTCTTATTTATTTAAAGTGTAGTTCATTTCATGCTTGATTTGACTCATTTTCAACACGAGAGCCCAGATAAAACATTTTAAACATGACAGAATCCAGGGATCAAGAAGAGCAGAAAACTGGGCCACGTTTTAACAAAGAGTTCGATCCGTGAGGACAACGGGAGACAGGAGACAGGAGAAGGAGACAGGAGACAGGAGACTGGAGACAGGAGAAGGAGACAGGAGACAGGAGAAGGAGACAGGAGAAGGAGACAGGAGAAGGAGACAGGAGACAGGAGACAGGAGAAGGAGACAGGAGACAGGAGAAGGAGACAGGAGACTGGAGACACGAAAAGGAGACAGGAGACAGGAGACAGGAGACAGGAGAAGGAGACAGGAGACAGGAGACAGGAGACAGGAGAAGGAGACAGGAGACAGGAGAAGGAGACTGGAGACACGAAAAGGAGACAGGAGACAGGAAACAGGAGACAGGAGAAGGAGACAGGAGACAGGAGACAGGAGAAGGAGACAGAAGAAGGAGACAGGAGAAGGAGACAGGAGACAGGAGAAGGAGACAGGAGACAGGAGACAGGAGACAGGAGAAGGAGACAGGAGACAGGATACAGGAGCAGGAGACAGGAGACAGGAGACAGGAGAAGGAGACAGGAGACAGGAGACAAGATACAGGAGCAGGAGACAGGAGACAGGAGAAGGAGACAGGAGACAGGAGACAGTAGACAGGAGACAGGAGCAGGAGACAGGAGACTGGAGACAGGAGACAGGAGAAGGAGACAGGAGAAGGAGACAGGAGCAGGAGACAGGAAAAGGAGACAGGAGACAGGAGAAGGAGACAGGAGACAGGAGAAGAAGACAGGAGACAGGAGACATGAGCAGGAGACAGGAGACAGGAGACAGGAGAAGAAGACAGGAGACAGGAGACAGGAGCAGGAGACAGGAGAAGAAGACAGGAGACAGGAGACAGGAGACAGGAGACAGGAGAAGAAGACAGGAGACAGGAGCAGGAGACAGGAGACAGGAGAAGAAGACAGGAGACAGGAGAAGGAGACAGGAGAAGGAGACAGGAGCAGGAGACTGGAGACAGGAGAAGAAGACAGGAGACTGGAGACAGGAGAAGGAGACAGGAGCAGGA
This sequence comes from Paratrypauchen microcephalus, assembly GCA_036785185.1. Classification (NCBI taxonomy): domain Eukaryota; kingdom Metazoa; phylum Chordata; class Actinopteri; order Gobiiformes; family Gobiidae; genus Paratrypauchen; species Paratrypauchen microcephalus. The sequence continues at coordinate 634,169 of JAVJIX010000118.1, read as the reverse complement.
GACTGGAGACAGGAGAAGGAGACAGGAGCAGGAGACTGGAGACAGGAGAAGAAGACAGGAGACTGGAGACAGGAGAAGGAGACAGGAGACTGGAGACAGGAGAAGGAGACAGGAGCAGGAGACTGGAGACAGGAGAAGGAGACAGGAGCTGAAGAGAGGGGAAAAGAGAGAGGCACGGATGTGAGAAAGATGAAACGATCTAGGAATTTGTGTACTGTATTTTCAAGAAACTGAAATCACCTGCTTGTCTCCATGGAGAAGTTACTTTTTCTTACTTTCCCTGGAATGTTACACAGTATGGCATTAAACATATCTGTCTCCATGTAAAGTAAACTAGCAAGTACTATTACAGGTCAGAATATACTGTGTCATACGTATAAAAACAGGGTAATGGGAGGGACTCAAACACATGTATTATAGAGGAGGACACACAGGGACACAGGAGGACGGGAGGACACACAGGGACACAGGAGGACGGGAGGACACACAGGGACACAGGAGGACGGGAGGACACACAGGGACACGGAGGACGGGAGGACACACAGGGACACGGAGGACGGGAGGGCACACAAGGACACGGAGGACGGGAACGACTCTAATGTGTTGCTCATACAGTGGTACCTCACCTTACGAAATTAATTCGTTCCAGAAGTGGTTTCGTAACGTGAATTTTTCGTAAATTGAGTATCTATTTCAATGGAAAAAGCCTGATTCATTCCAAGTTGTTTTTTTTATAGTGTAACTTTTTTTTATAGTGTAACACTGTGCTCTGCGTCCTAATTGGCTAAGAGACTGTAGACCCAGGACTAAACGTGGACTAAACCAGGTCTAAACAAGGTCTATACCTGGACTGGACAAGGACTAAACCTGGACTAAACCAGGATTAGACCAGGATTAAAGCGCTGCCTGCGGGTCTTTTTCCTGGTTTCGTGCTAGCTCTGCTATTAGCAGCAGCACCGGTGTACCTCACGAGTCACGGCTGAGGCGAGCAGCGACTGCGTGCGTGGGGGGGAAGGGGGAGGGCGGACACGTGTGTGATAGTGCAGCATGACCCGGCGCGGGGCTGCGAGCACGAGACCCAAACCGTGCCTCCTCTAGACCAGATCTAAACCAGGTCTAAACCAGGATTAAACCACAGCGTGCGGGTCTATTTCCTGGTTTGGTGCTAGCTCTGCCGGTGTACCTCACGAGTCACAGCTGAGGCGAGCAGCGAGGAGGGGAGGGGATGTGCCTTCCCTCGGAACCACACGCAGTCCGAGCGCATGAACGAACGCAGGCAAGGGTGGTTTAATCCTGGTTTGATCCTGGTTTAGACCTGGTTTAGACCTGGTTTAGACCTGGTTTAGACCTGGTCTAGAGGAGGCACGGTTTAAGCACGGGTCTCATCCTGGCAGCCCCGCGCCGGGTCATGCTGCGCTATCACACACGTGTCGGCGCGCAGTCTTCTCCCCCTTCCCCTTCCCCCCACACTTGACTATTAATACATTTTGTTGAAAATCTATGACAATTTGAGTGTTTAAACGAGAGACAAATGTGAGAAAAGTTTAAATCCAGTCTGAGAAAAGCGTATAATGTGTGTGGCTGAGCGCGCATTATTTGAATTTTTGAGATTTCGCGTTTCGTAACTTGAATTTTCTTTCATATCTAGAGACCAAAATTTAACGTGAAGGCGTTTCGTAACTTGAAATTTTCATTTGTTGGGTCTTTCGTAAGGTGAGGTACCACTGTATATTGAATCTACTCCTGTCTCTATTATCCAGGGGTTACCTAAAGTGCAGCGACACATCTCCAGCTCTTTATCACAAGTCTGACAGTAGAAATGGCTCTAAATGGCTGTGCCTAATCTGTGGCGCTCCTCTGCTCGTCTCTGCCTGATCCGCATCGCTCCTGTAATATTGTGAGTTTGTGTTCAGTGTTGCAGATAGCGCAGGTCCCCGCAGTGGCACAGACAGAGTCCTAATGGTGTTTGATTCCTTTTCAGTGCCTCTGAGCTGTGGTCAAGTTTAAAGGACACATCTGGACATCAAAACCACTGGACCAAAAAATGAAAGTCACTGACAGCCTCATTTTAAGTGTAAAACCCGTAGAGATGGTGGCTCAGTAGATGGAGCACTCACCCACCTACCAGAAGGTTGATACACCTGACACTACCGTTGTAGAGTTTGGGGGGGACAGAGGGGTCAGCATCTGGAAAAGTGCCATTTTATTTGGATTATTACTAAAGAAAAATATGTATTGAATTATATTTTTTGTTTTTAAATATCATTATAAAAAATATTTCTTAGCAGCAGGAAAAAACATAAATGTAGAGTTATGAATTTGAAACGTCTCCTGTAGTTTACTCACAGAAATGTAAGAAGAAAATGTATTACAAGTGTTTTGTCATGTGATGTCTTCATATAAAAATAAGGCATTTTGTGTGTAAAGATGAACAAAATGAACAAGGTTCGGGACATTTAAAAGACAAACATGGAGAAAGCCAGGTTAAAATTTCTTTATGTTGACATATTAGCTATTTTAAAATATACAGAGAGCATTTTGGATATCTTATGTAGTATTTGAGTAAACTAGATCTGACTGACGATTTTCATTTTGAGTTAAATCTTGAATAAATCAGACATGGAGTTGAATATCCAAAAATCCAAGATTGTGAATGCGTGAAAAGTCCCTCAGTCGTCCAGGTAGAATCCATGATAAAAGGAGAAGTTCAATTTGTCAACTGGACAAAGTTTGTTTGGTTGAAAACGTTTCGCCGCTCATCCGAGAGGCTTCTTCAGCTCTGGTTATTGTGCTGGTTAGACCCTGTTTATATCTAGCTGCAGGGAGGCGCTCACTACACTGAAAAAGCTCTGAAAACGATCCCCCCCAATCTGTCTCTTTGTTTTTCAAATTACTCTGGCGACTAGTTTCGCCCCCCTATTCAACGTCCGAACCCAGGAGGAAAGGGGTAGCGATTCCGTACCTGGCCGGCGTTTCGGAAAAACTACAGAGGATTTTCAGACAATATGAAATCCCAGTTTATTTCAAACCCACAAACACTTTAAGACAAAAACTCGTCCACCCAAAGGACAGAACACCGAGCCACAAACAGAGCAATGTGGTCTACTCCATTCAGTGTAGTGAAGACTGCAGTGAGCGCTACACTGGAGAAACAAAACAGACACTTCACAAGAGGATGTACCAACACAGACGGGCGTGCCAGAGTGGACCGTCATCTGCCGTTCATCTTCACCTAGAAGCCGCGGGCCATTCTTTTGAGGACAGTGAGGTTCAGATCTTAGCCAGGGAAAAGAACTGGTTTGAGAGGGGAGTTAAAGAGGCAATTTTTGTCAAAAAAGAGAATCCGTCGTTGAACAGAAATGGGGGAGTTAGACATAACTTGTCTCCCATTTATAATTCGATTCTTAAACCAAGTCAAAACAGACAAAGAAACATTAGGGCAGACGAGCCAGGGCAGAGGGGTGGAGAGGGTCGTTAGACGTTGAATAGGGGGTCGAAACTAGTCGCCAGAGTAATTTGAAAAACAAAGAGACAGATTAGGGGGATCGTTTTCAGAGCTTTTTCAGTGTAGTGAGCTCCTCCCGGCAGCGAGATATAAGCAGTGTCTAACCAGCACTAGAACCAGAGCTGACGAAGCCTCTCGGATGAGCGGCGAAACGTTTTCAACCAAACAAACTTTGTCCAGTTGACAAATTGAACTTCTCCTTTTATCAAGATTGTAAAGTTGATGTGTAGGTGCTGCTTTAAGGGCTGAGCCTTACGTCACTATAGGAAAAATGCCCCATTAAACTCTATGGACACAGGTTGATTAAATGAAATATTATAACATCTTTTGGTGCAGAGTGAACTATTCTGTTGTTTCTACATGAAAGTGTGAATGCCAAGAGACCAAAAGGATCAACAGTGCCTATAGTATCTCACTGTAAAGGTGCATTGTGTATTTGTATTTATTTATTAAAGGGACAATGTATAAAAGACAAGATAATGTCTTTTATAATGACCTCGGTGTTCATGTGAACTACAGGCTGGACTGGAGGGACAACTGTAACGCTGTCTACAAGAAGAGCATGAGCAGACTCTACCTCCTGAGGAAGCTCAGGTCTTTCAGTGTGTGCAGCCCTGGACTGTGGGGGAGCAGCACCAGTAAAAGGGACATTGGACGGATTGACAAACTGAACTCTGGTAAGAGCAGAGGGGGTGGTTTGTGCATTTAGGTGCACAATGACTGGTCAAGGGATAATGTAACTACACACACACACACACTATTCGCAGGACTTAGAGTCAATCACAGTTAGGGGCCGTCCCTTTTTTTCTCCCCCGAGAGCTAAGAACTGTGCTAATCACAGATATTTACATACCACCACTCGCTAACACGAGTGATAGTGGCTCTCACGCTGCTAGCAGACACCATCAACACACTGCAACAGGCCCACCCCTATGGCCTGCACGTCATAGCTGGTGATTTTAATCGGGCAAACTTAAAGTCTGTCCTCCTAAAATTCTACCAGCATATGAAATGCTCAACCAGAGGGGCTAATACATTAGATCATGTATACACAAACATTAAACATGCATACAGAGCAATACAACTCCCACACCTTGGCCAGTCAGACCACCTCTCTCTGCCCCTAACCCCAGCCTACACACCACTCAGGAGACAGTCCACTCTCCCCTCTTAGAGTATTGCCAGAGCTATCCTGGGGAAAGGCATCAAGGGGGCCAAGTTGGACTACAAGAGGAGGATAGAGAACCACCTCTCCCATAACAACCCACGGCAGGTGTGGCAGGGGATACAGCAACTGAAAATTGAATTGATCAGGGAAAACATTTCCCTCACACACACACACACACACGCACACACCGGCACACGGGCCGGACAGAGGGCTGCTTCCACTGCGCTTTCACGTGGAGCCTGGTACGCAGCCCGGAGCGGAGGAGCACGTGCAGCGCGGCGCGCACGTGATCACGCAGACAGCGGGACGCGGAGCGAACACAGCTGCAAAAATTGGGTTTGCAGGAGAACACTTTGCCCTGCTTCTAGTTCCGGCCGCGGATGTAACGCTATGGTCCTTCTCGCGAGTGGGTTTGCATCTCGTGTTCACATTCCAGAGTAGCGCCCTCTCCTCTAGTGATTAGTTACAATTAATGCATTTTAATTGACCAACGTCTTGATCGACAATTAATCGTTAGTCGATTAATTGTTGACATCCCTTGGCATGTACCCTTCGAGGGATCCTTCAGGATCAGGATCGTACGCCCTTGGGTTAGCCATTCAGGGTGAGTCCCATCCCTTAGCAGCTGGTTCATTTGTGCTGCCAGGCGCTCATGGAGAGCAGTGAGCTTCTTTAGCCAGTATGCGTGGATCATGTCAGGGCCCGGTGCTGTCCAATTTTTCATGCCTGAGACTCTTTCCTGAATGTCTGCCACTGTGATGGTGACTGGATCTTGTTCAAGGAGGTTGCTGTGGTCTTTCCTCAGATCCACCAGTCACTGTGCATCGGTGTTATGTGATGTCTCCCTTTCCCATATGCCTTTCCAGTACCTTTCAGTCTCCAGCCTTGGTGGGTCTGCTCTGGTGTTATCCCCCTGCCATTGAGCGTACACTTTCGCAGGTTGTGTTGCGAACAACCGGTTTATTCGTCTGGCCTCGTTATCTCGAGTTTACCTCTTTAGGCGGCTGGCCAAGGCTTGTAGCCTTTGCTTGGCAGTTTCGAGTGCTTCAGGTATGGGCATCTGGCTGTACCTCTTGGGTACTTGCTTTTTCATTGCACCTTTCTGGGCCTCTGACAATTGGCTCACTTCTCTCCGCACCTGCTTGATTTTAGCCTCTAACCGTCTTTTCCATGGTGGGTATTGTCTCTCATGGCTCCCATGGTTGCTCTTATAGCCCAGCACCTCTAGGATCACTGCTGCTGAAGTGTATATCAGCTCATTGGTTTCAGTGATGGTTGTGGTAGGGATCACTCTCAGTGCTGCATTCACATGTTCTAGGAGACTTTCAGATGGTACTTCACTTAGCCTCTGTAACTGGCGTCGGGGTTGCCTTGTGTTCATTCAGGCCATGATTTTATCTTTCAGGTTAGACGCTGCCTTGCTCAGCGTGATACTTATTGGGGCTTCGTACCCAATCTCTGGTTGGGGAGTTGGTGTTAACTCCCCTCTGACCTGGCGTCCTGGCTGGTCCTGCTGGGATCTGCCACAGGGTAAATACCTGAGATAATCACAGGAGGTATATGGTTTCTTTCAGGAGGATTTTTCCAGGGCTTCAATTGTGTGCAGTAATTTCAAATCTAAACTTAACAAAAGAGAATAACACACTTACGTAATATTATGAATGTCACAGACATTGTCCTGTGTTACACTGAGTTACACTTGTGGGACATTTTGAACAACAGTCATGTGATCTGTCTTATGTCCTGTCCTCGTGCGTTCTTATGTAACTCCTCCTCCTCCTCTTTTCCTCCTCCTCTCTTCCTCTGTCTTCTCTTCTTCCTCTCCTCCTCTCGGTTTCTAGTATCAAACCTTCCCTGTGTCACTGCAGTCCACAATTATTCCGTATCCCCTCCCACAGGAACGCTGCAGTCCACAGTTACCATCTGACCTGGATCACCGCATTCATACAGCTGAGGCAGGGGAGTGTCTTGCCCGAGGACACAACTGCAGCATACA
>JAVJIX010000118.1:490000-622500 GCA_036785185.1 Paratrypauchen microcephalus | reverse complement strand
GAAATGGAACATGTCCCGCCTCAGCTCAATGAGCCGGGTGGTCTGCTCCTTGTTCCCCAAAGACAAAAATATTATACTATTGCGACTAGTAATACTTGGAATTGGGACATGGCCAATGTTCCCCCTAATTTTTAATGTGTCTGAGCAAACACACTAACTCCACATCCGAAATGCACCCCCCCGCGCGGCTCGCACTTTGCAGATATAAAAAAATGACCCCGCGGCTGAATTAAAAAAAAGCTCTTTCGTCCCTGATTTAAAGTGCGCTGCATACGTTTTCTTGTGCGCTGAGAATGTGCGAGCAGTGCGCAGCTTAGAGTAAACGTTGGACATGGCGACAATGTAGAATATCCAGCATTACAACAGCAAAGGAAATATAGAAGTGTCAGGGGAAAAGCATGTGAACGGTAATACAGGTGCCGTGAACTATGCCGTTACGGCTACCGTCACACATGTTTAGTGTAGTTTATGAAGAGTTTCATGTAGCATAGTTGTAGGTGAGGTGAACCAGTACGTATATTTTATAGTGACGTCGCAACTGTCACATGTGGATGTCGCTAGCGAGTCGGTCTTTGTAGTCATATATCCTCCCGCGCTGTGCATGCTGGGGCTTTTAAGTGTGCGGAGCGTGCATGTTTGCACGCTTGGTCCACGCCCCGATTTCCATGGAAACGACGGCGCCGTTCAGGGCTCGTCTCGACGGTGCAGGGGGAAAAAAACGAATGGGACGGCGCGATGGATATGACGCATATCCCGTTCCAAGGACGCTCACAAGTGTGCCGTCGGTGAATTGGGAAACGGCCACTGTCACATAAAAGGGGGATCTTCCCCATGCAGAGGCAGCCATTTTGAATACGAGAGCCGCAGAAGGACATTTGGGCTCCGCCTTCGCCTTCGGCAAGGCTCGTGGTTTTGGGTAAACAACACAAGCATGCTGCCGGATCAGACGTCGTAATGGATCTAACACGTGTTTTGGACAAAATTATTTTACTGGATTTTATTCGCTGGATCCTTACGGACAGATTGAGACCAAGTTTATGCTGAAATGCTGAGTTTGACCTGTCCAGAGCCTTCAAAGGTAAGCTTTGTGCTTTTCCGTCAAAAAAGAGGAGTCAAAAAGAGGAGACTGTAAGGTTTCATTTGATGTGTAGAGTGTCATGGTACATGATCGGGAATGTGTGTTTTCATGAGAAAAGAAAAAAAAAGTGAACGGGACCGCGTTTTATGTATACAGTAGTGGCGCGCGGTTCTTGCGCTGGTACGTGAGCTGTCCACGCTACGCGAGCTGTCCACGCTACGGCGTGCCCGGGTGACCCTCGAGGTCTGCCATAGCTAAAACAGGAAGTGCAATAGCACCATCCACCTATGCGCCACGAATCCTACACACTGGGGCTTTAAAACATGTAGAATAATTTTAAAATATAAAGTTGTCCTACTACGCGGATTTCTCTTATTGCGGGTTATTTCTGGAACTTAACCCCCGCGATAAATTACTGTATATGGAGAATTGTACAATGGGAGGCTTGTGGGAGGAGCCTGACACAGAATCTTACAGCTAACCATAAGGAAGTTTAGGACAGGGCCCTCAAACAAGCTCTAAAAAGTTGATTTAGTATAATATTCCCTCTTTAAGGTATAAATGCACTAAGTTATTTACCTGGCCAGCCAGAACCATACACTGACAAAACATATCATATACTGTTTCCCTGATTTTGGAGGGTGTGACTGACAAACATGGCTGCTTACAAGTAAAAAAAGGGGGGAGGACATAAAGAGCTGAGAAACAGTGGATTTTCTTAGAATCAACAATCGAAGCACCAAACTATGACTTCTCTCAGGAAAAGAAGTGATAAGATAAGATAAGATAAGATAAGACTTTATTGATCTCACACAGGAGAAATTTACTTGTCACAGTAGCTCCAGGTAGGGACAGTTTGAACAAGAAGACAAGTGCATGCAGGCAAAAAATGTATGTATTTATTATTAAGATGTATTTTGTTATGAAGGATACAGAATTTTTGAGAAAAAATGATGGTGGCACAGTGGCTGAGTGGCTAGCACTCATGCTTCACAGCAAGAAGGTTCAATTCCCGAGTTGCCTGGGCTTCTGTGTGGACGTTGCATGTTCTCCCTGTGTCTGGGCAGGTTTCTCCCATCAACCCAAGAACATGCACAGCAGGAGCACCATCCTCCAGCGAAGATAATCCGGACTCTTTTAGGATTATTGAGCTGGGCCCAGGCGAACCATGTACTGCCCACGGTTCTTAAGGCATTTGAAGGATGCTTCAAATGGGACAGAAAAGTACTAAAAAGAGTCTTCCGCAGATCATTTTGGGTTTGTAGGATTTTCACGCTCTGTGGTTCGCTTCAAGTCCTTTCTGGATTCAAAAGGAAAAGACTGACTGCGCAGGCAAGGACGGTATGGGGAAATACATTTAGGTTTTTATTATTTTTTTATTTTATTTATTTATTTAACCTTTCTTTAACCAGGAAGTGGTCCCATTGAGTTACAATAACTCTTCTGCCAGGGAGTCCTGGCCAAGAAGGCGGCCAAAGTTACATTTCAATAAAAACAACAAACACAAATGACAGGACAATCCACAGCTACATCACCTCTAAACAGACAAAACACATCAGTTCTGTTGTCTATGTACACAGACAACTAAAAAGCAGACATCACAACAAAACATATAATTAAAAACAATTGCAGTGCTCAGTTACTGTTTCCCTTAACAGGTCTTTAAAAAGAATTTATGGATGGAAGAATTGTGAGATTTAAAGTGGCTTGAAGTTCATTCCAAAGCCTTGGTGCATTTTTACCAAGTTCTGTTCTTGTTTTGTGTTCTTGTTTGCATGTAAAAGTATTTTTTCTGATGACCTTGTGCGGTAACCACTGTTATGAAAAGAAAGCAAATTAAAAATGTACAGTTGTAGTTTACCCATTAGGGCTTTGGCAATAAAAATCAGTGCATGAATGTTTCTTCTGAGGGAGAGGGAGGGCCATTGTACAGTTTCATACAGAGTGCAGTGTGAGTCCTCGCTGATGAACCAGGGCTGAGTGGTACAACACATCCAGCTTTATAAGCAGGAATAAACTGGAGTGCATATACAGTGTGTCCCCATAGTCAAGCACTGACAGGAATGTGCTCTGAACTAACCTTCTCCTTGCATAATAGGGAAAGCACTTCCTCATTCTAAAGAAGAAACCCAACTTTGGTCTCAATTTCTTACAGAGGCTTTCAATATGAACACTGAGAGACATCTTATCATCCAACCAAACTCCTAAATACTTATAGGATGATACTTTAGGTTGAGTTTAAAGGACACATAGGGCCAATTATGCATAATTGACTTCTGAGCCTCAAAATACTCTATTCACATTTTGCCTGGATTGTTGCATCACTATATAGATATGTACAGTATATATATAGTACTAATAATAATAGTAATTCATTGCATTTATATAGCGCCTTTCATGACACCCAAAGCGCTTTACAGTTCATTGTTCATTCACTCCACACTTGGTGGTGGTAAGATACTTTTGTAGCCACAGCTGCCCTGGGGCAGACTGATGGAAGCGAGGCTGCCAATCTGCGCCATCGACCCCTCTGACCACCTCCAACACTCACGCACACTCCACTTTCATACTACGCAATGTGGGTGAAGTGTCTTGCCTAAGGACACAGCGACAGTTTTTGTGACTGGCGCCCCCCTGTGGCTCCTGGAATCTCCCATCCAAGTACTGACCAGGCCCTGGAGCTTCTGAGATCTGACAGGATCAGGCTTTGACAGGCAGATATGGCCACAATAATAATAATAATGTAATAATAATGCCATAATTACAGTATCCGCTTATGTCTTATTGGTTTGCATGGAATGTGCCACAGCAAGGCATTAACGTTATATGTACATTTATTCAATTACAGATCTCTGTATTGGTCAAAGATATCTTAAAAATTCAAATGGGCCTTAGGCTACATTTATACGGCGACGATCAAAACAGAAGACGCAAAAGTGGCGTCTCGTCTTCAATTTTTTATCCGTGTTTATACGAAGACGCAAAAGTGGACGCAAAAGCCAGCGAAGGGAGGCGCTGGACTGAAAAAAAAACAAAACAAACCCATCACAACAGCGTCAAGTTACATTTCTAACCACGACTGTACCGGAAAAGAGAAAGGTAAAACTTCAAAATAAAATGTTCTAGTTGTGTTTTAAATGAGTTGTTAAGTTCCGCTCCAAACATTTCAGTGACTTGTATTTTTGTTGACATGTTTTTGAATATTGTACTGAAAATAGTGACATTACAGGAGGATTACAGTGAATTAGAAAATATAAAATCACATTGGGTTTTACATTTGAAGTGCCTCATGCGGAAGTCGCTTGTCTTGGCGTCTGTGGCTGTGAGAGTGTGAGAAAGACTTGTACGGGAAGAAGAGAAAAGACCGTAGACGTGTGTGGGTGCCATTTATACAATTGTTGAAATGACTCTTGTATGTTGACTAGAACATCTGTGGTATCAAGGTATGCTGCATCTATGTGACGTAAACGCGTACGCGACGTGAGCAGATCTGACCAGTTTACACAGAAACGCTACAGCGGAGCATATTTAACTTTAACACTCTGGAGGGTGGTTTCACATTTTTGCGTTTTTAGGCCCCAAAAACGCCGTCAGTGTGTAAACGAAAGGCACTTCCGATCAAATATTTTGTCGTTTTTACCCGTAATCGTTCTCGTGTAAACGGGCCCTGAGAACATCACCTGTTTGATAGATACATTTAAATATCACACAAAATGACTCTTGTGAGCTTTAAGCGAGCTGAGCTGGAGTTGTGTTTTGTTTCATTCACACATATTTGAGTGTGTGAATGAAACAAATATGTGTGAATGAAACAAAACACATATTTGAGTGTGTGAATGAAACAAAATGCTCTGTTCCACCTTGTGATGTCATGTAGTGGTAGTTTCCATGTGAACAGCTCCTTTTACGTTTAGTTCAGTAGAAATTGGCAATTCTGGGACTGAAATCACCCAGACAATTCTAGTGAAGGTATGGAGTTTAAAAACATAGTGGAGCATTTCTGTATCACCACATGACATCACAAGGTGGAAGAGAGTGTTTTCTGTTTGTGTGTTAAATGTGTGAATGAAACAAAACACAACTCCAGGTGTGTTTGTGATGAGGAAACATTAGAACAGAGATCAGAAAAGAGAGTAATATGGGCCCTTTAATGCCATAGCGGAACATTCCAAAGCATAACATCACCATGGAGATGCAGGTGGTGAATGCTGCTGAAAAAATGACATAGTGCAGCTTTAAACATGATTTCATTTGGACCATTTTAGTGTTGACTGCAGAGGACTGTGCTCATTTTTCACACTTGTTTTTCTCTTCTCTCCTTCTATTATCCCCTTGCTCTCCTCTCTATATCTCTCTCTCCTCTCCTCCACCTCCCCTCGTCTTCTTCCTCCTCCTCTTTCCTACACCTTTTCCCCCGCTGGCACTGCAGGTAGGAGTGATAGATTATGTTTCAGGTTAAACTATTGTTAAAAGATTTAGGCTTGTTGAACACTCACTCTGCACTTGTTGTCCTCTCCTCCTCCTTCTCTCCTCCTCCTCCTCCTCCTCCTCCTCCACCTCTTCCTTCTGTGAGTTTCGTAAAATGGGTCCGAAGGTGGTCTGAAGGAAGGCATTAGTCGAAATTGAGGTTATTCAGCTTTTTAATGTAAAATAGCAGAATACAAATGAAATGGTGACATCAGACATCTTCAGCATTCATGTTGTCAGCTTTAGCAGACCCTCAGAGAAGAGACATCGGCCGTGAAGAGGGACGTGAAGAGACCTCCCAGTGGGGGCCAGATCTCACACACACACACACACACACACACACACACACCACAAGGGACTGTCTTTAAATACAGTACAGACTGTTGAATACATATGACATCAGCAACAGCTCACCTATAGGAGAATAGTTTAGCTATGCAGACCATATAGAGAACTTCCCAGCTGTAGTTGAGGTCAGCCAGTTACAGAGTTTCCCAATAGCTTGAATGAGCCAAAATATTGATGGATAGGGAGCAGGTGATGTAGCCAACACAGCCCAGGATAGCCTATGTGAGTATTGAGTTACGCTTAGCTGTTCACAGGACATTGGGTTCAAACACAGAAGAACTACAAAGATTACAGTTTTCATATGTAAGTACACATGTAAATTAAATATGAGATCCCACACTTCTCTCCTCCTCTCCCTCTCTTCCTCTTGCTTTACACTTCCTCTCTCCTCAGGGACAATGATTTTCAATACAATTCTAGAGGAAGTCTATGGATTTATGTTCAGACCAATCAGGATGAGTGCTCAGGTTTTAGTTTTTCTCTAAAGTTTTATTTTGAAAAGGTCTCACCTGTGGTACACTTGGACCACAGGTGAGTTTGCATGCATGGTCTGGGTTCGATCCCCGGGTCACCCGAGCCTTTCTGTGTGGAGTTTGCATGCTCTCCCCGTGTCTGGGTGGGTTTCCTCCGGGCACTCCGGTTTCCCCCACCAACCCAAAACATGCACCACAGGTACCTCCAGCTTTGGTCCTGACCAAGCTGAAGCAAGAAGATCATGGAGATGGTCCCCGGGCGCAGTAATGTGCTGCTCACTGCTCCTGATAACAGGATGGGTTAAATGCAGAACTGGAATTTCCCCACTGTGAGACTAATAAAGGCATAGCTTTCTTCTTCTTTTCTAAACCCGGTACCATCGCTTGCTTTGGTTTTGCTCTTTCAGAATCTCCTTCGTTGTTCAAATCAGTTCCACCGTCACTATTCAATGATGGTTTTTCGGTGGCAGGGAATGGCGTATCTGTTGAAGTTGAAGTCATTTTAGATGATGAGGGCAAAGAAGTATCACTATCTCTTGTAATAAGTCCAGTTTTGTTCCTTAAATGCCATATATTTGGGCGTGGTCGGCGAATAATTGTGCGACTGGGTTGAGTCCTATGATATGGAGGATGAGTCCGATATGTAGATGAGTTTTCTTCTCTGGGCGATTCCCTTTCATCTTCTGGTCTTGAATCATCCAAATTGCCATTTCTTGAGTCATCATCATCTTTTATATTTGTTTCCACATTTGTAAGAACTGAAACTTGCGCTGCAGAAGTTGGAGAAGCCATTTTAATTTGTGACCTTTCAGATGACAAAGAGGTAATTCGGGGATTGTGTAAATATTTGATAGATTTTTAAATTGAAGAACACATGTAAGAAACAGCAGGCGAACACTCACAGTGATGAAGCTGAGGATGAAGCTGAGGAACAACAGTTTGAGGTCACATCATCTTGTCAAAGCCTGATCACATCAAGTCAATAGGGCCTGGTCTGGTCAGTACTGGCCTGGGAGACTGCTGGGTGTCCAGGTCCTACAGTGGGACACAAGCGACTCTAGTGCAAACTGTTGTTGTGTAATCAAGCAAGACAAAACATCCAGCCATTTTCTTCCACTTATCCGGGACTGGGTCGTAGCACAATAGTCTAAGCAGGGACTTCCAGACTTACTTCACCCCAGACACTTCCTCCAGCTCCTCCAGGGGGACCCCAAACCATTCCCAGGCCAGCCAAGAGACATAGTCTCTCCAGCGTGTCCTGGGTCTTCCCCGTAGCCTCATCCTGGTGGGACATGTCCAGAACACCTCCCGAGGGAGGCGTCCAGGAGGCATCTGGGACAGAAGCCCGAGCCAACTCAGCTGCTCCTCTTGACGTGGAGGAGCAGCGGCTTTACTTTCGTGTGACTGAGCTCCTCACCCTATCTCGAAGGGAGCACCTAATCACTCTGTGGAGGAAACTCATTTCAGCTGCTTGTATCCACGATCTCGTCCTTTCAAACATTCAATCATTACCCAGAGCTCATGACCATAGGTGAGGGCAGGAATGTAGATTGAAGGTAAATTGAGAGCTTCGCCTTTCGGCTCAGCTCCCTCTTCACCACAACGGTCCGGTACAGCGACCGCATCACTGCCGACGCTGCACCGATCCGCCTGTCAATCTCACGCTCCATCCTCCCCTCACTCGAGAACAAGACCCCGAGATATTTGAACTCCTCCACCTGAGACAAGGTATTTAAGCAAGACACAACACCCACATTGCCTAATATGAAAGTGTTGTGTTCTGATGGTGCACATTGGCAGCCTCTTCTCTGTCCCAGTCTATTGTAAGTCTATTATTTTCTTAACACGTACATTTTCCCTAAGAGTAAATAATGAAATCAGCCGTTTGGATGTGCTCTGTGTGCATATGAACTATTGTGACTGAGCTCTGTGGATGGACCCTGCCTCACTCCTCACACCCCTGTCTCAGGCCTGTGAAGAGTGGACATGAGTCCAGGTCTCATTCTGCCGTTTGAAAATTGGATAATGCAAAATGTTACAAAAAATATATTGTTTTATACTTTTGGGCAGTTTGCTGTACAAAAGAACTGAAGCATTCACAGACGTATCTCTCAAAGAGGAGGTATTTTGCAAAATTTACTTTTTGAGCGTTCTACCATGTTAAAACTTACCCTCAGCAGAAACATGAGCTTTTATATCCATGCATGTTTGAGTAATCTAGTGATCTTTCCTGATCCCTATTCAAACTCTCCACTATGCCATGCTCTCACATGACAACTCTCCATAAATATACAGAAGCACGATCGAAAACAATAAACTACAACTTCACAAACCCATGTCCTAACCTTAAAGGGATAGTGTGTTTTTTTTATGTTAATCTGTATGGGTTTCCTTCTAAAAGTTCCGTGTGTTGACACCGGTTTACCTCTGACAGTCTCAGCTGATCCCGGTTCGGCTCGCTTTCTGGAGCCCACGTAGAGAGGTCCGGTAACTTCCCTGGAACATGAAATAAAGCTTGTTTTTCTTCTCAAAACAAAACATTTGTCCGAAAGGTGATATATTTGGGTCCCAAACAGTTGTCAACGAAACATCCATCAGCGAACTTAGCGATCGCATATTGTGTCTGCCGACTCATATCACAGGCTGATACGCTAACGTGGGCGCCGTGATATGAGTCGGCAGACACAATACGCGATCGCTAAGTTCGCTGCTGGATGTTTTGTTGACAACTGTTTGGGACCCAAATATATCACCTTTCGGACAAATGTTTTGTTTTGAGAAGAAAAACAAGCTTTATTTAATGTTCCAGGGAAGCTACCAGACCTCCCTACCTGTGCTCCAGAAAGCAAGCCGAACCGGGATCATCTGAGACTGTCAGAGGTAAGCCGGTGTCAACACACGGAACTTTTAGAAGGAAACCCATACAGATTAACATTTTTTTTAAAAAACGCACTATCCCTTTAATACTTATTGGACATCAATGTTCCATATATTGTCTGAGGCATGTAAAATCAAAATTGCGCCCACTGCTTTGACTGCTCTTTGGTGTGTATCCACCACAGAGCACTGCCTCATTCTCTCGAGGTGAAAGGAAGAGATCCTCCCACACATGATCAGTGGAGATATGACCTGATGAGAAGATGAGGTGTACACTTGCAGGTTCAACCACAAAATTCAAAATAACATGGTGGCCATTTTTGAAATACATACACATATAAAATGGGCGCCATACCTTAGCATGGTTGTATGTTTTTTTATGTATTTATCTGTCCTTGAATTATCTGCTGTTTGTTTGTTTTTGTTTTTTTAATTATTATAAAATTTGTATCTTTTTGTTTTTGTTGCTGGGGTTACTTCTGAAAATAATATGCAAATATATGATTTGTAATTTGCTATTGAATAAATATATATATATATATTTTTTTAAAAAGCCCCTCTATAAAGTAGTTTGAGAGGAACATGTATAGATCTTACTAAGAACATACTTGTTATAATGTCTTTTCCACGTGCATGTCTGAGGTTTGTACAGACGAGTCCTATTTACATGAATCACCAAAACTCTCAGATCAGATTCTCCTTTATTCATCGTAATGCTTCCTCTTTGGCTCACATTTCCAATCTGCTTCAGCAAAACCCTTCACTCGCCCAAACCCGCGCTCTTTTCCTCTCCCACAAACTGTTGTCACCTCAGATCAACGCTGTGTTCAAAAACAGACAGAGGAAGAGCTCAGACCAGGGTCCAGAGGCAGTGTTTTTACCATCGAGGAGCTAACGTGATGTTCAGACTTGTTTTTATTGGTCTCTGGGGATCGAGTCAGTTTTATTACACGTGAAAAATGTCTCTGAAACAAAGATCTGTGGAGTGAAGATGGAGAAGGAGATGCAGCTCTGCTGGAGGAGGAAGTAGGCGCCATGTTGGGTCAGTTTGATGTGAAATAAAAACAGAAGGAAATAGTTTAGGATGCACAAAATCATTTCAGTGAGGGAAGATCACCTTGTGCTGGTATAGTCCTGGTTTAGTCCTGGTCTAATTCTAGTTAAGCCCGAGTATGGTTTGGGTTTAGTCCTGGTTTAGTCCTGGTTTAGTCCTAGTCTAATTGCAGCTTAGTCCTGGTACTGTCCTAGTTTAGTCTTGGTCTACTTCTGGTCTAGTTCTAATCTAGTCCTGGTTTAGTCCTGGTCTAGTCCTGGTTTATTCCTGGTCTAGTCCTGGTTTATTCCTGGTCTAGTCCTGGTTTATTCCTGGTCTAGTCCTGGTTTAGTCCTGGTCTAGTCCTGGTTTATTCCTGGTCTAGTCCTGGTTTAGTCCTGGTGTAGTCCTGGTTTATTCCTGGTTTATTCCTGGTGTAGTCCTGGTTTATTCCTGGTGTAGTCCTGGTTTATTCCTGGTGTAGTCCTGGTTTATTCCTGGTCTAGTCCTGGTTTATTCCTGGTGTAGTCCTGGTTTAGTCCTGGGCTAGTCCTGGTTTATTCCTGGTCTAGTCCTGGTTTATTCCTGGTGTAGTCCTGGTTTAGTCCTGGTCTAGTCCTGGTTTATTCCTGGTGTAGTCCTGGTTTATTCCTGGTGTAGTCCTGGTTTATTCCTGGTGTAGTCCTGGTTTAGTCCTGGGCTAGTCCTGGTTTAGTCCTGATCTAGTCCTGGTTTATTCCTGGTCTAGTCCTGGTTTAGTCCTGGTCTATTCCTGGTTTAGTCCTGGTCTAGTCCTGGTTTAGTCCTGGTCTAGTCCTGATTTATTCCTGGTCTAGTCCTGGTTTAGTCCTGGTCTATTCCTGGTTTAGTCCTGGTCTAGTCCTGGTTTATTCCTGGTGTAGTCCTGGTTTAGTCCTGGGCTAGTCCTGGTTTATTCCTGGTCTAGTCCTGGTTTATTCCTGGTCTAGTCCTGGTTTAGTCCTGGTCTATTTCTGGTTTAGTCCTGGTCTAGTCCTGGTTTATTCCTGGTGTAGTCCTGGTTTATTCCTGGTGTAGTCCTGGTTTAGTCCTGGTTTATTCCTGGTTTATTCCTGGTGTAGTCCTGGTTTATTCCTGGTCTAGTCCTGGTTTATTCCTGGTGTAGTCCTGGTTTATTCCTGGTGTAGTCCTGGTTTAGTCCTGGGCTAGTCCTGGTTTATTCCTGGTCTAGTCCTGGTTTATTCCTGGTGTAGTCCTGGTTTATTCCTGGTCTAGTCCTGGTTTATTCCTGGTGTAGTCCTGGTTTAGTCCTGGTCTAGTCCTGGTTTATTCCTGGTGTAGTCCTGGTTTATTCCTGGTCTAGTCCTGGTTTATTCCTGGTCTAGTCCTGGTTTATTCCTGGTGTAGTCCTGGTTTATTCCTGGTCTAGTCCTGGTTTATTCCTGGTGTAGTCCTGGTTTAGTCCTGGGCTAGTCCTGGTCTAGTTCTGGTCTCGTCCTTTTCTAGTCTAGGTCTAGTTCTGGGTTTAGTCAAACTCATTTCAGTGAGGTGTTTAAAGCTTTGTCTTGTATGTTCCAAAGTAATTTGCTCAATGACAAAGATGGATTTATTGCAAAAAAAAAAAAAATCATGAAAATATGCATTCTTTTTTTTGTCATTCACATTTTATTAGATTTTTTCTTTTAATGTACAAAACCACAACAACGAACAAACAGTAAGTAACAATAACATGAACATTCATTGGGTAGAAGTCCATATTCACAATCAGACAAAGTCTTACAGCTGATATGTACATTAACCATTTAGACCAATATTCTTCAAATAAATCAGTTTGTAAGACAGCCGAAGCACACACCACGCTGCGTAACAGGGATTCCCCTGTCAGCGTGGTGTGTGCTTCGGCTGTGTTTTTCCACACTGAAAAATAGTTCCCACCCAAAATGACCAAGTCAAGCTCTCCGTGTTGATTTGCACATTTATTTGCACTCGATATGAATGCGCACTACACACAAAGTAATTGGGAAAAGCATCGAGCAAATTAATTCCTTTTGGCCGAAATCTTTCTCTGGCGACGTTAGACTCCAGTCTAACGTGGAGTAGCTGCAGATACCGCGGCGGTCAGTGCTGACAGACCTGGACAATGGCTGCGTCACCAGAAAAACGCTTTCCACCACTTATTTTAGTCTCTGGACTGTGGGGAGATGCCCAAGTTTGACCTGGGGGTGGCATATCCCTTTAAACTAAGTCTAAACCAGGTCTAAACCAGGACTTAAACCAGGTCCAAACCAGGTCTAGCCCAGGACTTAAACTAGGTTTAACCCAGGTCTAAACCAGGTCTAAACCAGGACTTAAACCAGGTCTAAACCAGGTCTAACCCAGGACTTAAACTAGGTTTAACCCAGGTCTCAACCAGGTCTAGCCCAGGACTTAAACTAGGTTTAACCCAGGTCTAAACCAGGTCTAAACCAGGACTTAAACCAGGTCCAAACCAGGTCTAACCCAGGACTTAAACTAGGTTTAACCCAGGTCTAAACCAGGTCTAAAGAAGGACTTAAACTAGGTTTAACCCAGGTTTAACCCAGGTCTAACCCAGGTCTAAACCAGGTCTAAACCAGGACTTAAACTAAGTCTAAACCAGGACTTAAACTAGGTTTAACCCAGGTCTAAACCAGGTCTAACCCAGGATTTAAACTAGGTTTAACCCAGGTCTAAACCAGGACTTAAACTAGGTTTAACCCAGGTCTAACCCAGGTCTAAAACAGGACTTAAACCAGGACTTAAACCAGGTCTAAACCAGGTTTTAAACTAATTCTAGCCCAGGTTTAAGCCAGGTTTAAACCAAGTCTAAACCAGTTTTAAACTGGGACTGAAATGTGCATCAAAACACCAGAGCAGTTTCACAAGTCAGAACAAGCTGATTTGGTCTATAAACCTCAGTTCAGAATGTCTGCATAATCTCACCTAAAATCAGACCTCCACGTTGGATCAGACACATCTCTCCGTGTTTTTCTCTATGGTACAAAAACACCAGGACCCTGCCAAGTCCGTGGTCCATCTGTGGTCTTAGTCTGGTCCAAAGTCTTGGTTGAAATCCTGGTCCAAGTCCTGGTCTAGTTTAAGGTCTGGGCTGGGGTGCGTTTAAAGCAGGAGGCTCAGATCAACACAAAGGATCTTCTGTCGAGATGTGCCTTACAAAAATCAAATTACAGTCAAGGTTGTGAGTTAGACTCCTGATTTTCCTGAGTGCAGTTTGCATGTCCTCCCTGTGTTACTGTAGCAGAGTGGTTAGCTTCTCTCCTCTCAGTAAGGAGGTTGTGGGTTAGACTCCTGATAGCTGAGTGGGGCGTGCATGCCTTTTTTTCCTATTTAGTTTTGGTCAGATACAGATCTTGAAAACATTTTCACGCAGGTTTGCCCACCGGAGAGAAAGTAGGTCATCTGAACACAAGACCTGACTGTAAAACGACGAGCTGTGTGCGCACAACAATGCTGCGTGTGTTGAATCCCACAGGAGCCGTTCAGGTCAAAAATGGTTGGATCGTGAAGGTTTCCGAGCCGGTGTGTGTGCAGATAAAGAGCTAGAGGCAGAGGCTGACCCCAGACGCAGTGAGGGGTGAGAGGGGGGATGAGAGGGGGTGATGTGGGATTCAGATTTCCCAGAATGAGGCATAGAACGAAGCCATAGAAAACAACCCAAGCACCAGAGCCAAGCACCGAGCACCAGAGGAACCCGCTCACAAGAAACACTTCAACTGTAACTTTTTACAGTTACGACTTGGTTTAGTTTGGGTAAGGTCCACTTTACTGTCCTCATAGAGAAATGTGTTCTGCATTTGACCCATCCTTCAGTGTCTGACCCGTCCTCCAGTGTCTGACCCGTCCTCCAGTGTCTGACCCGTCCTTCAGTGTTTGACCCGTCCTTCAGTGTCTGACCCGTCCTTCAGTGTCTGACCCATCCTTCAGTGTTTGACCCGTCCTTCAGTGTCTGACCCGTCCTTCAGTGTCTGACCCGTCCTTCAGTGTTTGACCCGTCCTTCAGTGTCTGACCCGTCCTTCAGTGTCTGACCCATCCTTCAGTGTCTGACCCGTCCTTCAGTGTCTGACCCATCCTTCAGTGTCTGACCCGTCCTTCAGTGTTTGACCCGTCCTTCAGTGTCTGACCCGTCCTTCAGTGTCTGACCCATCCTTCAGTGTTTGACCCGTCCTTCAGTGTCTGACCCGTCCTTCAGTGTCTGACCCGTCCTTCAGTGGGTTAAACCTGGAGCAATGGGACCATCTCCAGGTCTTGAGCTTTTCTCGGTCAGGACGACCTGAACTGGAGGATTTGAGCTATAGTCCATGTCTGTAAACATGTTCTAAAATATGAACTTTGAACAGAATCCTAAAACATAAATCACAAATCTAGTCACAATCACAAAACTTGCCAGAAAAATTGCAATTCGATTTGATTTTCCCAAATGGTTCCATCCAAGGCCAGCCACTGAAAAGCTCAGGAGGAGGAACCGACTCACAAAGAAATACTGAAGCATGTTTGTGTATGATGTTTGGAAAGTGCAGATTTAGAATGGAGCAGATGACATTTTGGTATCATGAAATAAAAATCGACCTAATGTACCCTGATGGAAGGCAAAAAGAGAAATTCAATTTGTCAACTAGACAAAAGTTTAATTGGTCAAATTCGTTTCTCAGCTCATCCAAGCTGCTTCTTCAGTTCTGGTCAGACGCTGGTGGACACTGCCTATATCTGCCTGAAGGGGGCGCTCACTACAATGAAATGACTCTGAGACTCCCACACCTGTTTGTTTACAGTTTGTGTTCGTTAGGTGGGCCTGTTAGATCTGCAGTGGGCTAGTATTTTGAAAAGAGTACTGTCAGTTAGAAAGGTGTTTACTGGGAGACCAAATATAGCTAAAAATGGATTAAGGTCCACTTTAATTTTAAGAGCATTAGAAAGTATTTCATCATATTGTCTCCAGTAGTTTGGTAGTTTTGGACACAGGAAGAACATGTGACTCAAGTTACATGGGCTGTCATGACACCTCTCACATTGATCTGCAACCTGTGGGTAAATTTCCGATAGGCGAGATTTTGAATAATGAACTCTGTATAATACTTTAAATTGGATAAGCTGCAGTCTTGCAGAGGGTGCACTACTGTTCAAGTACCTGGGTGTTCACTTCAACAATAAACTGGACTGGTCCCACAACACCGACGCCCTGTACAAGAAGGGCCAAAGTCGCCTCCACCTCCTGAGGAGACTGAGTTCCTTTGGAGTGAGCAGGCCTCTGCTCAAGACTTTTTATGACTCTGTGGTGGCCTCTGCTCTCCTCTACGCTGTCGTCTGCTGGGCCCCGAGCAGCACAGAACGGGACAGGAAGAGACTTAAAGGAAAAGTAACGTTTTTTTTACAATCTGAGCCTTATTTCAGTAATAAAACAAGTTGTTTTACTCACCCATAGCACTTTGGTGTCATATGGAGCACTTCCAGAGATGTTTTAGATTTGCGGTTAGCCTAGCGCAACTTCTAGCCATAGCTTGGGGCATATAATATATTCCCTGAGCATGTAATATGCCCCGTGCAGGCTCCAAATAACACAAACTTTTGCATTTTTCAAATCATAGAAGCCCGATGTCTTAGTCTACGATTTCATTTGAGTCAAAAGTGGCCTGTAATCCGAGATTTATCCATAGTTTACAGCTTTGCGTTTCATGTTTGGGTCCCGGGAGCTGAGAGCACAGTCCACACATGTGCACTGGCGTCCTCATCTACTCGAAACTATGGATAAATCTCGGATTACAGGCCACTTTTGACCACACGAAATCGTAGACTAAGACATCGAGCTTCTATGATTTGAAAAGTGCTAAAGTTTGTGTTATTTGGAGACCGCAAACATGTGCCCCGAGAACTCACATGATGGAGATCGCAAATCTAAAACATCTCTGGAAGTGCTCCATATGACACCAAAGTGCTATGGTTGAGTAAAACAACTTGTTTTATTACCGAAATAAGGATCAGATTGTAAAAAAAAACGTTACTTTTCCTTTAATAAGTTGGTCAGGAGGACCAGCTCTGTCCTGGGCTGTCCTCTGGACTCTAGAGGAGGTGGCTGAGAGGAGGGTACTGGACAAACTTACGTCCATCATGGACGACACCTCTCCCCCTCTGCACCGGACTGTAGAGGAGCTGAGCAGCTCCTTCAGCAGCCGACTGAGGCACCCCCAGTGCAGGAAGGAGCGCTACCGCAGATCCTTCATCCCCACCACCATCAGACTGTACAACTCCACTGTAGAGTCCAAACGTGCAATATTGTTTTTCAATACTCTCCTAGTTACTGTTTTATTATTTCTTATTTTACTTATTTTATTATTACTTATTTTATTCCTTTCTTGCCTGCATGCACTTTTCTTTCTTGTTCAAACTGTCCCTACCTGGAGCTACTGTGGCAGGTAAATTTCTCCTGCGTGAGATCAATAAAGTCTTATCTTATCTTACTAGAACGGATGGCTGATACTGCTCTATCCCACTGCTGGCCTGAAAAAGATATTCCTAGTTCCTGTTCCAGAGTTCTTCTGATCTTTGCCGTTGAGTAAACATCCAAACCCATATTTAAGACTTTAAGGTTAACAAGTCCTCCCGTGGTTGAGCAGTTGGAAGAGAAGGGTAAGTTGAAAAATGAGAGGTTGCGCAGTGACGTATCTGCACGTAACCAAACAAGTGAGTAGCTGGAAGCCCATTTGCAGTGGACAAGTCTGAGAACAAATCATCTTTATACAAATCGCTGAAAGTTTTGATACCCAAATCCCTCCACTGAGCATAAGCAGCATCCATAAGACCAGGAGGAAATAAGTGATTTTTTTGTAATAGGCATTGATGTAGATGCGGAGACATCTAGTTTGAAATTGTTCCTATATTGAAACCATATTATAAGTGCGGACTGAACAATAGGATTTTTTGTAAAACGAGAAGGGTTAAGCAGAATAGATGAGGTCAGAAGAGATCCATGACTGATGCTCAAGTCTGCACCAAAACAGGTCCTGTGATTGAAGCCAGTAAGTTCATTTATGAATATGAGCTGACCAGTAATAGTACAAAAAAATGGGTAAAGAAAGACCACCACTCAATGTGAATTTTTGTGATAATGACTTCCTCACCCTGGGGGGTCCACCCTCCGACAAAAAGGAAGCCATAAGCTGATCCAATGTTTTGAAAAATGGCAAAATGTTCATTTTTATTTAATTAATTCAACCTAATAATGATAAAGGCAGGGAGCGCCATCATTGAAAGTCTGACTTAATTTGAGCGATCAGGGAAGAGAAATTTGCTGTATATAAAGCAGAAAGTGTACGAGTCATGTTAACTCTTAAACGTCCCATGGCATGAAATTTTCACTTTCTGAGGTTTTTGAATGTTAATGTGAGCTCCCCTACCCTGTTTATCGAATCGATCGAAAAAAGAAATGCAAATGCAGTTCCACCCCCGTCTGTCTGTACTCAGCGTCTCTGTAAATCACGCCCAGAGAGTTTGGACTGCGAATGTGCTAGGCAATGCGAAATACGTTTTTTTATTTGCCTGGAGGAACTTGCGAGTGTTTCTAGGCTCGGAAGTCCTTTATCTGAGCCTGTGGATATCTGAAACAGCAGTGGTTTCATTTTATTTTCGGTGGAAATGTGTTTATTTTTCAATGGAACGCTTCTCATCTCTCCCCCCGTGCAAAAACACGGAAGTGGGTCACAGAGCGGAGCGGAGAGCTTGGCCACGCCCCCACTCCCTACTATAGGCCATCTCTGTCCTCCTCATTTGCATTCAAGCAACAACGCCCATAATGGAGTGTTCCAGAGTGACATTTATGACTCTTTCTCATCTTATCTCTGTTTCTCATGCACTGAGTGTTGATTTTGAAGAAGGATTCATTTACAGTATTAGGGAACCATTAAGGAGCCATATAAAAGCATCAAGAAGTACCATGTCATGGGATCTTTAAATATTTAAATCCTGAAGGGCTGAGTCTAAAGGGAATATCAGTTTAAGTTTTAATGCCAATGGATTTATAGGATGGCAAATGATGTCTGAGACCTCCATTTCTGTTCAAGGAAGGATTCTCTTTAACAAAAATAGCCTCTTTAATTCTCAAACTCCCTCTCAAATGAGTTATTTTCTCTGGCTAAATCTGTACCTCACAAAAGAACAGAAATAGAGGTCTCAGACATCATTTTGTTAGTCAGGTCCAGACGTGTGAAAACACCTGAATGGTTCTGCTAACAAGACCCACACTCCACTCCCACTGCAGACCTAACAGGCCCACCTAACTAACACCAACTGGAAACAAACAATTTACCAATCGCTGTTTTTAGAGAGAACATTTTAAGATCTGTCCAGGGACAACAGATGAAAAAGAGCCTTTTGGCTAATTCTGGTACATTTACAGATATGTTAATTAATGTACACTGTCCCTGTCAAATAAACCAATAAATCAAATAAAAGTAGGTGTGGTCGTCTCAGAGTCATTTCACTGTATTTAGCTCCACCCTTCAGGCAGATATAGACAGTGTCCTCCAGCGTCTGACCAGAACTGAAGAAGCAGCTTGGATGAGCTGAGAAACAGATTTGACCAAATCAACTTTTGTCCAGTTGACAAATTGAATTTCTCCTTTTGCCCTGAATTCTACCTGGACGACTGAGGGATTCTACACACACCCTGATCATGAACAGTTCTGTACCTGGAAGTACTTTACTGAAGGTCATTTTCCATTTCTGAAGTTGGACTTCCAGACAGCGTGGAGCTTTCTGTGTGAGTTTGCATGTTCTCTCTGTGTCTGTGCGTAAATGCAGAGGACACACTTATGGACTTTTACCTCACACACACACACACACACACAGGGCTGGACTGGGACAAAAAAACGGCCCTGGCATTTTTGGCTTAGACCGGCCCCTCATAATTAGTCCTGGTTTAGTCCTGGTTCAACCCTGATTTAGTTCTGGTTTAGACCTGATTAGTCCTGGTTTAGTCCTGGTTCAAATCCTGATTAGTCCTGGTTCAGTCCTGGTTCAGTCCTGGTTTAGTCCTGGTTTAGTCCTGGTTCAGTCCTGGTTCAGTCCTGGTTCAGTCCTGGTTTAGACCTGGTCCAGTCCTAGTTTAGTCCTGGTTTAGACCTGATTAGTCCTGGTTTAGACCTGGTTTAGTCTTGGTTTAGTCTAAATTGTGGGCCTGTCTCTAAGGAAAAAAAAAAAGAAAAAAAAAAGGGCATCAGCCCCCAGGACTGTCGGCCCACCGGGAAAATGCCCGGTGTGCCCGATTACCAGTCCAGGCCTGCACACACACACACACACACACACACACACACACACACACACACACACTCACACACACACACACACACACACTCACACACACACACACACACACAGTATTAAGAGAGGCCACACTCGTGAAACTGCATGAATGTTACCTCAAAACCACAGGTGGAGTTGTGTTTTGTTTCATTCATTCATCCAGACAGCTCAAAATGAAGGTGTGTGGAGTTTAAAAACCACAACAGAGCGTGGAACGGAGCGTGGAACAGAGCGTGGAACGGAGCGTGGAACGGAGCGTGGAACGGAGTGTGGAACGGAGCGTGGAACGGAGTGTGGAACGGAGCGTGGAACGGGGGGTGGAACGGGGCGTGGAACAGAGCGTGGAACAGAGCGTGGAACGGAGCGTGGAACGGAGCGTGGAACGGAGTGTGGAACGGAGCGTGGAACGGGGGGTGGAACGGGGCGTGGAACAGAGTGTTTACAGTTTTAGTAAAGAACTCAAAAAGAAACGTTAGAACAGATAGAAAACAGAAAACACTGTAATCTGGGCCCTTTAAAGATTGTGCTTTTAAACTGTTTTGTGTATTGTCCCTGTCAAATAAACAAATACATAAATAAAATATAGCCGCAAGCGGCGATGATCGGCCCTCGCTTGCACTCGGGGGGGCGCTAATGCGCCATATTCCTCCCATTTTTTCCAGCTGGATGCATGTGTGAGTTTGTGTGTTATCTGCATGTGTGTGTGTGTCTGGGGGTGATGAGGTGGGGAGGGGTTGTTTGTTTCGCCTTTTAATTTCAATTATTTTAAGAGGAGGGTCACTCATAAGCCTTTCCTGCACTGTTCTATTTTCGATTAAAGTTTATTTTCGATTAAAGAGTGAAATCGGCCAAAGTATGCACGGATTATCACTTGTTGAAATTTGATAGCAAGCTGCAAAAACAAACCTGAAATTTGTGGTGTTTTCACAGAAACACCGTTCATTCTTTTAGAACGCTTTTAACAACTTTTAATGTCCCACTTGTCTAGATGATACAGCACGATTCTGGTGAGTCCGGGTCAAAAACCCGAGGAGGAGGAGTTAAAATACAAGGACAGGAAAATTTGCCTTTGGCGCCGGGTCATGTGCTCGGTCCAATATGGCTGACTTCCTGTTGGTTGCCTAGCAACGGTGTAATATACTTTTTTGTTCCTATTCCCATGGTGCATCTGTGTACCAAATTTGGTTTGGCTACGACAAAGTTTTTGCTGGGCGTCCCATTGGCGAGGACAGATGTTTGGCCTGTTGCCATGGCAACACAGGTATAGCCATAGGCGCACTGTATTTTGATTTTCCAGGTGGCGCTGTAGAGCTATTTTTTAAGATTTTTTAATACAGATTATTTGTAAATTCATTTTTTGGCGTTCTTGAATTTTGTGCAAAATTTCGTGAGTTTTCGTCAGTGGGAAGAACCCGAACCTTGAAAAAAGTGTATAAGAAAATAATAAGAATAAGAAAAACCAGAACAATAACAATAGGCCCTACACTTTAGCGCTCGGGCCTAATTAAACCTTCAAACTAAACGCCCTCCAACCAGGATGTGCCCGGTTCAGTTCAGTTAAAGGTTATGTCTTCTTCATATCAGGCATCACAAATTTGCTGATTGAACTTTGTGTATTAAAAGTTTGAAAGTGAATTTGTGTTGTCAAATCGTTCGTTCTTCCTCATCAATATTAGACAGATAAAAAGTCACAATTGGTAGAAAATAGTAAAAGTCTAAATAGCTGTTGTTTTGTCCTTAGGAAACACACTTAACCCACACTGTGTTTGTGCTGGTGGCTCGTCTCTCTCTTCTTCTCACTTCACTCTCTTCCCTCCCTCCTCTATCTCTCCCTCATTGTTCCCGAATGGTTTGCCTTTTCTCTACCCGTCTCTCCCTTTTTCTGTCTCTCCTCTTTCTGGCTTTCCTTCCTTACCCCTCTGTATCTCTGAATCGTCTTTTCTTTTCTCCCCATCCATCTCCTCTCCCCCGTCTCCACTATTACCCCTCTTCCACCCTCCCTCTATCTTCCCTCGCTCTTTTCTCTCTCCCCATTATCCTTTGCACTCCCGTCTTTCCTCCCTCCCTTTCTCCTCCTTACCTCTTTCCTCTCTACCTTTCTTCTCCCTTTCTCTCCATCTCTCCTCCCCCATTCTCCTCCATCTCTTCCCTACGTTCCTGTCTCCACTCCTTACCTCTGTCTCCCTCTCTCCCCCTCCCTTCTTTCTCTCTCTCCCCTTCCTCCCCCTCTCCCTCTCTCTCTCCCTCCCTCTCCTCCCTCTCTCCTGCTGATTCCGGTGACAGCCCTCTGGCTCCACTCCGGCTGCAGTTTGTCTGATCCTGTCTTTAACACTCGTTCTCTTCTTTCACTCTGTTCCTGTCGTTTCTTTCCCTCCTTGTTGGTGGTGACATCTCTTCTTTCTGCTGCTCTGGGTAATTTAGGGTCGGGGGCAAAAGCAGCTCGTAAAAGTCCAAATAAACTTCAGAATCTGCACTTTTTAAACGCCGTCAATAACACCGTGTTTCCCTCCCACTTCATTCAAGACAACAGTGATCTGCTTCAAGGAGGTCTAAACCAGGTCTAAACCAGGTCTAAACCAGGTCTAAACCAGGACTAAACCAGGTCTAAACCAGGACTAAACCAGGACTAAACCAGGTCTAAACCAGGACTAAACCAGGTCTAAACCAGGTCTAAACCAGGTCTAAACCAGGTCTAAACCAGGTCTAAACCAGGACTAAACCAGGTCTAAACCAGGTCTAAACCAGGTCTAAACCAGGTCTAAACCAGGTCTAAACCAGGACTAAACCAGGTCTAAACCAGGTCTAAACCAGGACTAAACCAGGTCTAAAGCAGGACTAAACCAGGACTAAACCAGGTCTAAACCAGGACTAAACCAGGTCTAAACCAGGTCTAAACCAGGTCTAAACCAGGTCTAAACCAGGTCTAAACCAGGACTAAACCAGGTCTAAACCAGGTCTAAACCAGGACTAAACCAGGTCTAAACCAGGACTAAACTAGGACTAAACCAGGTCTAAACCAGGTCTAAACCAGGACTAAACCAGGTCTAAACCAGGTCTAAACCAGGTCTAAACCAGGACTAAACCAGGTCTAAACCAGGTCTAAACCAGGACTAAACCAGGTCTAAACCAGGTCTTAACCAGGTCTAAACCAGGACTAAACCAGGTCTAAACTAGGACTAAACCAGGTCTAAACCAGGTCTAAACCAGGTCTAAACCAGGACTAAACCAGGTCTAAACCAGGTCTATACCAGGACTAAACCAGGACTAAACCAGGTCTAAACCAGGTCTAAACCAGGACTAAACCAGGACTAGACCAGGACTAAACCAGGTCTAAACCAGGACTAAACCAGGTCTAAACCAGGTCTAAACCAGGTCTAAACCAGGACTAAACCAGGTCTAAATCAGGACTAAACCAGGACTAAACCAGGACTAAACCAGGTCTAAACCAGGTCTAAACCAGGACTAAACCAGGTCTAAACCAGGTCTAAACCAGGACTAAAACAGCACTAAACCAGGTCTAAACCAGGAATAAACCAGGTCTAAACCAGGACTAAACCAGGAATAAACCAGGTCTAAACCAGGACTAAACCAGGACTAAACCAGGACTGAACTAGGTCTAAACCAGGACTAAACCAGGACTAAACCAGGTCTAAACCAGGACTAAACCAGGACTAAACCAGGACTGAACTAGGTCTAAACCAGGACTAAACCAGGACTAAACCAGGACTAAACCAGGTCTAAACCAGGACTAAACCAGGTCTAAACCAGGTCTAAACCAGGACTAAACCAGGTCTAAACCAGGTCTAAACCAGGACTAAACCAGGACTAAACCAGGTCTAAACCAGGTCTAAACCAGGACTAAACCAAGTCTAAACCAGGTCTAAATCAGGTCTAAACCAGGACTAAACCAGGTCTAAACCAGGTCTAAACCAGGACTAAACCAGGTCTAAACCAGGACTAAACCAGGACTAAACCAGGTCTAAACCAGGACTAAACCAGGACTAAACCAGGTCTAAACTAGGACTAAACCAGGTCTAAACCAGGTCTAAACCAGGTCTAAACCAGGACTAAACCAGGTCTAAACTAGGACTAAACCAGGTCTAAACCAGGTCTAAACCAGGTCTAAGCCAGGTCTAAACCAGGTCTAAACCAGGTCTAAACCAGGTCTAAACCAGGACTAAACCAGGTCTAAACCAGGTCTAAACCAGGACTAAACCAGGTCTAAACCAGGTCTACACATGGACTAAACCAGGTCTAAACCAGGTCTAAACCAGGACTAAACCAGGACTAAACCAGGTCTAAACTAGGACTAAACCAGGTCTAAGCCAGGTCTAAACCAGGTCTAAACCAGGTCTAAACCAGGACTAAACCAGGTCTAAACCAGGACTAAACCAGGTCTAAACCAGGACTAAACCAGGTCTAAACCAGGTCTAAACCAGGTCTAAACCAGGACTAAACCAGGACTAAACCAGGTCTAAATCAGGACTAAACCAGGACTAAACCAGGACTAAACCAGGTCTAAACCAGGTCTAAACCAGGACTAAACCAGGACTAAACCAGGTCTAAACCAGGTCTAAACCAGGACTAAACCAGCACTAAACCAGGTCTAAACCAGGAAAAAACAGGTCTAAACCAGGACTAAACCAGGACTAAACCAGGTCTAAACCAGGACTAAACCAGGTCTAAACCAGGTCTAAACCAGGACTAAACCAGGTCTAAACCAGGTTTAAACCAGGACTAAACCAGGACTAAACCAGGTCTAAACCAGGTCTAAGCCAGGACTAAACCAGGTCTAAACTAGGACTAAACCAGGTCTAAACCAGGTCTTAACCAGGTCTAAACCAGGACTAAACCAGGTCTAAACTAGGACTAAACCAGGTCTAAACCAGGTCTAAACCAGGTCTAAACCAGGACTAAACCAGGTCTAAACCAGGACTAAACCAGGACTAAACCAGGTCTAAACCAGGACTAAACCAGGTCTAAACCAGGTCTAAACCAGGTCTAAACCAGGACTAAACCAGGTCTAAACCAGGACTAAACCAGGTCTAAACCAGGTCTAAACCAGGTCTAAACCAGGACTAAACCAGGTCTAAACCAGGACTAAACCAGGACTAAACCAGGTCTAAACCAGGTCTAAGCCAGGTCTAAGCCAGGTCTAAACCAGGTCTAAACCAGGTCTAAACCAGGACTAAACCAGGACTAAACCAGGTCTAAACCAGGTCTAAACCAGGACTAAACCAGGACTAAACCAGGTCTAAATCAGGACTAAACCAGGACTAAACCAGGACTAAACCAGGACTAAACCAGGTCTAAACCAGGACTAAAACAGCACTAAACCAGGTCTAAACCAGGAATAAACCAGGTCTAAACCAGGTCTAATCCAGGACTAAACCAGGTCTAAACCAGGTCTAAACCAGGTCTAAACCAGGACTAAACCAGGTCTAAACCAGGTCTAAACCAGGTCTAAACCAGGACTAAACCAGGACTAAACCAGGTCTAAACCAGGTCTAAACCAGGACTAAACCAGGTCTAAACCAGGTCTAAACCAGGACTAAACCAGGACTAAACCAGGTCTAAACCAGGTCTAAACCAGGTCTAAACCAGGACTAAACCAGGTCTAAACCAGGTCTAAACCAGGTCTAAACCAGGACTAAACCAGGACTAAACCAGGACTAAACCAGGACAAACCAGGACTGAACTAGGTCTAAACCAGGACTAAACCAGGACTAAACCAGGACTAAACCAGGACTAAACCAGGACTGAACTAGGTCTAAACCAGGTCTAAACCAGGAATAAACCAGGAATAAACCAGGTCTAAACCAGGACTAAAACAGCACTAAACCAGGTCTAAACCAGGAATAAACCAGGAATAAACCAGGTCTAAACCAGGACTAAACCAGGACTAAACCAGGACTGAACTAGGTCTAAACCAGGACTAAACCAGGACTAAACCAGGTCTAAACCAGGACTAAACCAGGACTAAACCAGGACTAAACCAGGACTGAACTAGGTCTAAACCAGGACTAAACCAGGACTAAACCAGGTCTAAACCAGGACTAAACCAGGACTAAACCAGGACTAAACCAGGACTGAACTAGGTCTAAACCAGGACTAAACCAGGACTAAACCAGGTCTAAACCAGGACTAAACCAGGACTAAACCAGGTCTAAACCAGGACTAAACCAGGACTAAACCAGGACTAAACCAGGACTGAACTAGGTCTAAACCAGGACTAAACCAGGACTAAACCAGGACTAAACCAGGACTAAACCAGGACTGAACTAGGTCTAAACCAGGACTAAACCAGGACTAAACCAGGACAAACCAGGACTTAACTAGGTCTAAACCAGGACTAAACCAGGACTAAACTAGGACTAAACCAGGACTAAACCAGGACTGAACTAGGTCTAAACCAGTGTTGTATAAAGAACTGGAAAATCAAACTCAAGTAAAAGTATAGGTTCCTCTCCCAAAAATGACTTTGGTAAAAGTCGAAGTCACTGAAATGTTACTTGAGTAAAAGTCTTAAAGTATTTGGAACTTCTTGTACTTAAGTATGACAAGTAAAAATAAATTTTCTCAAGTAAAGGCAGTCTGAATTTAATATTTTTTAATGTACCCCCCCCCCAAGACAGAATAGCGAGTTCAGCTAACCCTCGCTTTGTTACTTAGATCGCACAAACACACAGTGCTTGTTTACATTTTTAAAAGTAGGCACATGTTATTTTTTGTCCTTTTGAACTCGTGTGCCCGTTCTCATTCGTGACACTTCGCCTACAGCTATGCCTTCCCTTGAGCACAAAAAGCTAGGTAGCCTGTTAGCTCCAACATCGTCAAATACGCTTTGTGTAACCGAAACAATGTCTTCCATCAGGGATGTTGATTGATTAAACTAGCTGCATGAAACCAACAGGTGTAGGCTGATTGTCATGAGCAAGTAGCAAACAAGCCCAGGCACGTCCTGACGTCCTTCAGTCAGTAGAGGTTTTTTTGTAACGAGTAACTAAACTGCACATTGAAAATGTATTGGAGTAAAAGTATGCAATTAAATTCAGAAATGTAGTGAAGTAAAAGTAAAAGTTATCATTTTTTTTAAAACTCATGTAAAGTACAAAGTCTCCCAAAATGTGCTTAAGTACAGTAGTGAAGTATTATTACAGTAGTGAAGTATTATTACTTCGTTACTACTACACTGGTCTAAATCAGGACTAACCCAGGAATAAACCAAGTCTAAACCAGCACTGAGTCAGGACTAAACCAGGTCTAAACCAGGACTACACCAGGATTAATCCAGGACTAAACAGAACTAAACCAGGACAAAAACATCACTACAATGACTGAACCAGGCCTGTGGTCCCTCACAGTTGTGGTGGCTGCTGCTTTACTCGGTGAAGACTTTAAATGACTTTTGTGTTGTGCGCTCCACTCCATCAGCCTGACACCTCTGTCTGTGCACCATCCGTCTACGTCCACAATCCTCCACAATCCTCCTCTTTAACATTCAACACACACTAAAGCTCTGCACCGAGGAACCTGCAACTCTCATCCTACAAACCCTGGAATTATCCTCACACGTGTGGAAAAATGTGTTACATTGAAAGAGCATTGTGTAACTTTTCTGGTGGAGGGTCCAGCGCCTTTCTCCATGGAGATGCTATTGCTTTGTCTAGAATGTTCAATCAATCAATCAATCAAACAATATTTATAAGGCACTTTTCATACAAAATTGTAACACAAAGCGCCTCACAGTGGTCAAGGATTAGAAGATTGACCTTTATTGATCTCGCACAGGAGAAGTTGTTTCTATATTTGACCCGGGGACCATCCCCATGATTTTGTTTTGTTATTTAGTCTTGGTCAGGCCCTAAGCTGGAGGATTTTACCTATGGTGCATGTTTGGGTTGGTGGGGGAAACCGGAGTGCCCGGAGGAAACCCACCCAGACACGGGGAGAACATGCAAACTCCACACAGAAAGGCCCGGGTGACCCGAACCTTCTTGGTGTGAAGCATGAGTGCTAACCACTCAGCCACCGTGTTAAACAGTATGGCTTTAAACCTTTATTGTCATGGAGAACAAACCAGACCGAGTCAGATCTGCGGTGAGGCGGCCCACGCTCACAGTCAGAATGTCTGTTTTGTTTGTAAAGTAGAGCTGTTTAATGTCATACTATGGAACATTCCTGGCCCCAACCAAAAGGTTAGACAAAGTGAAATTACCCGAGTCAAGAAATATGTTCCTTGAAATGTTCCACAGTATAGCATTAAATTTATATGTTGCATGTATTTAGGTACAGCTCAAAAATGCCTTGAAAAACCTGCACTGTTACTGTGAGCTGTGTTGCCTCTCCATAGATCTGATCTATAAATTGGCCTGATAATAGCCTGAATGTTGGTTTAGTCCAGTTTAATCCTGGTCTAGTACTGGTTTAGTCCTGGGTCAATCCTGGTTTAGTCTGGATTTAGTCTTGGTTCAGTCCATCTTTAAAGGTCCCATGACATGGTACTTGTTGATGCTTTTATATGGCTCCTTAATGGTTCCCTAATACTGTAAATGAATCCTTCTTCAAAATCAACACTCAGTGCATGAGAAACAGAGATAAGATGAGAAAGAGTCATAAATGTCACTCTGGAACACTCCATTATGGGCGTTGTTGCTTGAATGCAAATGAGGAGGACAGAGATGGCCTATAGTAGGGGGTGGGGGTGTGGCCAAGCTCTCTGCTCCGCTCTGTGACCCACTTCTGTGTTTTTGCACGGGGGGAGAGATGAGAAGCCTTCCATTGAAAAATAAACACATTTCCACAGAAAATAAAATGAAACCACTGCTGTTTCAGATATCCACAGGCTCAGATAAAGGACTTCC
Source organism: Paratrypauchen microcephalus (assembly GCA_036785185.1). Classification (NCBI taxonomy): domain Eukaryota; kingdom Metazoa; phylum Chordata; class Actinopteri; order Gobiiformes; family Gobiidae; genus Paratrypauchen; species Paratrypauchen microcephalus. The sequence goes on along the minus strand of JAVJIX010000118.1, from coordinate 594,050 downwards.
GAGCCTAGAAACACTCGCAAGTTCCTCCAGGCAAATAAAAAAACGTATTTCGCATTGCGTAGCTCCTCCGCAGTCCAAACTCTCTGGGCGTGATTTACAGAGACGCTGAGTACAGACAGACGGGGGTGGAACTGCATTTGCATTTCTTTTTTCGATCTGACGTCAATAAGGCTACGTTCACACTGCAGCCTGAAACGACCCAAATCCGATTTTTTCGCCTCTATGCGACCTGTATCCGATCTTCTAATGACAGTGTGAACGACACAGATCCGATTTTTTCAAATGCGATCCAGGCCACTTGGATATGTGGTCCTAAATCCGATACATATCCGATCTTTTGACATGCGACTGCAGTCTGAACGGCCAGGTCGCATTCATCCGACCTGAGTGCGTTTCCTCCAATGAGAGTGGTACAAGTAGGCGTTCACAAATGTGCACAAACGTTCTTCTCGTCATGCGAAAATAGTATATAAACTCATATCAGTGAAGCGGCGAAGCACGTAGTAATCCCACCCCTCCTGCCTGTGACTCCGCACCCACATGTTCCTTTCTGCACACGTTGCTGCCACTGCCCCGCAAACGCTGTGGCCAAAAACCTCGTCCTTCTCCGTCTCCTCCTTAAAACAAATAAGCTGTACATGTTTTGGCTCTGGTACGAAAGCAACTTTAGGCTACTTCTGTAAACATTGAGCGCGTTCGCTGCGTGTGACGTCATCGTGTCCTCCAAGGCGCATGCGGGACACTTTTGGGGAGTTTAGCGTTCACACTGGAGATCACATACAATTCGCATTTAACTGGAAATGTGAACGGCCTCGCAAAAAAATCGGATTTCACAAAAAATTCGGAATTGAGCATTAAGCCCTGCAGTGTGAACGTAGCCAAAGTTTCCTTGTTCAGAATCGCCCGTTTGAGCTCTGATTTTTTCTAACGCAGAAAAGGATCGCAAATGCTCAGTTTAGACATTTCACAACTTTTAACCATGGGGGGGCTAAACAGGGTAGGGGAGCTCACATTAACGTTCAAAAACCTCAGAAAGTGAAAATTTCATGCCATGGGACCTTTAAGTCTGTTTTAGTACTAGTTTAGTCCTGTTTTAGTGATTGTTCAGTCCTAGTTTAGTCCTAAGCCGTGTCCCAGTTCCCAGAGTGCACGGTTCGGAGCGTGGTTTGAAGGAGGCTCAGACTGCAGTCAAGGCACTGAGTGCACTCAGCCCTGAGTGCACTCCACGGACCACATGGCCGTCTGCGAAATGCGACAGGTCTCGCAACTACGGGAAGCAGCCGCCCCCTCCATTTTCTCCCATAGAAGAAGTAGAGCGCGGTGCATGCTGGGATATATGAGTGTGTGAAGTGTGCATTTTCACACACTTGGTCCACGCCCCGATTTCCATGGAAACGACTGCGGCCTTCAGCTCGCGTGTTAACTGTGCATGGGACAAAAAAGAAATGGGATATGTGTGACGCACATGCCCTTCAAACCACGCTCTGAACCGTGGTGAAATCTCCATGGTGAAAAACCACATCGGACTTTATTCCAGAAAAGTTCCATAGTGTGTCTTTAAAGTATTATTTAAGCTCACGTCATTTGAATTAAGAGTATTTCAATAACTATCAAGTAAAAATTGCTGAAAGTAGTAAGCTGATTGTTTGGTTTGAACCGGTTTCCTTCTGGTCTCGGGGCAGATGTGTCAAACCACTGCACCACTGTCCTTTACCTTTTGAACAAAGAGCAAAGCGAGACGAGAGGAGCACAGCACAGATCACTGACTTTAGGTTTAAATATTAAGGCTGAACATGCGCCTCTGTGTGAATATCGATGTGAAGGGTTCAGTCCTAGTTTAGTCCTGGTCTAGTCCTGGTCTAGTCCTGGTCTAGTCCTGGTTCAGACCTTGTTTAGTCCTGGGTCAATCCTGATTTAGTTTTTAGTTTAATCCTGGTTTAGTTCTTGGTTCAGTTCTGGTTTAGTCCTGCTTTAGTCCAGTTCTACTCCTGGTCTACGTCTCGGTTCAGTTTTGGTCTAGTTGTGGTCTAGTCCTGCTTTAGTCCAGTTTTAGTCCTGGTTTTGTTCTTGGTGGCAGCAGCGTCTCTGTGTGAATACAAATGCAGTGAGTCTGATTGTTCAGTCGACTGAAGGATTGAGGTTCTGACCTGAAAACAAAATCTACAGGAGTTTAAACTCCAGTAGATTTTGTTGCAGTATCATTTAATGATACAAGAACAGGACTAAAATGGGACTAGAACTGGACTAGAACAGGAATAAACCATGACTAAAGTAGAACTAAACCAGGACTGAAGCCATATTAAACCAGGACTAGAATAGGACTAAACCAAGACTAAAGCAGGACTGAACCACGACTGAACCAGGACTAAACCAAAATGAAACAAAAATTAAACCAGGACTAAATCACAACTGAACTGAACTGAACCTGGACTAAACCAAGACTAAACTGGGACAAAACCAGGTCGAAATCAGGACTAAACCAGGACTAACTTAGACTGACCACTGCAGACCCAACATGAGCTCTACTTAACCAATTTTAACAGTTTAAACTGATACTACCTCTGTAGTTTTTCCGAAACGTACCTGGCCGGCGTTTCGGAAAAACTGCAGAGGATTTTCAGACAATATGAAATCCCAGTTTATTTCAAACCCACAAACACTTTAAGACAAAAACTCCTCCACCCAAAGGACAAAACACCGAGCCACAAACAAAGCAATGTGGTCTACTCCATTCAGTGTAGTGAAGACTGCAGTGAGCGCTACACTGGAGAAACAAAACAGCCACTTCACAAGAGGATGTACCAACACAGACGGGCGTGCCAGAGTGGACCGTCTTCTGCCGTACATCTTCACCTAGAAGCCACGGGCCATTCTTTTGAGGACAGTGAGGTTCAGATCTTAGCCAGGGAAAAGAACTGGTTTGAGAGGGGAGTTAAAGAGGCAAAAAAGAGAATCCTTCGCTAAACAGAAATGGGGGAGTTAGACATAACTTGTCTCCCATTTATAATTCGATTCTTAAACCAAGTCAAAAACAGACAAAGAAACATTAGGGCAGACGATCCAGGGCAGAGGGGTGGAGAGGGTCGTTAGGCTTGAATAGGGAGGCTAAACTAGTCGCCAGAGAAATTTGAAAAACAAAGAGACAGATTAGTTGAGATAGTTTCAGAGCTATTTCAGTGTAGTGAGCTCCTCCCTGCAGCGAGATATAAACAGGGTCTAACCAGCACTAGAACCAGAGCTGACGAAGCCTCTCGGATGAGCGGAGAAACGTTTTCGACCAAACAAACTTTGTCCAGTTGACAAATTGAATTTCTCCTTTTATCGTATACAGATGATGTTAAGCCCTTACATTTAAAGGGGACTTAGGCCCTTGAAGTAAATCAATGGGGTAACTTGGATAAAAGTGAAGTTGCCTCATATCCCCCCTGATGAGATTGTGGACTCACGTGGAGGGAGGAGCTTCCTGTGGGGGAACTATAAAAGGTCAGCTCAGCCTTTCAGGGAGTCTCATGAGTGTAGCCGGGTACACATGGGTTTTTCTTACTTTTGTTCATTTCTGTTGCTTATGCCTAATGAGCAGTTTGTTTGTTTTTTTCGTTGTCACAATACCACGGTGAAATTTTGAATAAATCTGTGGGACAAATGAAATATTTTCAGAGTCTGCCTCCTACTTAAGACCACATTGGCCAGCTTCCCCAACAAGACATTTACAAACTGAGGAAAAGTGAAGTGAACAGCTCCTTTTATTCATTTCAGGTCTGAAATCATCCAAATGATTCTAGAGAAGGTGTACGAATCTTAGGTCGTTTTCACACCTGCCTTGTTCGGTTCGTTTAAAACGAACCAGAGTTCGTTTGCTCCTTTGATTCGGACCTTTTGGGCTGGTGTGAATAAAAAATAAAAATCTCGATCTGGAGCAAACAAGCGAACCGAGACCACCTAAAAAGCTCGGTCTTGGCACGGTTCGAATCCTGGTGCGGTTCGTTTGAGGTGAGAATGCAGACCAGACTCGATCCGACACAAGTTGGCTTTATGTACTTAAAGGAAAAGTAAAATTTTTTACAATCTGAGCCTTCTTTCGGCAATAAAACAAGTAGTTTTACTCACCCATAGCACTTTGGTGTCAATTGGAGCAGTATCGTAGAAGTTATGTTGTAGCGTATCCGTTAACTTGAGTGCTCGGGGCATTACTTTGTGGTCTCCAAATAACACAAACTTTAGCACTTTTCAAATCATAGAAGCTCGATGTCTTAGTCTACGATTTCGTGTGGTCAAAAGTGGCCTGTAATCCGAGATTTAGCCATAGTTTCGAGTAGATGAGGAGGCCAGTGCGCATGTGCGGACTGTGCTCTCAGCTCCCGGGACCCAAACATGAAACGCAAAGCTGTAAACTATGGATAAATCTCAGATTACAGGCCACTTTTGACTCAAACGAAATCGTAGACTAAGACATCGGTGCTAAAGTTTATGTTATTTGGAGCCCGCACGGGGCATATTACATGCTTGGGGAATATATTATATGCCCCGAGCTTTGGCTAGAAGTCGCACTAGGCTAACCGCAAATCTAAAACATCTCTGGAAGTGCTCCATATGACACCAAAGTGCTATGGGTGAATAAAACAACTTGTTTTATTACAGAAATAAGGCTCAAATTGTAAAAAAAAAACGTTACTTTTCCTTTAACGAGCTCCCGTCGTATGTCGAGCATTATGGGAAACCGAGGCTGACGAAACGAAATGAAACTTACGACTCTTACTTACGTTTTGCGTGAAGAGCAAGAGTCAGAACTTGATGCTCACATGAGTTCTGTCCTCTGTAGTTGTCTCGCCCTGTGTCTTCGTCGTTTGGAAATTGATTGTAAAATAGTGTAAACCTCACGATGCTGCTCAAACATTTGTGCAAACTGTAAAAACTGAGCAAACCATATCGCTAAGGCTAGATTGAAAACAGCACATAACACCATGATTCTCCTCCTTTTGTGTTTAGACACGGCGTTTGGACACGGTTCATTTCTGTCCAGTGTCTGAACGACCTCAGCACACTTGGGTTTGTTTACAGATGTTGATTCACTTGGGGAAAAACTGCAGTGTGAAAGACAAAAAATTTGGTCCGGACCAAAGCAAGTGAACTATCTGACTTTTCTGGTGTGAAAACGACCTTAAAAACACAGTGGAGCACTTCCTCTATTACCTCATGACATCACAAGGTGGAACCGAGTGTTTCGTGCACAACTCCAGGTATGTTTTATGAAGAAACAACATTATAACAGATAAAAAATCGCACTTCATACACTGTAGGACCTAAAGAGCGTATGACCCCTCACCCCATGTGACCCCTGACCCCTGTGAAGCAGAGGAGCTCAGGGTGTCAGCTGCTGCTCGTCCTCTGCTCTACTTCTGATCCAGGTTTAAATATTTACAAAAACTATTCCTCTGGGACAAAGACAAAAATAGGACAATAATTCAATACTCTTTACAGGATGTACAGAAGGACGGGTGGAGGTTAGGTTTGAATTTTTTTTGTTTTTATTTTAGTTTTATTTAACCACTTTTACAACACAATTTACATAAAATAAAAAAAAGTCCAGGAGCGTTCATTTAAGAGAAGACTGAAATCTGAACTTTTAACTAATACAATCCAATCCCATGTATTTGAAAACGTTTCTGAAACTACAGAGTGAGCAGCTTTTACACAGAATAAGACTACATGGAGACACAGGGAGGGCATCTGACACATTTAGGACCCAAAGACATTATATTAAGACGTTTCCTTAAAAGAAATTGTGACGTTTTCAGCTAAATGAGACATGTGTGAGTTTAAAGTGACTTCCTCTGTTGAGTCACATGTTTTCACTGTAATCACACTCAGGGAATCACACTCTGCTGCAAAGGCTTAAAGACATAGGGCTGTCTGATATCTGCCTGTCATGGTTCAACAGTTACTGCGCCGGTCGCTCTCAGTCTGTGAGGGTAGAGGGTCTTCTGTCATCCCCTCTACCCCTTTCCAAAGGTGTACCTCAAGGCTCTATATTGGGCCCAACACTATTCTGTATTTATATTCATAATATCCCTCATGCGGCAGGAAGTGCGGGCATCCACTTGTACGCTGACGACACCATTCTCTACACATCCAGTCCTTGTCTAACCACTGCCGGGTCTTCACTTCAAACAAGCTTCAACAATATTCAGTATGTCTTCTCCAGTCTTCACTTACAACTAAACACAAAAAAGACCAAATGCATCTCTCCCACACACTAACTGTCCGTTAACCATCACCTCTCTTGATGGCTCTGTTATTGAATTTGTTAATTCATACAAATACCTCGGCATCTGGTTAGACAACTCACTCTCATTTGATATCCATATTAACACCGTACTCACTAAAGTCAAATCTCGCATAGGCTTCCTGTATCGCAATAAATCTTCCCTCACTCACTCTGCCAAACACCTCCTGGTCAAAATGACAGTATTCCCTATTTTAGATTATGGTGACATCATCTACAGATCTGCCTCCAAATCCCTTCTGCACAAACTGGACATCATCTACCACACCGCCATCCGTTTTGTTACTGGAGCTCCCTTTCACACTCACCACTGCACACGATACACTCTCACTTCACTCCTGCAGACAGATCCATTGGCTCCTCTTTATCTACAAAACTCTCATTGGCAAAACTCCACAATATCTTCGCTCACTTCTCCAAATTCACAATTCAATCCGTACATTACGCTCCAGCAGTTTGATTAATCTGGTCATCCCTAAAACCCGCACTTCCTTCGGTCGCCTGTCCTTCCAGTTCGCCGCTGCGAGCGACTGGAATAGTTTGCAGCGCTCACTGAAACTCAGCTCTTTTATTCCAATCAGCACTTTTAAGAACTTTCTACATGCTACTGTCCATGATTATTGCACATGTTTTTAGTTTTTAGTTGTAATCTTTTATTACTGTTTTAAGATCACTGTACCTGCTTTTAGTTGTCGTCTTTTATTATTGTCTTTATTGTTCATGTTGCACTGTATGTTTTGATGAATGTATCTTTTCATTGTGCTGCCTCTTGGCCAGGTCGCCATTGTAAATGAGAACTGGTTCTCAATTGGTTTACCTGGATAAATAAAGGTTAAATTAAAAAAAAATTGTTACCTATGATATTTACTGAAACAGATTTATTTAAGGTAAATTTTATCCAGTTTGATGAAAAAGTCTCAGTGCTACTACTTGTACTTGTAGCTGTCCAAACTAAATAAGCCTGTATTCTTCTTGTACTTGTACTACATACACAGAGGTACACTCATATCCTGTGTTGGTATTTACAGCTCACATGAGTCTGCTCCTGATGGTCCATTCTTCTGCTGCGGGCACCGCACCTGCTTTTTCCTCTGGACACTTCCTCCTTAGCTCACGCTAACGCTTTTTCTCCCCTTCAGCCACAACAACGTAAAGGGTTTACGTTAGAAATGGGCTTCTGTCAGAGCAGCTGCCAAATATCACACTCCTACTGAGGCATATTTTTTATTGAAGTAACCAGTACTCCAGTTGAGGGGGGGGGGGTCATCCCTCTTTTAAAACGGCATCCCTTCTTCCATCCCTTGTGGCATTTTAACAATCAGGCATGAAAATATCTCACCTTTTGGTGAAATTCACCGTTTTGAAGTCAAAATAGGTGACCTACATGAATCGTGGCCAGTTCCAAGAGCCAATCATAGGCCGAACTGCGCTCCGGCTTCCAATCATGTTGCAGCATACCCACGATCACGCTCCCGCCAATCGTGATGATCAGCGTTGTTGTGTTTGCGCCTGTTCACCGATCAGCTGTGAGCGAGCCCCGTTAATATGTACGCTACATTAATGCTACGTAAGAAGGAACTCTCGCCTCGGGATAATTATGTCGGTTTCCACGCACATACATGTGGACACGTGAATTATCGCACACCGTAAACTACGGAGCTGACCGTGTTCTTCTGGGGTGAGTTATATTATCATATTATTTCTGCATCAAAGGGACATATTAGCTGACAACAGGGGCCCGGGACTAAACCGGGACTAAACCAGGACTAAACCAGGACTAAACCAGGACTAAACCAGGTCTAAACCAGGTCTGAACCAGGACTAAGGTGTGTGTGTGTGTGTGTGTGTGTGTGTGTGTGTGTGTGTGTGTGTGTGTGTGTGTGTGTGTGTGTGTGTGTGTGTGTGTGTGTGTGTGATAACATATATCCTGTGTATTATTGAATGATTATATGGTTTTTTTGTTTTTGGTTGGAAAATATGTCACATAAATGAAAAATGTCACCATCCCCCTGGTTTCATTTTACAGCTCGACAGTATCAGTAACGTGAGTAAACGGTTGGACAAACTGTGGCGTCTGTCAGAGGATCACAGTCATGGAACACAAAACCTGCTCGTGTCAGGAACTGTGGCTCCTTCAACCTTCAACAACACTCTGAAACACTGGTGGAAAAATAATCAAACATGCTCACACAGGTAGATTTTCTTCTTCTCAGAGAATGGTGTGTTGTGGTGAACTTGCCGTCATGTCCATGTGCACTTCTGTCTCTTCTGTTTGTTCCTCTAAATGTTCTTTTGTTCTCACCTGCTTTAGGATAATGGAGGTAAAGTAGCTGTTGTGCTAAGTCCGCCATATTTACATTGATGCTGTTTGTTGCCATGTTGATTAATATGCATTGTCCTAATTCAAATAAATACAATAAATCAAATAAATATATTGTACATTGTAACTGTGCTCTTACCCACACCTATGATCATGAGCTGTGGGTAAAGACCAAAAGGAGTCAGGCAGGCACTTAAATGAGTTTCTTCCACAGAGACAGGGGGAGGAGCTCAGTCACATAGGAGGGGCTCAGAGTAGAGCCTCTGCTCCTCCACAGCAAGAGGAGCATGAGTGCTGGATGGCTCCTGGACCCCAGACCTAAGACACATTGGAGGGAGCATGTCTCTGGCTGGTCTGGGGACACCTCAGTACCCCCCTGAAGGAGCTGGGGGAAGTGTCTGGGGAGAGGGAAGTGTCAGAATGCTGCCTCTGATGAACAGGAAGAACATGGACATGAACATGGATTATTGTACTTCTGCTCTGGTATATGTCATGTTTAATGTTCTGTACATATGGTTTTTGACAATAAAGCCGACTTTGAACTTTGAGAGACGTGTTTGTCGCACCACTCCCTCAGATATGATTTGTTTTTGTATTTTTTGTATATATTACAGTGGTACCTCACCTTACGAATGACCCAACAAACGAAAATTCCAAGTTACGAAAGAAAATTCAAGTTACGAAACGCGAAATCTCAAAAATTCAAATAATGCGCGCTCAGCCACACACATTATACACTTTTCTCAGACTGAATTTAAACTTTTCTCACATTTGTCTCTCGTTTAAACACTCAAACTTTCATAGATTTTCAACAAAATTATTAATAGTGAAGTGTGGGGGGAAGGGGGAGGGCGGACACGTGTGTGATAGCGCAGCATGACCCGGCGCGGCGCTAAGAGGACGAGACCCGTGCTCAAACCGTGCCTCCTCTAGACCAGGTCTAAACCAGGTCTGAACCAGGATTAAACCACCGCGGCTCTTACCTGCGTTCGTTCATGCGCTCGGACTGCGTGCGGTCCCCTCGCTGCGGTCCCCTCCTCGCTGCGGTCCCCTCCTCGCTGCGGTCCCCTCCTCGCTGCTCGCCTCAGCTGTGACTCATGAGAAACCAGGAAATAGACCCACACGCGGCGCTTTAATCCACCTGGTCTAGTCCTGGTTTAGTCCAGGTTTAGTCCTGGTCCAGTCCAGGTATAGACCTTGTTTAGACCTGGTTTAGTCCACGTTTAGTCCTGTGTCTACAGTCTCTTAGCCAATCAGGACCCAGAACACAGTGTTACACTATTAAAAAAAAGTTACACTATTAAACAAAAAAACTTGGATCGGGGCCTTGAAACGAATCAGGCTTTTTCCATTGAAATAGCTACTCAACTTACGAAAAATTCACGTTACGAAACCACCATTTATTTCGTAAGGTGAGGTACCACTGTACTTGGAAATGTGCAGATTTTGTTCATTATTTTTTTTACATTTTGCATACTCAGTTTCTCCAAATACCACATTACTCTTACTTGCATACAACTTTTTAGCAACTCTCCCCACCTCTGACTAATATTGATCTGGTCCGTGTATTTTGGGTGAAATCTGAAGCCGGAGGGCCTGGGCTCATTCAGAAGGACATTTTTCCATGATGACTTCTCTGACTAACTCCTTTACTCTTCTTACTCCCCCACTCTCCTGTTTCCTCTTTTGTTGTCAGCACTGAACATGACGTCACCCTGCAGAGCACCCTTGGGTGACGGGGGGCTGTGGGCGGAGCTTGAATTTGCTTCATCCAATGGGCGCAGAGATATGTAAATAGGATAGCGGTGTGCGCCGTAGCGCGCAGCGGAGTGCCACTATCCGGATCTCCTCTGCGCACACCGGACCCATGCGCATTTACCCGTCTCCAAAACACTCCATGGCTGGATAAAGCAACACCACGTAACTTTTTCCCACCTCCCAAAGCGGATTTTAACACTTTTCCACACGAGGACACGACGCAAAGAAGGAACAACGCCATGAAATACAAAGTAAGTTCACTCCAAGTTGAGCCGTGGCAGTTTCTATTCCGCTAAATTTGAGAACCCAAAAACGGTATTTCCTCACGTTTTCCGCAGTTATTCACCACTTCTTGTTTTGCGCTGTTGCCATTCGGTTTTGTGCAGAAATAATCTTTCCCCTGCGCACGGTGGCTGCTCTTCCACAACTGTTACTGTCGGAGCTCCGCAGTTTAATGCAAAACATCTGATCTTTAAAATGTGTTTGTTTCTTTTACGTGTGCGTGGTTTGTCTTTTTGCACGTAGACGCGCTAATCTCATGTTATTGCGTCCGTTTATCGCGTTTGTGCCATGACCAGGTGCGTAATGTGAAGTGGGCGCAGTGGGGGCGGACCCCCCCGGCTGCGTGCCCGCCTCCGTCACTGTTATGCTAATAGAAAGTGGAAAAGTTGAATTAGAGAGACTTTTGAAAGTAAAATGTTGTCTTTTGTTTTTGTTAAAGGAAAAGTAATCCATAGCACTTTGGTGTCATATGGAGCACTTCCAGAGATGTTTTAGATTAGCGTTAGCCTAGCGCGACTTCTAGCCATAGCTCAGGGCATATAATATATTCCCCAAGCATGTAATATGCCCCGTGCGGTCTCCAAATAACACAAACTTTAGCACTTTTCAAATCATAGAAGCTCGATGTCTTAGTCTACGATTTCGTTTGAGTCAAAAGTGGCCTGTAATCCGAGATTTATCCATAGTTTACAGCTTTGCGTTTCATGTTTGGGTCCCGGGAGCTGAGAGCACAGTCCACACATGCGCACTGGCCTCCTCATCTACTCGAAACTATGGCTAAATCTCGGATTACAGGCCACTTTTGACCACACGAAATCGTAGGATAAGACATCGGGCTTCTATGATTTGAAAAGTGCTAAAGTTTGTGTTATTTGGAGACCGCAAAGTAATGCCCCGAGCATTCAAGTTAACGGATACGCTACAACATAACTTCTACGAAACTGCTCCAATTGACACCAAACTGCTATGGGTGAGTAAAACTACTTGTTTTATTGCCGAAAGAAGGCTCAGATTGTAAAAAAACGTTACTTTTCCTTTAATGTCGTTTGAATGAGTTAAAATTTTAATTAACTCTATTGAAATGACTACATTTAAATTGATTTATAAAAAACAAAATGTGTAACTTACTATTTCCATTTTTGTTCTTTTGTGGTGAATAAATGCAGTTGAAAATTAGGGATATGGAAATAATTTAAAGCTAGGCCTATTTTTTATTTTTTTTCTTTAATTAAAAACATAATTGGTTAAAGGCATTATATTATGCTGAATTATCTCTTGTGAGTTTTAAACCACGTTATAATGTTGTTACCTCTTCAAAAACACACCTGGATTTGTGTTTTGTTTCATTCACATGTTTGAGTAACACTTTAAGTGTCTGTTCACATCTGCAAAGCTCAAAATGCTCTGTTCCACCTTGTGATGTCATGAAGTGGTAGTTTTCAAGTCAACAACTTCCTATTACTTTTAGTTCAGCAGAGATTTGCAGTTCCAGATTTGAAAACGTATGGAGTTTAAAAACACAGTGGAGCACTTCCTGTATTACCACATGACATCACAAGGTGGAACAGTGTGATTTCGAGAGAAAAACTCAGCCTAGTTTGTGATGAGGAAACAACATTAGAACAGAGATCAGAAAATTGTGTAAAAGATTCATTTTTATATAGAATATTACAGGATGCACAATTCACATTCTAATTCAGAAATAAGGATGATATTAAAGATAACAGCTTATAATATGAGGACTTTTAAAACAGACGTAGCCCTTAAATTATGCAAAGTGATGTGAGCTCAGAAGTGCTCGAAATACCATCTTGAAACAGGAAGTTGATTGTTTTTTATCAGCTTTGAGCCTCATAATGTAAAGAAGAAGTTTCCTCTTGTTTAGTGACTCTGCTGCTGGTGAAGTCACTTGGATTTTCATTTAAAATGACAATTTCGCTCACTCTTTGGCTCATGGTTTATTCAGTCATTATTTGAATGTGGATATTATAGATAGTGTTTGGTTTGGCTCTAGTTTTGTTGTGATCTGGTTGTGTTATAGTTCTGGTTTAGTCCTGGTTTAATCCTGTTTTTGTCCTTTTTATAGTTCTGGCTTAGTCTTAATTTAGTCCTGGTTTAATTCTGGTTTGGTTTAGTCCTGGTTTAGTTCTGGTTTTGTTTTGTCCTGTTGCAGTTCTGGTCTGATCCTAGTTTAGGCCTGGGTTAGTCCTGGTTTATTTCTGGTTTAATTCTTGTTTAGTCCTGTTTTTTGTGTTAGGTTAGTTCTGGTTTAGTCTTAATTTAGTCCTGGTGTAATTCTGGTTTTCTTTTCGTCCTGGTTTAGTTCTGATTTAGTCTTAATTTAGTCCTGGTTTTGATTTGTTCTGGTTTATTCTTGGTTTACTCCTGATGTAGTTCTGCTTTAGGGCTGGGTTAGTCCTGGTTTAGTTCTGGTTTAGTCCTGGTTTAGTCCTGGTTTAGTTCTGGTTTAGTTTCATCCTGGTTTAGTCCTGGTTTAGTTCTGGTTTAGTCTTGTTTTAGGCCTGATGTAGTTCTGGTTTAGTCCTGGTTTAGTCCTGGTTTAGTCCTGGTTTAGTCCTGGTTTAGTCCTGGTTTAGTTCTGGTTTAGTTCTGGTTTAGTCTTAGTTTAGTCCTGGTTTAGTTTCATCCTGGTTTAGTCCTGGTTTAGTTCTGGTTTAGTCTTGTTTTAGGCCTGATGTAGTTCTGGTTTAGTTCTGGTTTAGTCTTAGTTTAGTCCTGGTTTAGTTCTGGTTTAGTCTTAGTTTAGTCCTGGTTTAATTCTGGTTTAGTCTTGGTTTAGTCTTAGTTTAGTCCTGGTTTAGTTCTGGTTTAGTTTCATCCTGATTTAGTTCTGGTTTAGTCCTGGTTTAGCTCTGGTTTAGTCTTGGTTTAGTCTTAGTTTAGTCCTGGTTTAGTTCTGGTTTAGTCTTGCTTTAGGCCTGATGTAGTTCTGGTTTAGTCTGGGTTTCATCCTGGTTTCGTCCTGGTTTAGTCCTGGTTTAGTCCTGGTTTAGTCCTGGTTTAGTCCTGGTTTAGTTCTGGTTTCGTCCTGGTTTAGTCCTGGTTTAGTCCTGGTTTAGTCCTGGTTTAGTCCTGGTTTAGTGCTGGTTTAGTCCTGGTTTAGTCCTGGTTTAGTCCTGGTTTAGTCCTGGTTTAGTGCTGGTTTAGTCCAGTTTTGATGTGGTGTGTGTCCATACATTTGTTGCCATAGCCACAACTACTCTGCAATAGTGTTAATAAAGTTAATAGTTAATAGTAATTATAGTAATTGTAATTGATATTTGTGGTGTTTATAAATAATGTTGCACAGAAAGACTGTCTGATATTTGGATCCACATTGATCGACTCCCGCTGTAAGGTTCCGATTCTCCCAGCAGGCTTTTCCTCTTCCCAGCGAGAGGCGTTCCACATTCAGAATGTGCACAACTCGACTCAGTGACGCGGAGTCTGACGTTTGGAAGGTTTATGTACAAAACCTTCTTCCTCTCATGTTTAGTTCTAATATAGCAAGTTATCCTTCCCCCTTCAATGCATTACGTGTTACTTTTGCGTACACTACATCAGATGCCCTCCCAGAAACACTATGACATGCACCAACATTTATGAATGACTCAACTAAACGAGTGGACTAGCTTTGAGCACTTCCTCCATCCAAACAAGTGGAGTTTACTGTTCGCTTCTTTTTCAAACAATAAGAGAGACTTCACCACTGGACACTTTAAATCCTACTTGAAACAGCGGCTAAAGGAAAACCAGACATTTTTAATGTTTTCATGTTTTAATGCTTAAAGGTCCCATGACATGGTACTTGTTGATGCTTTTATATGGCTCCTTAATGGTTCCCTAATACTGTAAATGAATCCTTCTTCAAAATCAACACTCAGTGCATGAGAAACAGAGATAAGATGAGAAAGAGTCATAAATGTCACTCTGGAACACTCCATTATGGGCGTTGTTGCTTGAATGCAAATGAGGAGGACAGAGATGGCCTATAGTAGGGGGTGGGGGCGTGGCCAAACTCTCAGCTCTCAGCTGATCCATTTCCGTGTTTTTGCACGGGGGGAGAGATGAGAAGCCTTCCATTGAAAAATAAACAGAAAATAAAATGAAACCACTGCTGTTTCAGATATCCACAGGCTCAGATAAAGGACTTCCGAGCCTAGAAACACTCGCAAGTTCCTCCAGGCAAATAAAAAAACGTATTTCGCATTGTGTAGCTCCTCCGCAGTCCAAACTCTCTGGGTGTGATTTACAGAGACGCTGAGTACAGACAGACGGGGGTGGAACTGCATTTGCATTTCTTTTTTCGAGCTGACGTCAATAAGTTTCCTTGTTCAAAATCGCCCGTTTGAGCTCCGATTTTTTCTAACGCAGAAAAGGATCGCAAATGCTCAGTTTAGACATTTCGCAACTTTTAACCATGGAGGGGGGGGCTAAACAGGGTAGGGGAGCTCACATTAACGTTCAAAAACCTCAGAAAGTGAAAATTTCATGCCATGGGACCTTTAAAGTTTTAATGTTTTAATGTTTAATGTTTTAATGTTTAATGTTTTAATGTTGGTGTTATTGTCAGTTGTCACTGGTTTTATTGTTTTTGCTGTGGTGTCACCTGCCCAGGGACGACAGATGGAAATGAACATTCTTGTTATAATCTGGCATATTTACACTGCAATACTGCAGATGTTCATTAATATGCACCGTCCCTATTAAATAAAGATTAAATAACTAAATAAACAAAGGCCGGGTGTGCTAACGGAGCTCTTCACTTAACTGCTAACTCCAGGTTGTCGGGTCGATTCTGATAACTGGTATTACAGACTGCCATTGTGTCTTTGTGCCTGAGTGTAACGGTTGGATTGGCAGTTGAGACCCGAGACAAATGTGAAGAGTTTTTCTGGGTCCATTTAGGATTTAAAAAAGTAAAAAAGGAAGTAGATTTCTAAATGCATCCTGCATTCTGGTCGTTTTAGTTCCAATTTTCTGATTAGAAATTTCAGCCAAGTTAATGTCTTCAATAAAATAAAATAAAATACATTTTGTTATGGAGACACAGGGAGGGCATCTCACACACAGGGACATTTCAGATCTAAACAACTATAGGTCATTTTTGATTCAATTGCGAAACACTTCCTGCTTCTTCACCGGAGCCGCAGCGGTGGATAAACGTGGCTCTCACATATCAGTCCCCAGAGCCATTAGCACAACACAGAATTAGAAACACTTAAAATAGAGGTAAATAATTCATCAGGCTCGAAACAAGAGTGAAATGTGATGCAGGCCAGATGAGCACATGTAAACACTGATGCACAGCCACAAACAAGAGCAAAACAGGACCCAAACTGGAGAAAAACTGGACTAAAGCAGGACTAAACCAGGACTAAACCAGGACCAAAACGGGACTTAACCAACCGGGACTAAAAGTGGACTACGAAAGGGCTAAAACTGGACTAAAATAGCAAGCCTCAAACAGACCCAAACAAAAGACCTAAACAAACAAATAAAGAAATAAAACATGATTAAAACGGGGATAAACCAGGACTAAAACAGGACTAAAGCAGAAGGAAAGTAGGACTAAAACAGGACTAAATCAGGACTAAAGTAGGACTGAACCAGGACTACAACAGGACTAAAGCAGAACTAAACCAGGACTATAACAGGCTTAAAACAGGACTAAACCAGGAATAAAACTGGACTAAAATAGGACCAAAAACAGGACTAAAGCAGGACTTAAACAGGAGTAAGAGAGGACTAAAATATGAAACTGGACTAAAGCAGGACTAAAATGAGGAATGTGGTTCAAAACTGGACCAAAAAATGGGCCTAAACAAGACCAACAAATCCTGGACTCGAACAGGACCAAACCAAGTCTAGACAAGAATTAAACTGGGCTTAAACCAGGACCAAGCTTTGAACTCAACCAATTTTAATTTTTTTCATGGCCAATATCGACACCAGTTGTTTAGAATCCATAAAAACCAATGGCTGATGAAGCTCTGCCGTTATTTCTGGGCCGATATGTAGGTCTGGTTTTAATTTAGCTCTTTTATTTTCATTTAAATGTAGCCCAAACTCACCCACAGCCATTTTTCTACAAACCTGTAAGAGAGCAGTGTAGTCTTGTTTTGTGTTGGTATCTGTTTAAAGTGTTCAAATAAAGCATTACACAGGACCAAATCATGACCAAAGCCAGAAGAGGCTTTTTATCAAGATAAATTAGTCCCAGATTGTGGACAAGATGCACTGGTGCAGGCAAAGATGTGTTTGATTTTGTCCTCGAGTGACGCAAAAGCCACTGTCTGTGTTGGCTTTGTTTCTTTGATCCACAAGAGCAAAACCGGACCAGAAATTAACAAAAAAAATGAACAGAACTCAAACTGAACCATAATGGGACCAAAAATGAAGCAAAACTGGACAAAAACAGGACAAAAAACTGAACCCAAACTGAACCAAAACAGGACCCAAAATTAGGAATGCACGATATATCGGCATTAACATCGGTATCGGCCGATATTGCCCAAATTTTAAAACATATCGGTATCGGCCCAATGTGTAAAAGTGGGCCGATATTAACGGCCGATATTTGTCAGTACAGTAATCCCTGGAATTAACATTTTGTCACATTTCTCTGGGGCTGCGAGCAAAACCGTGCCTGCTCTAGACCAGGTCTAAACCAGGATCCATACGCCGGCTGCATTTCCACAAACTCACTCCCCTCTGTCCGGCTGTAAAGGCTCAGGGTACACTGGTGAAGCTGCTCATAACAAACCAGGAAATAGACCTGCACGCCGTGGTTTAATCCTGGTCTAGACCTGGTCCAGTCCTGGTTTAGTCCAGGTTTAGTCCTGGTCCAGTCCAGGTTTAGACCTTGTTTAGACCTGGTCTAGACTAGGGGTGTGCAAAATAATCGTCATGACAATGCATCGCGATACTAACTTTCACAATATACTGCATCGATTCTTGATGCCAAAAATCGATTATTATTAATTAATAATATAATATTTAATAATTTAATATTTAATAATTTAATATTAATAAATACATTATTAGTTTATTGTTTTTTATAAATCCTGTGCACTTTTTTCTGTGTGAAAGGGTATTGTTTGTTATGATGCCTCCAAAATGGCAACTGTTTGAACATTATTTTTTGTTTTAGAAAAAATCCTCTGCACTTTTTTTTGTTATTGGTTTGGTTTATTTGTTTTTGTTATTCAATAAATTCAGTTCTGAATTGAGTTCTGTATCAGTTGAAGACACGACCCAGATCCACAGACACTGATATTTAACTTATCCTCTTTTTTTTGGTACATTTTCACTGAAGTGTCGAATATATTGCAATGCATCACGTCCCCCATCAATAACATCAATTGGCAAAGGTCTCTTAGCCAATCAGGACACAGAACACAATGGTACACTATTAAAAAAAAGTTACACTAGAAAAAAATGAAATTGAAAAAAAAAAAATCAGGAGTCAAAACACATTTTGAAAATAAAAGAAGACTTTAAAAAAATAATAATTTTGCATGATTTTCAGTCTGTATAAAATGTGATCTCAGAATTAAAAATAAATCAATATCGGTATCAGCTAATATCGGTATCGGCTGTTATCAGCAACATCAATATCGGTATCGGCCAAAATTTTCCAAAACTGGACAAAAACGGGACCAAAAATGAACCCGAGCGGAACCAAAATGCTACAAAAGTGGACAAATAGCAGCAGGTCCAGACTTAAACCCGAAGCCCACGTCAAAGTGTGGCCTCTCCCGGTGTCGCCGTGCGCTGGGGTAATGCTCTTATCACAATCATTATGGATGAGGTAACGGCATATGCTAACGCTAACAGCACAAGTGTAATGTTATTATCAGCAGCTTTATGGATGTGCTAGTGACGTATGCTAATGCTAACGTCATTGCCACATCTGCGTCAGTGTTGACTCTGTGCAGATTACACCGACATTTACACTCGTCTGATCTCATGTGTACAGAGAGGAAAAATCATAGATTTGTCTTTATGCAGAGTCGTTAACACTGTCACCTCACAGCAAAAAGGTCCTGATTTCACCTACTGCTTAATATGTGTACTTCTATTACCACTACCACTACTACTGTTACTACAACTACAACTACTACTACTGGCCTACCATTTACTCTTGTTAGTGATTGGGAACATTTCTACTACTACTACTTCCAGTACTACTAGTACTTGTACTAGTACTAGTTGGTGCTGCTATTACTACTTCTATTACTCCTACTACCTGTACTGCCACAACTACAACTGCTAGGCTACTACTACAATTACAAATACCATTTATTACTTCTACTAGTACTACTATACAATCATTACTACTACTACTGCTACCACTACTATTACTACTACTGCCCTCTTACTGTGAGTATGAGTTTATGGCCCAGTGGAAGTGGCAGAGGGCAGTTCTATCCCACGGAGGAGGAGAGGGTTCCAGTTGAGGGGCGTTCCTTCCTCTGCTGGAGCTGGACCAGAGCCAGATACAGGACGAGTACTACGATGAACTATGGACCTGTGTGTACTGCGTGTACTCTGCTACTGCGGGTTCAAAGGGCAGTGAGTCAGCCTGATACAAGCACGTTTGGTCAAGATTCGAACCCAGGTGAAAGTCAAGTGACTTACCAGTTGAGCTAACTGGCCACACCAGAACCAGAAGTGAACCAGGATTGAAACAAAACTAAACCAGGACTGAACCAGGGCTGAACCAGAACTAAACTAGGACTAAACCTAACTACTGAGAAGAAGAGAAAACTGGTGAAACAGAGATGGGTACGAGAAGGGGAAAGAGAGAGTGAGAAGAGAGAAGAGATGGAGTGCAAAAGATAGAGGAAAAATAGCAGAGGTGGAGAGAGGACGTGAGGGTGGGAACATAACACCTAAAGTTGTGTTTAAAATAGTGTCGAGCTAAAGTTACAGTAACAGGTCAAACGTTCACACTACACTCTACTGATAATACACTTTACACACTTCTGTAACGGACACACAACTGACACACAACTGACACACAACTGACACACAGCAGACACACAGCAGACACAACTGACACACAACTGACACACAACTGACACACAGCAGACACAACTGACACACAACTGACACACAACTGACACACAACTGACACACAACTGACACACAACAGCTAGCATCCTAACCACAAACTGGAAGTGACAGGAAAAAAACTATTTCTACTGCTACTACTACTACTACTGCTACTACTACTATTATTACAACCACTACTTCTACTACTATTATGACGTCACACATCACACAGCAAGTAACATCTTTTTATTTTATTTGTACCAAAATGACTGAAACCTGCACGAATCACTCCAAATACAACTTCAGAGGAGAAGAAACAGGTCTGCTCACATGTGTTGATCCATCACAGTTTTTACTTCAGTTGTATTTTTTTCTTGGTGTCATTTCCTGAACATAAACAAGGCCATTTTAGTCATTGCTGTTTAACTCAAAAATAGTCAATTTTCTCCCTCTTAAATGTTCCATATTGAACTATTTTCTGATCTGTTTCCTCATCACAAACACACCTGGAGGTGTTTTGTTTCATTCACATGTTTGACACACAAACCCTGCACAGAAAACACTCTGTTCCATCTCGTGATGTCATGAGGGAATACAGTAAGTGCTCCACTATGTTTTTAAACTCTTAGTCATGGACCAGGTGTCGGCAACCCGCGGCTCGGGAGCCGCGTGCGGCTCTTTGGTCCCTCGTTTATCGTAGGTTATACGTTGTAGAAATAACCCGCGATAGGCTAAATCCGTGAAGTAGTCAGCTTTATATTGCGTGTATAAATATGTGTGTATTTCACAGTTTGGGAACAAACGAAAGCAGCCTGGGATTTCCCAGGTTACCTGGCACCGCTGCACTGTTGCGGGTTTTGTTGGGGAGAAAACTTGCAAACATACATCACTTCAGAGCAGTGATGGACTGGGAGCAGAAAACGGCCCTTTGCACCTACAAGCGGCTCCGTAGACCGTGGAATGGGGGGAGGGGTTCTACAGCTCTGCACCCTGTGCACCGGTCACACGGCTCCGGGAGTCCGGCTGGATGCACGAGGGGCGGAGACATGAGTCACTGGATCCGTAGGAAACGGCTCTTTTTGGGTCTGTTGAAGCCAGTTCTGAGTCTGTCCCTGGTCTTCACATCCTTCCTCATGCTCCAGAGAAGGACGCACTGGGGCTGAAAGTGGAGCCTGGTGCAGCCGGACTGCTTCTCATTCAAACACAGAACTGTAGTGAGAACACATCCGTGCGCTCTCAGGTGTCACACTGCTCGTGATCCAACATTTAAATAAATTTGGCAAACTGAACACATTCTGTCCTGTACAGGAGACACGGAGGAGAAGGACAAAGATCAGGACGCAGAACACAATGTGCGTTGATACACTATAAAAAAATCTGCACAACAGCGAGGCTGCGAAAGGTGAACCTCGATATAGTGACGGACCTCTGTATTTAAATAAATGTATTTTATTTTAGTTCGTTCATATTCAAAATGTAATTCTATGGCACAAAGGCAAAAAAAGCCGTTATATGCAGTGTTATTTCATTTTAAATTTCAAAAGGGTTTTGTGGCTCCCAGTGTTTTCTTTTCTGTGTGAAACGGCTCCAAACGGCTCTTTGAGTGGTAAAGGTTGCCGACCCCTGGTCATAGACTTTGACAAACTTTTTTTGATCCACGAGGGAAATGACACAGTAGCTCACACATCACATTATTAATACATTCTAAATAAGTAGCAAAAATAGTAAGAGACTAGTGTAAAATAAGGCAGAATTATATAAATGTAAATGTACCAGAAAATAAAAAATAGAAATATAGTCATATAAATACAGTTATCACAGTGGCTCCTGAACAAAAACTCCTCAGACCTTCATAAGATTTCAGACCTAGAATTGCCAATCTCTACTGAACTAACAGTAAAAGGAGCTGTTAACTTGAAAACTACCACTTCATGACATCACAAGGTGGAGCCTTTCGAGCTTTAGAGATGTAGGCAGTCTAATAATATAAAGGATTACTCAAACTGTGAATGAAACAAAACACAACTCCAGGTGTGTGTGAGGAGGTGACAACATTAGAACAGGACTTAAGCTCACAGGTTTTAGCTCATTGTGGACGACGTTTAACATGGATGACATCACTGCACATTTATTCTGTCATTTTACTCATTAGAAACTTTGGTGTGTATTTGTGAATCACCACATGAGGTTTCCTTTAAAAATACCTGAGAGTGAAGTCATGAGCGCTGGAACAGGCTCAGAGCAGGACTGGGACAAAGTCCAACGACTGCAGAGACGAGAGAGGGAGGAGAGGGAGGGAGGAGAGGGAGGGAGGAGAGAGGGGGACATAGTGAGACAGGGAGGGAGGAGAGAGAGGGGGACATAGTGAGACAGGGAGGGAGGAGAGAGAGGGAGGAGAGAGAGGGGGACATAGTGAGACAGGGAGGGAGGAGAGAGAGGAGAGAGAGGGGGACATAGTGAGACAGAAAGAGGGAGGAGAGAGAGGAGAGAGAGGGGGACATAGTGAGACAGGGAGGGAGGAGAGAGAGGAGAGAGAGGGGGACATAGTGAGACAGAAAGAGGGAGGAGAGAGAGGAGAGAGAGGGGGACATAGTGAGACAGGGAGGGAGGAGAGGGAGGGGGACATAGTGAGACGAGAGAGGGAGGAGAGGGAGAGAGGGAGGAGAGGGAGGGGGACATAGTGAGACAGGGAGGGAGGAGAGAGAGGGGGACATAGTGAGACAGGGAGGGAGAAGAGAGCGGAGAGAGAGGGGGACATAGTGAGACGAGAGAGGGAGGAGAGAGAGGGGGACATAGTGAGACAGGGAGGGAGGAGAGAGCGGAGAGAGAGGGGGACATAGTGAGACAGGGAGGGAGAAGAGAGCGGAGAGAGAGAGGGGGACATAGTGAGACAGGGAGGGAGGAGAGAGCGGAGAGAGAGGGGGACATGGTGAGACAAGGAGGGAGGAGAGAGAGGGGGACATAGTGAGACAGGGAGGGAGGAGAGAGAGGGACATAGTGAGACAGAAAGAGGGAGGAGAGAGAGGGGGACATAGTGAGACAGGGAGGGAGGAGAGAAAGAGTCAAAGTGTACTTTATTGTCAGTTCACTGGGGCTGGGTATCGATTCAAATTTCAAGAATCGATTTGATTCTGATTCTCAAGATTCAGAATCGATGATCACAATTGGATTCAGTCCGATCCTGATTCAGGCTGGTGTTATTAAAGACATTTTTTGAGCTCTCACATGAATTCCATGACTGTAGTTCTACAACATATTAACACTAGTGTTACAGAGGTGTCTGTACCTGCAGCTAATGGGACAATAACCTTTTGTATTATTAAGATTAAGAATTTACCCAAAAGCTGTTGAACAGAAATGTGTTTTTATTTGAATTATCAATATGAAAAACAGATTTTCAGCCAGTGTAAATGTAAACAGAGTGCTGGTGACGTAACGCTCTTTATACTGTGTGTAAAGAACCAAAGGAACAGTACATTAGGAAACACAAGTGTCTCACAGTTTTGTGTAAACTCTTTAAAGGGACAGTGTGTAGGATTCGTGGCGCATAGGTGGTTACTAGCTATTCCACTTCCTCTTTTGGCTACGGCAGACCTCGAGGGTCACCCGGGCGCGACTTAGCGCCGTCATCTCGCGTGCCCGCGCACGAACCGCGCACCGCTGTATACATAAAACGGTCCCCCGTTCACTTTTTTTTTTTCTTTTCGCATGAAAACACACAATCCCGATCATGATTCATGACAATCTACACATCAAATGAAACCTTACAGTCTCCTCTTTTTGACTATGCAATTCATTTCCCTGCAAAACAATCACTCCCCGAGCACATGGGGCTTTTATACAGAAAAGCACAAAACTTAGCTTACTTAGCTTACCTTTGAAGGCTTTGCACAGGTCAAACTCTGTATTTCATCATAAACTTGGTCTCAATCTGTCCATAAGGATCCAGCGAATAAAATCCAGTAAAACAATTTAGTCCAAAATACGTGTTATATCCATTACGATGTGTGATCCGGCAGCATGCTCCCCCCTCCCCCCCTCCCCTTCCCCTTCTCTCCTTCGCTCCTGGCTGCATATGTGAGCAGAGGACCGAAGGAGAGAAGGGGAAGGGGAGGGGGGAAGGGGGGGGCCATCTGCAGCGCGGCTGTGCAGCTGTTAGCAGGAGCCGAGGCAAAGGATGAGCCCAAATGTCCTTCTGCGGCTCTCGTATTCAAAATGGCTGCCTCTATATGGGGAAGATCCCCCTTTTATGTGACTATATCTAAGTCCAAAAGAATACTTTGATTTCATGATGGAAGTGAAAAGGCTTGGAAAACAATGTATTTTTGAATGGGTATCTTCAATTTCAGTAATTAACAGGTAAAAATCTTACACACTGTCCCTTTAAGTACACAAAGTATAAAACATTCATTTGTCTTTAATGTGCAAACATGTAAACAGGACATGTTAAAGGTCCCATGGCATGAAATTTTCACTTTCTGAGGTTTTTGAACGTTAATGTGAGCTCCCCTACCCTGTTTAGGGCCCCCCCCCCCCATGGTTAAAAGTTGCGAAATGTCTAAACTGAGCATTTGCGATCCTTTTCTGCGTTAGAAAAAATCGGAGCTCAAACGGGCGATTTTGAACAAGGAAACTTATTGACGTCAGATTGAAAAAAGAAATGCAAATGCAGTTCCACCCCCGTCTGTCTGTACTCAGCGTCTCTGTAAATCACGCCCAGAGAGTTTGGACTGCGGAGGAGCTACGCAATGCGAAATACGTTTTTTTATTTGCCTGGAGGAACTTGCGAGTGTTTCTAGGCTCGGAAGTCCTTTATCTGAGCCTGTGGATATCTGAAACAGCAGTGGTTTAATTTTATTTTCTGTGGAAATGTGTTTATTTTTCAATGGAAGGCTTCTCATCTCTCCCCCCATGCAAAAACACGGAAGTGGGTCACAGAGCGGAGCGGAGAGCTTGGCCACGCCCCCACCCTCTACTATAGGCCATCTCTGTCATCCTCATTTGCATTCAAGCAACAACGCCCATAATGGAGTGTTCCAGAGTGACATTTATGACTCTTTCTCATCTTATCTCTGTTTCTCATGCACTGAGTGTTGATTTTGAAGAAGGATTCATTTACAGTATTAGGGAACCATTAAGGAGCCATATAAAAGCATCAACAAGTACCATGTCATGGGACCTTTAAATTTAAAACTGTAAATAGAAAATAAAAAGGATTTGCTGTTAAAGTGCACACTAAAATAAACTACCATCACTTGGGATTAGAAAGGTTCTTGTGCAGAAAAAGGAGCTCATTCACATACCCGGGGGGTAAGGCAGCTTCATTTTGCACTGATGATATCACCTGCGGTTGAAAAAACCCTTTCAGATGCGACACAGGGATATCGCTTTGCCATACAAGCCAAAAGAGGATACTCCTTCTCCTCCTCCCTCCACCAGGCCAGAGGATTGTCCTGCAGTCCCACCGCTCTCCCTGCCCTGGACCTTCTGATCTCATCTTCTGCCTCTTCTGCTCCACTTTTCTGTGCTCCTCCCTCCTCCTCCACTCCATCAGCTTCATCATCAGCATCATTTTGTTATTTTGCGATGGCCTTTCTTTACACCAGATGCCCTCCCTTGCTGATACAACTGCCAAAACCAGGTCTACAGAAGATCCTTTGAAAATCTCTATTAGTCGTCATCATCAATTCCACATTTGTTTTTGTTTTTTAACTTTCAAAACTCTGTGTGCGACGTCTTTCCTCTGCAGAAAGTCATTTCCAAATCTGTTCAAACCACAAGATAGATTCTAAAAACAGCTCTGTGTTTCTCGGCAGCAGCTCTGACTTTTGTTCTCAGATTTTTAAATTTCAGTTGGACTAAAAAAAAAGCTCCAAATCACTGGTCCCGTCCCTGTCTGTGAACAGGGGCCCCGAGATGAAATACACAGGAAGTGCAGGGGCCAAACAGGGGACAAAGGGGAGAGGGGGAGGTGAAAGAGCGAGAGGAGAGGAGAGGATGTAAATGGGGGAGGAAAGAGAGAGAGAAGAGAGCAAAAGAGGGTGGACAGAGATGCTTGAAGAGGAGATGAAGGGGTGAGAGGGGGGGAAAGGAGGAGAGGAGAGATGGAGAGATGGAGGTAGGGAAAGGAGAGGAGAGGTGGAGGGAAATGGAAGTGGTATAGGGGTTAGGGAAGAGAGTGAAGAAAAGAGTGGGGAGAGAGGAGAGAAAAGTTAGAGAGAGACTGCAGAGAAAGTTACATGGAGATGAAGAGAGGTGGGGAAAGTCAGGATAGAGGGAAGGAGAGTGAGAAAGTGGGTAGAGGAAGAGAGAAGAGGACGGAGAGAGAGAGAAAAGAGGAGGAGGAGGGGCTGTGGAGGCTCCCCGTGAGAAAGGCCACATTCCAGCCGAGCGCTCAGGAGACGAGAGTTCAAAACCACAATCGCATCACCAGCACCCGAAATATCTGCCAATTCTGACCGTCTTGAAAACGTTCTTTTGAAACTGTTTGCAGTGGTTCAAAGTTCTTCCTCTCGTACTTTATGCATTCAGAAGATCTTCACAGCTCTCAGAGACCAGAGCGGAGTTTTACCATCACTGCAAGGCCAAAAACAAGTAACATTCTAACATCACACTTCCTGATTCTCTCAGGATGAGGATGACACCTTCAATCTAATATCTTAGAGGTCCCATGGCATGAAAATGTCACTTTCTGAGGTTTTTGAACGTTAATGTGAGCTCCCCTACCCTGTTTAGGCCCCCCCCCCCCATGGCTAAAAGTTGCGAAATGTCTAAACTGAGCATTTGCGATCCTTTTCTGCGTTTGAAAAAAACACAGCTCAAACGGGCGATTCTGAACAAGGCACCTTTGTTACATCACATCGAAAAAAGAAATGCAAATGCAGTTCCACCACCGTTTGGATGTCCACTCCCTGTCTCTGGAAATCACACCCAGAGAGTTTGGACTGCGAAGGAGCTACGCAATGCGAAATGCGTTTTTTTATTTGCCTGGAGGCACGTCCGAGTGTTTCTAGGCTCGGAAGTCCTTTATCTGAGCCTCTGGACCTCTGAAACAGCAGTGGTTTAATTTTATTTTCTGTGAAAATGTGTTTTTTTCATTGAAATTCCTCTCCTTTCTCCCTCCATGCTTAAAGGTCCCATGACATGGTACTTGTTGATGCTTTTATATGGCTCCTTAATGGTTCCCTAATACTGTAAATGAATCCTTCTTCAAAATCAACACTCATGTGCATGAGAAACAGAGATAAGATGAGAAAGATTCATAAATGTCACTCTGGAACACTCCATTATGGGGGTTGTTGCTTGAATGCAAATGAGGAGGACAGAGATGGCCTATAGTAGGGGGTGGGGGCGTGGCCAAGCTCTCCGCTCCGCTCTGTGACCCACTTCTGTGTTTTTGCACGGGGGGAGAGATGAGAAGCCTTCCATTGAAAAATAAACACATTTCCACAGAAAATAAAATTAAACCACTGCTGTTTCAGATATCCACAGGCTCAGATAAAGGACTTCAGAGCCTAGAAACACTTGGACGTGCCTCCAGGCAAATAAAAAAACGTATTTCGCATTGTGTAGCTCCTCCGCAGTCCAAACTCTCTAGGCGTGATTTACAGAGACGCTGAGTTCAGACAGACGGGGGTGGAACTGCATTTGCATTTCTTTTTTCGATCTGACGTCAATAAGTTTCCTTGTTCAAAATCGCCCGTTTGAGCTCTGATTTTTTTCTAACGCAGAAAAGGACCGCAAATGCTCAGTTTAGACATTTCACAACTTTTAACCATGGGGGGGGGGGCTAAACAGGGTAGGGGAGCTCACATTAACGTTCAAAAACCTCAGAAAGTGAATATTTCATGCCATGGGACATTTAATTCTTACAGTATAAAAAAAGGTTCTACACCCTGCAGATTTAGCCCGAGTTCTTCTCTCAAACTGAAAAAACTGTTCCAACTTGTGATGTCATGTGGCGATACAGGAAGTGCTTCACTGTGTTTTTAAACTCCACCTTCACCAGAATCATTTAGATAAGTTCAGCTCTGAAATTTCCAATCTGTACTAAACTAAAGGTAAAAGGCGTTAACTTGAAAACTACTTCTTCATGACATCACAAGGTGGAACAGAGTATTTTGAGCTTTGGAGATGTAGACAGACTAATAATAAAGGGTTGCTCAAATATGTCAATGAAACAAAACACAAGTCCAGGTCTGTTTTAAGCTCACAAGAGTCCATTCTGTGTAATATAAGGCCTTGAAAACCCTTAAACATTCCTTGGCTCGCTGCAGCGTTTGCGCGTTTGTGCTGTCGTGATGTTGTGCCCACATTTCAACTATTTCACTGCGTTCCCCCTCCCCCTCTTTACAAAGCCCTCTCCACAAGACCCGGGGTTACCAGGAGGAAAAATGTACCACTTTGTCTATGCTATTCATCCAGAGGAAAAGAGGAGAAGAGAGAAAGGAAACAGAGAGGAAGAGAGAGAGACAGAGGGGTGGATGGGGAGAGGGTGAGAACTTTTATTTATGTCAGTGTTTGACCTTTAGGAAACATTCTTGCCCCTCTCATTGTTTAGTCCTGGTTTAGTTCTCCTTTGGTCCTACTTAAGCCCTGGGTGAGACTTGGTTTTGGAAGTGGTTTTGTCCTGGTTTAGTTCTGGTTTGGTTCTGGTTTAGTCCTGGTTTGGTATTGGTTTTATCCTTATTCCTGATTTTGACCTGGTTTGGTCTTAGTTTGGCCCTGGTTTAGTCCTCGTGTAATTTCATCCTTACTCCTGATTTGCTACTGGTTTAGTCCTGGTTTAGTCCTGGTTTAGTCCTGGTTTAGTTCTGGTTTAGTTCTGGTTTAGTCCATGTTTAGTCCTGGTTTAGTCCTGGTTTAGTTCTGGTTTAGTCCTGGTTTAGTCCTTGTTTAGTCCTGGTTTAGTCCTGGTTTAGTTCTGGTTTAGTCCTGGTTTAGCCCTTGTTTAGTCCATGTTTAGTCCTGGTTTAGTCCTTGTTTAGTCCTGGTTTAGTCCTGGTTTAGTCCTGGTTTAGTCCTTGTTTAGTCCTGGTTTAGTCCTGGTTTAGTTCTGGTTTAGTCCTGGTTTAGTCCTTGTTTAGTCCTGGTTTAGTCCATGTTTAGTCCTGGTTTATTCCTGGTTTAGTCCTTGTTTAGTCCTGGTTTAGTCCTTGGTTTGTCCTGGTTTAGTCCTTGTTTAGTCCTGGTTTAGTCCATGTTTAGTCCTGATTTAGTCCTGGTTTAGTTCTGGTTTAGTCCTGGTTTAGCCCTTGTTTAGTCCATGTTTAGTCCTGGTTTAGTCCTTGTTTAGTCCTGGTTTAGTCCTGGTTTAGTCCTGGTTTAGTCCTTGTTTAGTCCTGGTTTAGCCCTTGTTTAGTCCATGTTTAGTCCTGGTTTAGTCCTTGTTTAGTCCTGGTTTAGTTCTGGTTTAGTTCTGGTTTAGTCCTTGTTTAGTCCTGGTTTAGTCCTGGTTTAGTCCTGGTTTAGTCCTTGTTTAGTCCTGGTTTAGCCCATGTTTAGTCCTGGTTTAGTCCTTGTTTAGTCCTGGTTTAGTCCTTGTTTAGTCCTGGTTTAGCCCATGTTTAGTCCTGGTTTAGTCCTGGTTTAGTCCTTGTTTAGTCCTGGTTTAGCCCATGTTTAGTCCTGGTTTAGTCCTGGTTTGATCCTGATTCGCTCCCAAAAAATGAGAAATCTCACTTTTTAAACTTCACTTCAATCTTTCTGTGTGTTTTCCTTGTTCGGTTGTTTTTTCATTGCTCACAGACTTTTTCCTGATCGTGTTTTATCTATGGCCAGTCCTTTTGGCTACAGCAGTTCAAATAAGGTTCAAACCAATAGCTTGTAGTCTGAAGGTGAGCTCCACCCATGCTAACTGATTTAGCAATAACTTTCCTAAGAATCGTACCATCAACCCCCCAGACATTGTATTTTGATCAGTAGCATACACTGTATATAAATGGACATAGCTAACCCTCTAGCCGGCGGGTTCCAAACAGGAGGTGAGCATGGGGGCACTTCCAGCTCCACTGACTCTGTCTCCAGTTGACTTTACATTGAAAAATGATCACCTCTCTCTCCGCTGCTGTGAGCCTCATCATTTTGAGCTTACGCGCTCTACATGATCCTGGTGTTTTTATTTCGCTTTTTTGTCCTTAAATAAATTCCTTTACTGGCTCCAAGTTTGTTCCTCTAACTGCTAGCCTTTTGAGCCTCATTTGACTGGAGCCAAACGCTGAATTGATGCCATCACAAATCTTCCATGTTTGTTCAAAGCTGTGTTTTTTCCCTCTCTTCTTCTGCACACTGGAGAACTGGACTTGGATAACATTGATTGCAGAATCTGATTGTGTCGGTTTCATTGGACGGGCCCTTTAAACATGCGTGTTTTTATAGTGCACATTAAAGGGGCACAGGTGTGAGCACAGACACAGGAATTCAGACTAAACCAAAACAGACCGGACAAGTATTTACTGCTAAACACAATTAGCAGCACGTGTGTGTGAGAATATCTGAGGACTTGTTAAAGACCTGATTTCCCCACGAATTTGAGAAAATGTGTCTTGACCAAGTACAAATATATTGTATTTAAGTCCACTGTGTACTGTATGTGTTTATCATCCGCAAACCAGGAAGTAAACTCATCGTGGTGAAAAATTAGGATGCTCAGAATACATAAGGGAATGGAGGAACGACTTTGAACGTCTGCAAACAATTTCATCTGAACTAGTTCTGTTTTTCACATTTTAATGACAGTAAAAACTAGGGCTGTGCGATATGGAGCAAAAAAAAATATATTCATATATTTTAAATATCAAGATATCGCCCACCCCTAGTAAAAAAACAGCTATCAGGCCTGTAATAACTTGATTGATTGATTTAGAGAGTGCGTAGTTAACTAATGCTACAAGAACTGAATTGTTTTTAACAGAAATGGTGTATTAAAACATTAATAAACAAAATAAAAGTTGATAGCAGATTATTTTAACAATCTAATCAAGCAAAATGTAAAACATCATTGGTTGAGCAGTCAGATCTACTGACCCATAGGTTGGTGGTGCGATTCCAGCTCCCACAGGTGACGGCCAGCTCTGAGTCCTTGGGCAAGATGCTTAACCCACCTCGTGTCTGCGTAAATGAATGTGTTTCTGAAAGGGTGAGTGGTTCCTTGATGTAAAACTTTGAGTGCCTTGAAGGTGGAAAAGCCATCCATCCATCCATCCATCCATCCATTGTCTTCCACTTATGCGGGGCCGGGTCGCGGGGCAACAGTCTGCGCAGGGACTTTCAGACTTCCTTCACCCTGGACACTTTCTCCAGGCTCCTCCAGGGAGACCCCAAGGCGTCCCAGGCCAGCTGAGAGACATAGTCCCTTTCGTGTGTCCTGGGTCTTCCTCCTGGTAGGGCAGGGGGGGGGGGGATTTTGGATGTCGCGCACAGGAATTCGAAGTATTACTAGTCGCAAAAGAATAATATTTTGTCTTTAGGGAAGAAGGAGCAGACCACCCGGCTCATTGAGCTGAGGCGGGACCTGTTCCATCTCGCAGACGCCCATACGGTCCACGGACTGCACTCAGGGCTGAGCGAGTATGCACCGCCTCGACTGCAGACCACACTCCGAACCGTGCACTTTCTGAATTGGGAAACGGCGAACATCGCAGAGTAGCAAGTGTAAATAATGGGTGGGGATTTATGACGATTTATGCAACGAAAGGAGGACAAAACGTAAAAATGGAGGACACGTGACAGACGGCCGGACAGACAGCTCTAAAACTGGCCTGTCTGGACGAAATCCGGACGAATGGTCACCCTACATCCAGAACAGATGCCCGAGCCACCTCAGCTGGCTCCTCTTGACGTGCGACGAGCGCTTTTCCACCTGGTAAAAATGTGACCAATGCACTTTTGAATACAACTTCAGAGTGTCAATGAGAAGAAACGGTTATAACATGGTTAAAAGCTCTGAAGTGTGATTTTGCTTAATGCCTCCTTTTTAATAATGTCAGTTAATTCGTTCTGTTGGACATTAATTACTAATGCTAATCCAGTATCCTCGGCTAGCTCATTTTATTTCATAACTAAAACGACGCTGTGGTTTCCTTATAATTACTGCAATGCTTTGAATACATTGACGCAACCATCCACCATCCTAATTGCCACAATATATACTAATATTTCTTCATGAAAGCCTTTTTCTTGATAAATAAAACATGACCTTTTCATCCCAAACAGCTCCTTATGTTTTTGGGGGGTACAAAGATGGCCGCCTGCTTTGTTTATCTTTCTTCATCTCGTGTAAGCGTGAAATTGTTCTGGCATTTCTCAGAATCTCGATCTCATTTAGGCTTTTTCCTATGTAAAGCCTTTTGAACGGGAGAGCGGAGATACGAGGCATATTCTGCCGTTTGGCTAATGCGGCTAACAGAGGATTAGCTCAGGGGGTTAGCATAACGCAGACACGGACCATATTTTGGCAACAGCAGTGAATTTTAATCCATGGTTGCTCGTCTTTGCCAAAAACGCAGTGTCTTTGCAGATTTTACCCCCAAGAAATCCCCCCAAATGCTGCTTATACGCTTTTGTTTTGAAATGTTCTGACGCTTAATGGCAAACTGGTATTTAAGTCATATTTTGTGATTTTTTTTTCATGTATTTGAGCTAATTAAGTGTTTTATTGTCATGAAGTGCAAAGTTAGCATGCACGTTCACCTGCAGTTCCTTTAAATAGAAGGCCACATTAGCATACATTTATTGGCATTACTACTAAATTCAAATAAAAAATATCAAGGACTACTATTTCTGAAAATGCGCATTATCTGAGGTTATGTCTTATGTTTTAAAGGTCCAGTGTGTAGGATTGGTGGCACATAGGTGGTGTAGGTACCATGCACTTCCTCTTTTGGCTACGGCAGACCTCGAGGGTCACCCGGGCGCGCCGTAACACGGACAGCTCCCGTACCAGCGCACACCTGGCGCTGTGTGAGCTCTCGCTGACAACTACGGTATAAATAAAACGCGGTTCCGTTCACTGTTTTTTTTTTTTTTTTCTCATGAAAACACACATTCCCGATCATGTACCATGACACTCTACACATCAAATGAAACCTTACAGTCTCCTCTTTTTGACTATGCAATTCATTTCCCGGCACAACAATCACTCCCCGAGCACATGGGGCTTTTATACGGAAAAGCACAAAACGAGGTTTGTTACTTAGCTTACCTTAGAAGGCTCTGGACAGGTCAAACTCTGTATTTCACCATAAACCTGGTCTCAATCTGTCCGTAAGGATCCAGCGAATAAAATCCAGTAAAACAATTTAGTCCAAAACACGTGTTAGATCCATTACGACGTCTGATCCGGCAGCATGCTTGTCGTTGTTTACCCAAAACCACGAGCCTTGCCGAAGGCGAAGGCGGAGCCCAAATGTCCTTCTGCGGCTCTCGTATTCAAAATGGCTGCCTCTGCATGGGGAAGATCCCCCTTTTATGTGATTATATTTAAGTCCAAAAGAATACTTTGATTTCATGATGGAAGTGAAAAGGCTTGGAAAACAATGTATTTTTGAATGGGTATCTTCAATTTCAGTAATTAACGGGTAAAAATCTTACACACTGTCCCTTTAAGTTCATATTTTTGTTAATTTTGAGTAATTATTTGGGATTGTATTTGAATTTTTAAAAGATTTTTGGCAGCTCTACAGAATATAAGTTTACTATGGCGCCTACATGATCCAGTCATGTCCAGAAGTAGGTAAGAAATACCAGTGAAAATTGCTCAATTTTGTGTAAACGTCAGTTGAAAATGTCCTCTAGCTTTAATATGGCGCAATGAATGTGGGAAATGCAGCTTTGGAGGAAGTCTGCCGTGAATCGTGTAAAGTGAACTGAGCTGATACTTGTCCTGGTTTGGTACGGACCTGACCAGCCAGAGGCACATGCTCCTGACAAAACATTACAAAGACCAGGTCTGCTTTAGGTCTAGTGTAGCCCTGGTTTAGTCCTGGTGGAGTCTTGATTTAGTCCTGGTTTGATTGAGATTTAGTCCTGGTTTAGTTCTAGTTTAGTTCTGGTTTAATCCTGGTCTAGTTCTGGTTTAATCCTGGTCTAGTTCTGGTTTAATCCTGGTCTAGTTCTTGTTTAGTCTTGGTTTAGTTCTTGTTTAGTCCTGGTTTGGTTCTGGTTTAGTTCTAGTTTAGTTCTGGTTTAATCCTGGTCTAGTTCTTGTTTAGTCCTGGTTTAGTTCTTGTTTAGTCCTGGTTTGGTTCTGGTTTAGTTCTGGTTTAATCCTGGTCTAGTTCTTGTTTAGTCCTGGTTTAGTTCTAGTTTAGTTCTGGTTTAATCCTGGTGTAGTTCTTGTTTAGTCCTGGTTTAGTTATTGTCTAGTCCTGGTTTAGTTCTGTTTTAGTTCTAGTTTTGTCCTAGTTTAGTCCTGGCCTATAAGTTTTAGTCCTGGTTTAATTCTGGTTTAGTCCTGGTCTGCTCAAGGTCTAGTCCTGGTTTAGTCCCAGTTTAGTTACAGTTTTAATCCCAGTTTAATCCTAATTTTGACACAGTGTATGAATGAAATCTGCTTCAAAAATCGTCATGTTTTGGTTCATGAAATCAACAGAAACACATTTTTTTGAAAAGTTTTTGAAAATTTGAATAAAAAATGAAAATGAATCAATATGATAAAAAAAAGCCGACATATGTTTTGCCCTTTGACCCCGTCCATGTGTGAACGCAGGTCAAAATGGTTTTGGCTGATGTTCTTGACAGCAGGAAGTGCTCCAGGCTTTAAATACAAAACATGTCATCACATCTAATCAGGTTCCTGTGAAATGAGAGAGCACTTTAGACCATCTATCACTCCAAACACTGGAGTCTGGAGTGGAGGTGTGGCTCTCAGAAGTGTAGCTTCAGGCTATGGGAGTCTAACCCACAACCTCCTTACCGAGAGGAGGAGACGGCCTAACCTCTCGGCCACAGATGGAGAACATGCACACAGGAAGGTCAGAGGTCCAAGTCACAACCTCAGGAGAACAATACCATTTTTATTTGATTTGCAATATTATAATTATTTTTATTTTATTTTTTATTTAACCTTTATTTAACCAGGTAAAAACCCATTGAGATCAAGACCTCGTTTACAAGGGTGACCTGGCCAAGAGGTCAGCAGCAACGTCCAGAGTAAAATAACAGTAAAATATCAAATGTAAAGTGCAATAGTTGAAAACAGTAAATTAAGTGCAAATGATATTAAAAAGGTGCAAACAATTGTAAACACAAGCGATAAAATGCGTTAGTTAAAATGACAGTACATTTAAAAACACAGACACTGATTTATGTTTTTTTTTTGCCAATTATATAAAAAGGAGCGAAATGTTTTAAATGAGACAAGTTCAGTCATTTTCAGTTCAGTTTGAAGAGTGTTCCAGGCCGATGGAGCGGAAAAGCTAAAAGCCTGCTTTCCTAACTCAGTCCGACACACGAGGAACTTGCAGTTGAAAAATGTTACTAGATCACAAGGCATAAGCATTGGTAGTTCTTTGAAGCAATGTACAAAGATACGAGGGCGCCAAGCCGACGAGTGCCTTGTAAACCAATAACAACCAATGAGTGTACTTCATGTGTTCAGAGAAGGCCACTCTGCTTTGGCGTACAGTTCACAGTGATGAGGAAGGCGACTACAACCAGTCACAAACCTCAAAGCACAATGATACAC
The DNA here is from genome assembly GCA_036785185.1 of Paratrypauchen microcephalus. Classification (NCBI taxonomy): domain Eukaryota; kingdom Metazoa; phylum Chordata; class Actinopteri; order Gobiiformes; family Gobiidae; genus Paratrypauchen; species Paratrypauchen microcephalus. The sequence goes on along the minus strand of JAVJIX010000118.1, from coordinate 558,662 downwards.
TGTGTTTAAGGACTGACGCAGTCATGTACAAGACATCACCATAATCCAGCAGAGGAACAAAAGTTGCTGAAACAAGATATTTACGAGCTCTGAGTGAGAAACAAGATTTATTAATTCTCATTCTATAAGACTGAACTCTGAACTGCTACTGAACTAATACAAGAATGGTTTCAGAACGTGGTTGGCAGGTTGATTGGTAGAACCCTAACCCTAACCCTAGGGGTTAACAGACCCCATGGAGACACAGGGAGGGCATCTGACACACAGAGACACACATTTCTCCAGATGATTGCATCTTCTGGTAGCTGCAGCCACTTTGAACAGAACTCCTGATTTGTTTGCTGTTCCTCTTTGACTTCTGTCTTGTTTGCGAGCATCTTTTTGCTGTCATCTTGAAGAGGAAATCCTTTGGTATTTCTCAGAAGCCTCACCTCCTCCACACACAGCCCCACTTCTGCAGCTCAGAGCGGGGCACTAGTGACAAATAACACCTCTGAACAAGAAACAAGTCATCTACCAATCGAGACGAGTCGACTGGACAAAAGAATTATAATAGAATTTATGATGCTTTTATGTGTGTGAAAATGTGAACGTTTTGTGTTATTTGTTTTGTCTCTGTGCTGGTGCTGCCTCTTGGCCAGGACACTCTTTTAATCTCAATGAGTTTTTATCCTGGTTAAATAAAGGTGTGCACACTTGTTTCTGTGATTATTTGTTTATTTTAAATGATGTTTCTGTGCAGCACTTTGGAAACGCTTTTAGTGTATGAAATGTGCTGTAGAAATAAAGTGGGTTGGATTGGTAAAATTAAAATAAAATAAATAAATAAATAAAATAAGCTCATATAAGGTCAGGGTCATATGGGAAAACACACTATTTTTAACGTTTTCTTATCATATCACTGTTGTTTAATGCCTTCAGTTACATTTGTATAGAAACTGTAAAAAAACTGTGACATTTATAATTATTATGAAACATTTTTCAAAATGTCTTTATTATTAAAAACACAAATATATTTAATTCATTTGATTAATTACCTCATGGAAATATTTTATTTAGTTTATTTATGAAACAGGGACGGAGCATAATCTACATCAGGGGTCTTCAACGTTTTTCAGGCCAGGGACCCCCAAACAGATGGCGAACTGGGCCAGGGACCCCCTACTATATATACGGCATAGAATTGTGTTTTATATTAAATTGAGCTTAGTGTCATGTATAAACATTGCTACTCTGTTATGGTACATCCAATACAAGGAAATAATACACAGGTTAATACTGTATTTTACACTATAAAATATAAAATTATATTATTTTAAAGTGAAATCAAAAGATTTCGCGACCCCCCTGCAGTACCTCCGCGACCCCCCTAGGGGTCGCGACCCCCCTGTTGAAGACCTCTGATCTACATTAAACTTAACAGGAGAGCTCATTTCCACCTTTAGTCCCTGGTGCATGATTTTTAGGTCATCATATTTTGCTCATCATAATCGTTAACTGAACTATACAGATTCAATCAAACACAAAGAGTCTTTTTTTATATAGCAAAGCAGCATTACTAAGTGAAAATTCTTCTTCACTTCTCTCTTTTAGAATCCTTCATTATCCACATTTGAACCTTTATTTCCGCAAGATGTCCCCACAGTGTCCCCACAGTGTCCACTCTTGAGGGAAATGAAACTGAGGTGGTACATTTGTACAAATATCTTGGTATCTTGCTTGATGACGCCCTGACATTTAAACCCCACATTGACACATCTTGTGAAGAAACTCAAATTGAAATTGGGGTTTTTATTCTGAAATAAATTGTGTTTTTCTTTTAAGGTTAAAAAGCGCCTTGTCACTGCAACTTTTTTATCCATTTTAGATGATGGAGACTTGCTGTATATGAACGCTTCAGCTCAATGTCTGAGTAAGATTGACTCTGTGTATCTGCTGCTTTGAGGTTTGTTACTAACTGTAGGACCTTGACCCTCCACTGTGAACTGTACTCTCCAGTGGGACGGCCTTCTTTGTCCACTAGGAGATTGACTCATTCGTACACCTTTATCTACAAGGTCATGCTCGGACTACTGCCCTCCTACATATGTAACTTAATCACACAGAAGTGTTGACTCTTATGGTTTGCGTTCAAATGATCTGTTGTTTCTCTCTGTTCCGTTTGTTCGGAGTTGGGAAAAAGAGCTTTTGTCTTCTCTGCCCCCTCGACATGGAACAAGCTGCAAAAGGACTGGAAATTAACAGAATTTATCTCGTTGAATGACTTTAAATCCAGACTGAGAGCTCTTGAGACAGCCTCCATAAATTGTACCTGTTTTAACTAATTTATATGTCATTTTAACTAATTTATATGTCATTTTAATTGTGTTTTAATTGTCTTTTGGTATGGTATGGTATGGTTTATTTATTTGCACAGGGACAGTGCACAACATTTCATTGACCTTTGATTTGACTGACCTTTTTGCTGCCTCTAGGTCAGGGCTCCCTTGAAAAAGAGGTTTTTAATCTCAATGGGATTTCCCTGGTTAAATAAAGGTTTAAATAAAAAATTTTTTTTTGATTGATCATGTGTTTAAAAGTGTCAGAGTTCACCCGATGAACCTTGATCCCCAAAATGAAACTTTTTATCACTGAATAATGCGTTGATGAAAACTTCTCGTGAAGCGCCTACACGCACACACATATCTGGAATAGTGCTTTGCTGGTAGTTTGTGCTCGCACAGGTCACTTCCTCTGCAGTTCATGGTGAAGATGAAGGGGGAGGAGGAGGAGGACGTGTATATGAAGTGGAGGACAGAGGGACGTGTGTTATACTCGAGATTCAGAATGCGGGATGCTGGTGGGACAGAGTGCAAAAGAGTATGAAGTGTGGAAAGAAAAGGAAGTGAACAGTTCAAAAGTGAAGTTTAAACTAGATTCTTCTGTTGTGGTTGTGTTTTTAGGAAGCTGTTCACCAAGAGCCCTCCCTGTAGAACTTGGGCCGGGTATCACTAAGAAGCTGCAGATTCGATACATACCTCGATACAATGCACTTTTGATTCCATACAATTCAAGACTATATATTTCACAGCGATTCGATGCGGTTCAGGAAAACATAAAGGCTTTTAATAACAAATAAATATGTGCAAAGTTTCTTCCTCTAAACAAGGAACAAGATTGTAGCACTGTCTGTCTATCTATCTATCTATCTACACATGTGGACAAAATTGTTGGTACCCATCGGTTAATGAAAGAAAAACTCACAATGGTCACAGAAATAACTTGAATCTGACAAACGTAATAAGCACGCCGCCACTGGACTCTTGAGCGCGTTCTCTGGAATGACGAATCGCGCTTCTCCTTCTGGCAATCTGATGAACGAGTGTGGGTTTGGCGGTTGCCAGGAGAACGGCACTTGTCTGACTGCATTGTGCCAAGTGTAAAGTTGGGTAGAGGGGGATTATGGTGTGGGGTTGTTTTTCAGGACCTGGGCTTGGGCCTTAGTTCCAGTGAATGATTCAGCAGACCAAGAGATTTTGGACAATTCTATGCTCCCAACTTTGTGGGAACAGTTTGGAGATGGCCCCTTCCTCTTCCAACATGAAGACATGGATGAGAGAGTTTGGTGTGGATGAACTTGACTGGCCTGCACAGAGTCCTGACCTCAACTTGATAGAACACATTTGGATGAATTAGAGCAGACACTGAGAGCGAGGCCTTCTCATCCAACATCAGTGTGTGACCTGACAAATGCGCTTCTGGAAGAGTGGTCACAAATTCTCATTAACACACTCCTAAACCTTGTGGACAGCCTTCCCAGAATTGAAGCTGTTACAGCTGCAAAGGGTGGACCAACTTCATATTAAACCATATGGATTAAGAATGAGATGTGACTTTAGTTCATATGCGAGTCAAGGGAGGTGAGGAAATACTTTTGGCAATATAGTGTATTTGTTTTGTGGGGATGGGACGAGACACAAGTTTAACACAAAATGAAACACTTGGAAAAAAAATCTCATATCAGAAATGTTCATGATCTTGTGGTGATTTTGTCTCTCGGGAGACAAAATCTTGCAGTACATAATCTTGTACTTTGTCATTTCTGTAGTGTAGAAAAAATATTGACTGCTTGTGTCCCATTGACTCTTTGACGCCAACAGCCAAGAGTGGACCTAGAGACAGACAGATCATCAATACGAAACTGGAACTGAACTAGACTCTGACCTGTATAACACATAATATCATGCACAACATGCACATGAGATAAAACAGCTCTCTAAAGAAAATGTAATTCTTTTGCACATTTCCAAACTGTTTGAAAAATACAGCAAAAATTCAATTGCTTCTTCCAATAGAGAAGTTTCACATTTCTCAGTCGAACATAACGAAGTCTGCAGTCTATGAAGTGATTTTTGCAGAGGTTTTTAGTTGACAAAGTAACATATTTTGCTGAATATTGAAAGGTGGTCAGTAAATTCAGATGCCCTTCCTACTCCATATGTCTGTATTAATCCAAGCAAGGGACATTCATATCAGAAGTCACACCACAACAGGTCTCTTTGTTCTGGTCTTTTTTTTTTTTGTCTTTTTAATGGAGAGGTCTACAGCCAATCCTCTGTCAGGAAAAGACTGGAGATTAGTGAGTTAGTCTTCTTTCTCTTGTTAAAATTAATCTTTAAAAGGCCTGTACCTGATTTTACTTTGTTATTGTTGTTGTTGTGTAAAGCTCTTATAAACTCATTGTGATGAGTAATTAAGATGCTCAGATTGCGTAAGGTAAGTAAGGAATACATTTGGATCACAATACATGACATTTGTGACCGACCGCAGGATTTCAGGACACATTGGCTCCCGGAGGCATTTTGAGTTATTCTAAGCTTTCCAATGATGTCTTACACATGAAAATCTGACCATATTTAAAGAAGTTGTCGCTATTTGAAAGCAGCACAGCAGATTTTCAGATTTTCGATTTTCGAAAGCTCTGAAAACAACTCTCAAAGTTTTGCTCTCTTCAGGCCTCCTGGCCTAATTTGCATGACATTAAGCTAAGCCCTCCCCCATGATCACTATCACTGTGGTGTTCATGTCCAGGCAGGTCAGAATCATTCAATAATTTAATAATACACAGGATAATATGTTAAGTCAAAGTTTACTACAAAATGTACTTATAGTCAGGAAGTACTAATAGCAGAGCAAAGTAACCAATATAATAATAATTTTAAAAAGTAATAAAATATGTAATGAAATACCAAGGTACAGGTATTTAAGGAGTATTTCACAGGAGGTAATACTGCTCAAATGAAGTTCGTATCAGAATCAGAATCAGAAAGGTTTTATTGCCATATGTTTGAACATGTTGTCAACATTAGGAAATTGCTTCGGTACTTGGAGCGGAATAAAATAGAATCAAATAAAATAAAGTAGAAAACTTAAATTAACAAATTTACAAGAATACAAGAATATAACAGTGCAGGTGCAGGTAATGGTCCAACACATGTGACTGACACAGAGCAGTCCTAGTGTTATTATTGTTCAAAAGTCCGACAGCAGAGGGGAAGAAGCTGTTTTTATGGCGGGAGGTTCTGGTCCGAATAGACCGTAGCCTCCTGCCTGAGGGGAGCAGGTCCAAAAGTCCATGTCCAGGGTGACATGGAACCAGTTCCATATAACAGATGTAAACACCTTTGTTTGGTACAAGCTCCGGCTTTAGCTCACTTGCTAGCCGTGCTAGCCCGTACAATGTTTGGGTACACCCCGCTAACTTACCCGTATAAAACGTGGCCGCGCATTAGCTCCGCTCGCATGTAAAAAAAAATAACAAAAAAAAATCTATTTTCATAAAAACACATCATCCTGAACTGTAAAGTTGATTTAATCAATAAATCGCGCAGGTCTATACTCTACCGCTATAGCCTATGGCAAAACGTTTGGCTTTTATATAAACAAAAATAGAGTGGAAATTAACCTAAAGAGACTGTTTTTGATCACCCTCACCACATTGTTATAATGCTAGCGTTAGCATTAGCTTAGCCACATTGTGAATGGAGATCCGCAGAGCCACAATCTGCAGTGAGCAGCCGCACAGAGCACAGCGCAATGTGATCGCCACACGACAGATGAATTTGTATTTAAACATGTCCTAAAGTCTATAAAGTCCATTTGATGCAGAAATATGATAATATGATATTATTATCACCCCATGTCGCAGTGTTTTCGGTGTATCTCCACGTGTAAACGCTTATCGTGTGTTTCGGAGACAAATCGCACTCTGCACACGAGCTCCGGAGAAACGGACGTGTCCCGAACCTGTCCCGAGGTCTCCCGAACGTGTCATGTGTCCAAGTAGAAGTTAAAAGTCCATTTTCATGTTCTTATTGTCTTGCAGTGCTGCTTACATATGCACGAGCTCCTCACACCTGATCGGCGTACAGGGAAAACACAAGCTTGGCAAAATATGTTGATTTATACACGCCCCTTTTCTTTCCTCAAAAATAAGCCTATTTGAAATTTAAAATGTATGTTTTTAACGTCACTAATGCTGTTTTCTGAAACATGGAGAGGCTTCTTCATGATCTCAACTAGCACATTATGCAAAAAAATGAAAATCACAAATTTTGGAAAAAAAAAACAAAAAACACAAAAACAGCATTTTCTGACAATCTGTAATGCCGACTTGCGGGCTTGAAGTCCGTGGTGTGTCACATTTTTAAGAAAGTAAAAATCGACTACTGTGCTTTTAATGATCGTTTTTAACTTTTAACATTGAATATGAGGACAAAATCTTACCCAGAAGAACCCATCACTTTTTTTGACTTGAGTATTGTTGGAGCAAATTGCACACGTCTTTAAAATCCAGTGGGAAAAAGTGAGTTGCGAAACCTTTCCTTAAAATAAAACTCAAACTAAAGCAAAACTTTCAAATCCTCTTGTATAATTTCGGTAAAGCAGAGTTTGCCTGTTGCCACTAAAAAGCCGTAATCACAGGCCCAACCTTTAGCCCAAACCACCTCAGTGCAGAATTAGCCTGTGCTCTGAGCCAGACCTCGTTTCCCATGGTGCTTTGCTGCTTTCCGCACGGCCCATTTGTTTGGCCTGGCTCTGACCCAGCAGCAGCGGTGGTACAGGGAGAGCTGGTAGAAGCCATCAGCCTCGTTAGCGTCATTACTATAATTATTTTCTATTTTTAACAGAAACCAGGACGGAAGCGCACAGTCTGCCTCTGTTCCGAGCCGCTCCGCTGGGAACCACGAGAGAAGGTTCTGGCTAATTCGGAAAAGATGGAAAAGTGCAAGAGATTTTCCAGAAATTACTGCGAAAAATAAGTGAATATTTGTTTTGGTAATAGCTGAGAAAGTATTAGTCAGTCTGTTTTAAGAATTCAAGGTGGACTGGTGTAGGGTCTTCAACCTGCCTGGAATGTTGCACAGTGTGGCATTAAACTTGTCCATCTCCATGGGGACAAGAAGGTGAGACCATGGAGCCAAGTAAGCAATCATGCCCATCAAAACAATAACTTGTCCAGAGAGACCAGTCGATGAATTAAAACTGTTCAGTGACATCACTGCGTGTATTTCTGTGGTGGAATCTTCAGCCGTTACCATGAAGACACACATCAGCAAAAACTGGCCAAAAAGTTGTCTTGAATCTGAAAACAGCACATTTTCAAGAGCCAGTGATCAGTCCGAGCATTCATGGTTCTGTTTAGGTGTTTAATTTTCAACAAAACTCCAATACTGTTGGCTAATGCTAGCTAGCTAGCTCCTTAATGTTATGTGAGAGAAACTTGTTTAACAGCACAAAGTTAAGTCATTTTTTTTTGGTCAAATTCTCTTAAAATAATGCTCAGAATAAAGTCTAACAAGACCTCAGACGGAGCAGTGCCTACAGTTAGCAATGCACCCACAGGGAATGTTGATGACATCAGCGAAGTATTAATAATAAAAAAGAAAAACACTAGAAATGTTACATAGTGTCTCGTTAAAGGTCCAGTGTGTAGGATTCGCGGCGCATAGGTGGTGTAGGTACCATGCACTTCCTCTTTTGGCTACGGCAGACCTCGAGGGTCACCCGGGCGCGCCGTAACGCGGACAGCTCGCGTACCAGCGCACACCTGGCGCTGTGCGAGCCCTCGCCGACAACTACGGTATAAATAAAACGCGGTCCCGTTCACTGTTTTTTTTTTCTTTTCTCATGAAAACACACATTCCCGATCATGTACCATGACAATCTGCACATCAAATGAAACCTTACAGTCTCCTCTTTTTGACTATGCAATTCATTTCCCGGCACAACAAACACTCCCTGAGCACATGGGGCTTTTATACGGAAAAGCACAAAACGAGGTTTGTTACTTAGCTTACCTTTGAAGGCTCTGCACAGGTCAAACTCTGTATTTCACCATAAACCTGGTCTCAATCTGTCCGTAAGGATCCAGCGAATAAAATCCAGTAAAACAATTTAGTCCAAAACACGTGTTAGATCCATTACGACGTCTGATCCGGCAGCATGCTTGTGTTGTTTACCCAAAACCACGAGCCTTGCCGAAGGCGGAGCCCAAATGTCCTTCTGCGGCTCTCGTATTCAAAATGGCTGCCTCTGCATGGGGAAGATCCCCCTTTTATGTGACTATATCTAAGTCCAAAAGAATACTTTGATTTCATGATGGAAGTGAAAAGGCTTGGAAAACAATGTATTTTTGAATGGGTATCTTCAATTTCGGTAATTAACGGGTAAAAATCTTACACACTGTCCCTTTAATGTTATTTGAGAGAAACTTGTTTAACAGCACAAAGTTAAGTCATTTCTTTTTGGTCAAATTCTCTTAAAATAATGCTCAGAATAAAGTCTAACAAGGCCTCAGATGGAGCAGTGCCTACAGTTAGCATCACACCCCCAGGGAATGTTGATGACATCAGCGAAGTATTAATAATAAAAAAGAAAAACACTAGAAATGTTACATAGTGTCTCGTTAAGCTGTTATTAAATGGCTATTTTGTAAAGCCCAACAAATTATTCGAGCTCGGTGTGGTCGGCTGTGTTCGTACACACTGCTGCAGACTCATTTCTGTGCACGTATTTTCCAGCAAGTTATATAATTTGAATACCTTTTGTACACAATTTGCACCATTTCCCAGTACTTGCGCATTCACAAACTCCTCCCAAAACTGGACAAACTTTTCATTCCTAAAATAGCCTCTTTCTCTTATGCAACCCTCCTCCTCCTCCTCCTCCTGTGGGTATGTGTGGAGTCTGTGTGGGTGCCTCAGTCAGGTCCACGTGGCTCTAATAACACCAGAGTCCATCCAGAGACCAGATACGTCCAGGCTGTGGGTCAGGTTCTGCTGTGAGGACTTCCACAAAGCTTTGAAAAGCAGCGACCATGTTTTAACTTTTAGCAACTTTAAACCAGAGCTATACTTTTCAGAGCTTTTAACCCTGTTATAGTAGTTTCCTTCTCATTTGACCCTCTGAAGGTATATTTGGAGTGATTCATACATGTTGGAGTCATCTTTAAATACTTACTTTCAAGACATAATATGATTAACCCTTGTTTACACCACCACCAGTACACACCCATTACTCTAATGTGGAAGTCAGTGCACTTGTTTCCTTTTTGTTTCCTTTACTTTAAAATCATTTTAGATGAATATTGTGATTTAAAATGTCCAAATTATAACACAGTGATCCACGGGTGTCAGAGATTATAACTGTAGAGAACACACAAGCACTATAGATCTGCTTTAAGATACAGTTGTGGACCTCGCTATGGAGCAAAATATCGGATATCATTATTGGCTCAGAAAATTCATAATCCCTAATCTCCATTGAGACAAGGAGATGACGTACAGAGCATAGAGAGTAGACATTCCCTGCTCATGGAAGTAAAGTCTAAAAATAACAGTAGACTGAAGAGTGTTTGGGTTGAGTTTGTTCGTCATCTGTTTGCACTGAGTTGTGTACTTAAGACCCAGACTCATGTTTGTGTGGACTCCAGACTGTAGTGGAAAACCCTGAGTCCCTTAGGAGGGTCTACACAAGGACTAAGATCTGGGCCCAGATCCAAGACCAGATGTGAGGACTAAACCAGGACTAAACAGGGTGTCAACACAATGGACCTCATGGAAAGCATCTAAACCTAGGATCAATAGATCAAGGCAAAGATCCAAGACTAAACCAGGACTTAACCAGGACTAAACCAGGACTGATGATGGACCCAACAGGAAGATTCAAGCCCAAATGTGAGGGCTGAACCAGGACTAAACCAGGACTAAACTAGGATTGAACCAGGACTAATGATGGACCTCACTGAAAGATCTAAGCCCAGACACAAGCCAAAAAATAAAAGACTAAACAAGGACTAAACCAGGTTTGCAATGGGTCTATAGCAGAAACTAAGATCCCGTCTAGGATCCAAGACCATATATGAGGTTAGACCAGGACTGAACCAGGACTGAAATGAGTCTACACCGGAGACTAAGATTTAGATGAAAGACCAGATGCGAGGACTTATCCAGAACTCAACCAGGATTAAACAGGACTGAACCAGGACTACACAGAGTATCACCATCATGGACGTCACTGGAAGGGTCTAATATTAGGACTAAAGATCCTAGAACCAGATCCAGGTGTAGTCCAGATCTGTAAAACCTTTTTACTGTAGTGACAAAGACTTAAAGGAATGTGGGAGTTACTATGTCAACAAATGAAGAGCCACAGACATACAGGCATTACGACTACTACTACCACCACTACTACTACTACTACTACCACTACTACTACTACTACTACTACTACTACTACTACTACTACTACCACTACTACTACTACTACCACCACTACTACTACTACTACTACCACTACTACTACTACTACTACTACCACTACTACTACTACTACTACTACTACTACTACTACTACCACTACTACTACTACTACTACCACTACTACTACTACTACTACTACTACCACTACTACTACTACTACTACTACTACCACTACTACTACTACTACTACTACTACCACTACTACTACTACTACTACTACTACTACTACCACTACTACTACTACTACCACTACTACTACTACTACTACTACTACTACCACTACTACTACTACTACTACCACTACTACTACTACTACTACTACTACTACTACTACTACCACTACTACTACTACTACTACTACTACTACTACCACTACTACTACTACTACTACTACTACTACCACTACTACTACTACTACTACTACTACTACTACTACCACTACTACTACTACTACTACTACTGCTACTACTACTACTACTACCACTACTACTACTACTACTACTACTACTACTACTACTACTACTACTACTACTACTACCACTACTACTACTACTACTACTACCACTACTACTACTACTACTACTACTACTACTACTGCCACTACTACTACTACTACTACTACTGCAGTTATTTGTCTGTTCACTATGACACCTTCAACAACATCAACAACTGCTTCTTCTACTTCAACTAGTATTACTATAAATAGTCTACTTGACAACTACTACTACAATACAATATCAATACTACACAAATTACTGAGCTACAACTATTACTACTACTGCTACTAATTCTACTACTACTACTGCTATTACTATTTTTTGTAAGTTATCATAGGATGCGGCGAACCAGTGATCTTCATTGATTTGTACGAGTGATTGCTCTGCTTCAGTATATTGGGTTGGAAATCAGGAAGTGCGCTGTTTTTTGTGACAGCAAAATTCCGCTCTGATGAAGTTGTTTTGTTTTTCAGTACATATCAAGTACAGCGCCTTTTAACTCATGTTGAATCCAAACGTTGAGTGCCGTGACGAATATATTCGTCAAGGACGTTTTTCAGCGGGGATCGCTAGAATACGACCTGGAGCAACTTTGAAGGTGTAATTCACGTCTCCCAACCTGCAGGTGGCGATCTTGTATCATTATCTGCCGATCGGAGACGCGGAAGAGAGGAGGAGTGTAGTGTGTGTACTGTGTATTGGCCAGAGGAGCAAGATGGCGAGGCGAGGGAACCCGGAAAAGCAGATAACTGTTGATCAGCGCCTATGGAGCGATCTGATCGCTCTTGGGACCCAGGATCCCGGATCAGAGGATCGCAGAGACAAGCCGGATTAGGCCGCGAGGTCGGGGCCGAGATCTGCTGTGCCCGAGGCAGGGGGTGTGTCATGTGTGCGCTGCGCGGAACAGGAACTCTGATCAGAACTACGACAGCACCAAAGAAGAAGTTTACTGACTTGGAGCAGTAGATCCTGGTCTCCAAAGAGGCATGAGATGAGAAGAATTAAGTTTACATGATGCTGCTGTGTGGTAATTGTAATGAATGAAGCTATATATGTGTGTGTACGTGCGTGCGCGTGTGTAGCTGTGTGTGTGTAAAGGTTTATGCATGGGCTTGTGTGTGTGTACATATATATGTGTGTGAGTGTGTGTATATGTGTGTGTACTCTGAGCCTCAATATTGTTGTGAAGTGACAAAGTTCTATTTTATATGAAAAGACATTATTATATCCTGTAAACACAATTGATTTGGAGGAATTTTCAATTCAGAGCCTTATATTCTTATATTTGTAAATAAAAATGTACTTTGTCATCAAAAATCTCTTTCTCTGTTGTTTTAGATGTTTGAGGTGTCACTAAATCCATAAATATTGACGTCAAAATCACCGATCTGCTCGAAATGACTCTTTGTACAAAATGCTCGTTTTCTCCACTTTGTGGTAAAAAAAACCCTGTGTTTTTGCTGAAACTTCCCTATGTTCTACTATCAATTACTTGAGAACCGAAAAGGTTAGAAACATAATTTTCTTTCTAGGTGAAAGAAGAGAGTCAACACTTAATTTTGATGTGTGCCATGTCTATATAGTCAAAGAACTCAGTATTCTGTGAGTCTTGGAAAATCAGTAAAAATACACTAAAACCTCCGGCACTCTGGGGGATACAATTCTGAAAACAGGCCGGCACTCAATGAGTTAATAGACGATATTTACAGCTGCATGGCTCAGACACAACCTGCAGTTATAATTATGAACACTTATTATAATGATGCGCTCTGCTAATAGTGAGTGACTCCTGTTGTATTTGCACTGAACTTAACCTTTGAAGAGTGTATTGATTCCACTGTACAGAACAAACCGCTCTGAACCAAATGTGCTTTCACAGTCTGTACTCATGTTTGTAACCGCTGTAGTTTAAATAATCACTCAAAATAATAGTCCATTCTCCAAGAAAAATACAAGGAAATACTTGGAATTTTGGAGCCTTCTCTTGCACAATGTTTTTAGATTTCGCTGTTACACCAACCATCAGTATGTTTTTATGCACCCAAAGATTTAAAGGTCAACAATGTCACTTTTCTGTTGAAGGGTCCATTTTCTTGTCTGTGCTTTGCTGAAACCCATGGATATCTTTCTTTTATTCAGTTGAAAGTGTTTTTTTTACTGCTTAGAATTATGTTTATTGAAAAATATACTGACCTCTTCACAGATCTAACCCGTGACTTGACCTGCTTTAATCTATGGAGATAGACACAGTACCTTACACCGTCTTAAAAACAGTTTGCAGTGGTTATCCCTTGGTAAGTTATTCCTCACTTACCTTATGCATTCAGAACTTCCTAATCATTCACCATGATGAATTTAAAAGCACTTTTCTCAACTTTCAGAGACCAGACATGAGTTTTGGCATCACAGTAAAGCTAACACAACTAGCGTGCTAATCAGGAACCACACACTTCATGCTTATCGCACAATAAATGGCTTTATAATTATATGCAGACAGAATACGCCAGACTTATTTTGACTTCTGTATATCTGTTCTGGGACAAGACACATTTTGCTTTAATGTGGAATATTCCAGGTAAAGCCACGGAGACAAGCCAGTGGTGGACCCTCACCAAAAAGTTACATAGTGAACCTTTAAAGGAAAAGTAACATTTTTTTTTTTACAATCTTTTGGCAATAAAACGAGTAGTTTTACTCACCCATCGCACTTTGGTGTCAATTGGAGCAGTTTTGTAGAAGTTATGTTGTAGTCGTTCTGTTCTACTAATGATCCCGTATCCGTTAGCGTGAGTGCTCGGGGCATTACTTTGCGGTCTCCAAATAACACAAACTTTAGCACTTTTCAAATCACAGAAGATCGCTGTGTCAGCGTAGACTTTTAGTAGATTCCAAAACGGCCTGAAACCCGATATCACAACAGAAAAGTAAAGTTCAGAGCGGTGTTAGCTTCTTTCGGACTAGCGGTGTTTACAAAACAGCTGAGTTCACGCATGCGCACTGTCCTCTCTGATGACGTCATCAAATGAAACTATAGCTGCATATCGGGTTTCAGGCCGTTTTGGAATCCACTAAAAGTCTACGCTGACACAGTGATCTTCTGTGATTTGAAAAGTGCTAAAGTTTGTGCTATTTGGAGACCGCAAAGTAATGCCCTGAGCACTCACGCTAACGGATACGGGATCATTGGTAGAACAGAACGGCTACAACATAACTTCTACGAAACTGCTCCAACTGACACCAAAGTGCTATGGGTGAGTAAAACAACTTGTTTTATTGCCAAAAGAAGGCTCAGATTGTAAAAAAAAACGTTACTTTTCCTTTAAACGAAATCAAACTTTGATGGAAAATTGCGTAAGCTGTGGTTCAAATCTTGCCCAATTTCCACTCTATTTTTAGGTTTGTTTTTTGTTCTAAAAATGCCTCAAAGACTCTTGTCTTCGCTCTTTGACCTGTTTGTAGTTTTTGTTTTGTCAGCACGGTTCCAGATGAGTTCTTAGACTTGGCGAAGTGTGGTCGCCCAAACCACCAGCACATGTTTGAAGGAGCAGATGGAGGTGGAGATGTTTACTGCACAGATCTGAGGAGCGGGCCTGATTCTGGGTTAGACGTGCTTCTAATGACACACCTCTGATCCCTGTGTACACAAAATCCTCCACACAACAGCTGTACAGAAAGCTCACTGGAACATGCTCCTGTTTACTGCGACGGACAACACCACCCAACAACAGCCAGACAAGAGTATAATTAAAGGGACAACATGTAATGTTCCTGATGAAAGCTCCTCCACCTGCTTGGCTCCACGGAGATGTTATCGTTTTGCCTGTAATGCCCTTCAGTATGGCATTAAACATACAGTATCTCTTCCAGTTTCCCATAGAGACATGCCACAGTTACTCACACCTCACAGCAAGAAGGTTCTGAGTTTGACTTCCGGGCCTTTCTATGAGGAGTTTGCATGTTCTCTCTGTGTCTCACTCTTAGACTGTATAATAAAAGAGGACTGAGGGAGTGTGACGTCACCCATAACTTTCAGATACAACAAAATGAAGCTCATTGGGGCTAGAGGTTAGAGTAATGAATCTGCAACCAGGGAACGAGCCAATCAGGAGCGAGGCTGTTGAAGTTAAAGTACATGCCCCATCCATCTGCACATAGCAACAAGGCTGTCAGTCAACCTGTTGCAAGCGCTAGCACGAGTGACCTTGAAGAAAGCAGGCACCAGTTTTGTCAGTTATTAATGTTCATATCTTGATGTAGGGACAAAAGAGCGAAAAAAGGTAATGTAGAGCGAGTTAATACGAACATTTTAAGAACAAAATGACAAGTCTGACAGTAGCAGTTACAGAGAGAGGCCCTGTGGTTTCTCAGTACGCAACGGCTAGCAGACTAGCCTTGTCCACTAATGTCTCACTCCGGTTTCCCCCATCGACCCAAAACATGCACAGCAGGTCAAATGCTCCAGCTAAATTAGTCCTGACTGAGACTAGTTCAAGACCTGGAGATGGTCCCACTGCTCCTGACAGGTTTATCCCAGAGACAATGAAGAATTGGTCAAATGCAGAGTACAATAAAATATCTTAACCTTAACCACAATGAGCGTTAGGGCTGTGCAATTAATCAAATTTTGATCACGATTTCGATTTTGGTGTCAAACGATCTCAAAATTCATATAATCGAGTCCAAACGATTAGTTTTTCATTTGTTTGTCGAGAGGGACGCGCACGCGCAATACGCGCCTTCCACACGGGCCAATGCGCAGTGCAGAGACTTGCTGGCGCCTACACTGGCGCCTGCGGCCGGAGTCGAGCTCACACTACCACGATTTGACCAATGTCTGTCCGAGGTGCTACCAAGAATTACCAAGAATTGACCGATCACGGCACTAGTTGCTACCAAGAATTGCTCGTGCTCGCATCGGGAACATGGAAACTACAGAAGACAATAGTAAACAAAGTTAGTATAACGCAACATTTAATCACTTTTAAATCGATCGTTCACTCTCCGTGGCATTTACTAACTGCATGTGGCTGCATGAGAGCGGTGAAAGCAGTGTGTGTTGAGCGTTGACCATGCATGTTACACAATCAGAGGAACTTGTACCGAAAAGAGGAGCCGTGTCCATTGTTTGGAGGTACTTCGGGTTTAAAATATCTGACGCCAATCAAACAACAATATTCTGTAAGAGTTGTTGGGCTAAAGTTGTAGCCGCAGGAGGCAACACGAGCACTTTGCTTCACCACCTCCGTCACAATCATTTACTCGAATATGAAGAATGCATGAAACTAAGACCTGCTGCCTCTTCCACGTCTGCGGGGAGGATTAAAGTTGGCACTGCAGCACAAAACGCTAATCAGCTGGCACTCAAAGACACGTTTGCTAAGGGTAGCGCCTACGACAATAAAAGCAAACGGTGGATTGATATTACAAACGCTATTAGTGTTCACATAGCCAAAGACATGGTACCACTTAGTACTGTTGAGAAAAGTGGCTTCAAGCAGATGATTAAAGCTCTATTAAAGCAGATGATTATCCCTGCAAGCCAAGTTGCACTTCTTTTATATCTTTGTTTGAATACAGTGTACTGTTCCTAATGTACTGTTACTAATGCAAGATGCATACTTTTAGTTTACTATTTATTATTTGTTTAAATGTAAGTATACTGTATACCTCATCTTGAACCAAAGTCCGTATGGATGCAAGTTGCTTTAGTGAAGGTTTAGTTGTTTGAAGTCTTCAAGTTAAACTTTTTAAATATTTTAAATAGTTGAATACTTCCTGGTTGGACTTGAAGCAATATTATTAATGTTTCACAAAGTGAAAAGTTTCACATCTGTTTACTGTTTATTGTTGCCTTAATGAAAGTTCAGTGGATAAAGAAGTCTTCACTTTGCAGTTACAAGGGTTTTGTTTACATTGTAGCCAACTTAAATATGTTTTAAAGTTGCAAAACTTGCACAATAAAGCTTTCCATATTTTGATTGCAACAGTCATGCAGTCTGATTTCTTCTCATGACAGTTCTGAGTGCCACTGTCGCCTTTGTGAACAGCACAATTTTGTGGGACCATTTAAAACTTGGGTTAATACTAGTCTGGTCATTCTAAGCCAATTTACTGCAGTAATTATTCTCTAAATTATTAGGAAATGGGGTTAACACCTATTCATGCATGAAAAAAAAAAAAAAACGTCAAATACCGTGATACCGATAAAATGTTGAAAAATACCGTGATATGAATTTTTGGTCATACCGCCCAGCTCTACTGTGTGTGTGTAGGGAGGGGATTTTGAAAAAATCGTTTGAATAATCGTGATTTCAATATTGACTGAGATCATCGTGATTATGATTTTTTCCATAATCGAGCAGCCCTGATGGGCGTATGCACAGAATCTAAGTTTCCCCTTGATTTGTGACCTGTCCACCCCAAGGGACATTTCATATTTAAAACGTGCAAACTGTATTAACTGGATTCATTTTTCTGGCAGCCATTAAATGTCTAAAACTTTGACACCTTTAAGATTCGCTGGGCGTTTTCTAGCTTGACTGTAAACAGAAGCAGAAGTGGTTTGGTGTGTCATGTGTGAAACGGGCCAGTTTAACGAGAACTACGTGAAGAGTTAAAACCACAAATATGTAAAAGGTCTGAGCTGTGCGGCGTCGAGTAAAAATAGAACACATTTAATCAGAAACACCAGTGGGTTTAATGTTGTTTATGTGCAGTCGCCGTAGTGATGGGAGACGGGGGCTCTTTGGCAGTGAAGATAATGTGACGTCACTTTTGAGCTCCTTCTGTTTGGGGAATTGCCCATTGCATTGTCTTAAAAACGTGAAAAACAAAACGTGGTGTTCCTGAATTACATTATGCATTTAGAGCATTCTAATTATTCACCACAATGAATTTGTAAGTACATTTTACTTTCTGAGGTTTCAGAGGTTAGCTGTCACTGTAAGGGTAACACACACTTCCTGATGCAGACAGTACACAGCAGATTTATTTGACCACAAGAGCTTCTTGTACAATATATCTGTACTGGGAGAGACAATTTTACACTTTATTACATTAAAAATAACAAATACAGTTTCTTAAAGTTAAAAAAAAATGCTCTGTATCAGTGATCTCCTAAACACTGCCATCTCTGTAATGTGATCCTAACTGTGTCTCTGTATTAAACCTGCATTTGACCCTAACATCAGTGTCTCTGTATTAAACCTGCATTTGACCCTAACATCAGTGTCTCTGTATTAAACCTGCATTTGACCCTAACATCAGTGTCTCTGGGCTAAATCTGCCTTTGACCCATCCTTCAGCATCTCTGGTTTAAACCTGAATTTGACCCATTCTTAAGCATCTCTAGGTTAAATCTGCATTTGACCCATCCTTTGGCATCTCTGGATTAAACCAGCATTTGACCAATATAGACCCATCCTTCAGTGTCTCTGGGATAAATCTGCATTTGACCCATATTGACCCATCCTTCAGCGTCTCTGGGTTAAACAGGAGCAGAAGATTGACTCTGTTGTGCATGTTTTAGACTCCATACAGAAGGCTTTTGTTTTTGCCCAGATTAGCCAATAGAAAGGGTTTAAAATGTAGGCCACCGGGTCACAAGTTACAAAGGAAGCTTGTAGTAGAAGTAGTAGTAGTAGTAGTAGCATTAACATAATAGTCACCAGTAAAAGTAGGTCGTGGGAAGTTTGTGTTCCAGTATTCAATCCAATTCTTATAAATTAGCAAACCAGATTTATTTAGAAATAAATACTCAGTACTTACAATTCTATCACTGCATAAACAATTAAATAGAATAAACAAAAGAAACACTGAAATACTAGTAAATAGAACTAACAAGTGGTAGTAGCAACAACAGCAGTAGGAGTAGTAGCAGTAGTAGTAGTAGTAGTAGTAGTAGTAGTAGTAGTAGTAGTAGTAGTAGTAGCGGTAGTAGTAGTAGTAGTAGTAGTAGTAGTAGTAGTAGTAGTAGTAGTAGTAGTAGTAGTAGCGGTAGTAGTAGTAGTAGTAGTAGTAGTAGTAGTAGTAATTATTCAATTCTTTTGCTAAAATCCATAATAAACGTTTTGATAATTTGCAGAATTTCCACATCCAGTCATGTTTAGTTGAGTTTCGTAATTGCTCCACATTTCTGTCTGAAGATGAGCAGAATCCCTGTGTAAAGATAATTCCCCGCGGTGCAGTGGATTTGTACAATTGCTAAATGTGTGTTCTTCTCTCTAGGTTTGTGTTGTCGGAGTAATTAGACAAAACAAAAGCTAATGCCACCTCCATTATGAGCTGTAGATGCTCGGATTGTTTTTGTCTCCGTCAGCGTCTGGGAACAGAGCTGGGCACATATATGAGGCAGGTTGGAAATAGAAATTCAGCTCCGACTCAGACACTGGGGCAGAGAAGACAGAATTCATCTTTGTTTAGGTGTCTATTGTCTATCTCCATAGCTTGCAGGGATGAAAGAGTTCCGCTTTTTAGCGGATCTCCGCTTTTTTTTTTTAGCCACGTGGTAATTTTTTTTTTTTTTCCAAATACGTTGAAATTTTGGGTGTGTATTATATATGTATAATTGTGTTTAGGGTTGCCAACCGTCCGTTGAAAAATGTAATCGTCCCGTATTCAGAAACAAAAGTACATGTCTCGTAAATTAAACTTGTACATGTGTGTGGGGCCGTGAGCTTGTCTCTTCTGGTGCTGCGGACACCGCACGCCCCGAGCTGCGCCGCGAGTGCACGCAGCTCTTGTATTATTTTATATTAATTTATACAGTTTTAAGTTAAGCAGCACAGATATTTACTGTTAATCTTATTATTTTGTATTAAAAATAAATTGATAATAATTATTTATATTGCATGCGTTCATATCACTCAAATATGCATCTATTTCAATTCGGGTTTGAGCCAAATAGATTTAAAAAATTCCCTTCACACATACAAAAAATGGTTAAAAAGATTCACTCCCCAATTCTGTATTATGGACTGATGTCAGCGCTTCTCTCGGCTCGTTATCAGACTTTGATGTCGCAAAATTGGGGTCAGTGCCGTGTTTTGATATCAACTTTCAAATAAAAACCACTACAAATGTTTAAAAATGTGTTTTATTGCTATTTATTACAGCAATATTTATTACGGGGGGGGGGACTTTCAGCTTTTTTCATGACTTGGCACTTTCATCCCTGAGCTTGTATCATAATGTTTTGGTGTGTTGATTTTAAGCCAGATGCCCTGTCAGATATAAAATCTAGGGCTGATAATTGTACGAGCACAAAAAGTCAGACGGAAATGTAAGTATTTGCAAAACGTGCTTTCTCTTTAGCAATTTAAGGGCCTATATTACATTTTCTGATCTGTTATAATGGTTCCTCATTCACACATGTTTAACACACAAACCCTGGATGTTTACTGTGTTTTTAAACTCCATACACCTTCACTAGAACATTTGGACAATGTCAGCCAATCTCTACTGAAGTAAAGCTAAATGGAGCTGTTAAGTTAGGTGGAACAGACCATTTTGAGCCTTGGAGATGTACACAGACTAATAATGCATTTTCAGTTACAGTCTGCCTCCCTCTGCAGAGCTCAGTATGTTTTGTGTCCACAAATCTTTACCGGACTCAGTATTTTGAGTAAGTACAACTTGATGAAGTACAGCACCTACATTGTCTTCTCTAGTCGTGTAACTGTGAGCTACAGGATTGAAATCTGATTTAAAGGTCCCATGGAAATTTTCACTTTCTGAGGTTTTTGAACGTTAATGTGAGCTCCCCTACCCTGTTTAGGCCCCCCCCCCCATGGTTAAAAGTTGCGAAATGTCCAAACTGAGCATTTGCGATCCTTTTCTGCGTTAGGAAACTTATTGACATCAGATCAAAAAAAGAAATGCAAATGCAGTTCCACCACCATCTGGATGTCCACCCCCTGTCTCTGGAAATCACACCCAGAGAGTTTGGACCGCGAAGGAGCTACGCAATGCGAAATGCGTTTTTTTTATTTGCCTGGAGGCACATGTGAGTGTTTCTAGGCTCGGAAGTCCTTTACCCGACCCTCTGGACCTCTGAAACAGCAGTGGTTTAATTTTATTTTCTGTGAAAATGTGTTTTTTTTCATTGAATTTCCTCTCCTTTCTGCCTCCGCGCTTCAAACATGGAAATCGGAGCCAGCCACAGCGCAGCGCTCCAGCGGCGCAGAGGTTAGAGAGCGGGTGGGGGCCCCCACCCACCCACCCGCTCTAACCCAATCTGTGTCCTTCTCATTTGCATTCAAGCAACAACACCCAGAATAAAGTGTTTCAGAGACAGATTTAGCCTCATGAAGACAGTCAGAGTCATATCTCATGCACTGAGGCTTGATTTTGAAGACGGATTCATTTACAGTATTAGGGAACCATTAAGGAGCCATATAAAAGCATCAACAAGTACCATGTCATGGGATCTTTAAAAATGTACCCAGTCATTGTGTGTTTGTCTTGAAAGTGAAAAGTCAGAATTATCATGTCATTGCAATGCTGACCTTGTTGGACTCTAACCTGATTGTGTTGCATTGTGGGAAATGTAGTTGTGTGGATGTTGACAGTAGACAGTGGCCAGGGCAGGACATGTACAGATAAGACAATATAGAATTTCACATGGGAACAGAGAACTAAAGAGAGACTAGACCGGATCCTAGAGGCGCTAACACCACTAGTGCCGCTGATAACACCGAGACATGAGTGGGACAAGAGACAGATCAAGAGGACAGAGCCTGGGACTGGTCTAAACACTACTCTTTGCACAGTAGTTTGAAGCATTTTATTTTCAATAAACTGGGTCCACGTCACATCACAACATTGTAGAATCCCTGTTGATATCATACTTTGCATGATACTTTGATGTCATTTGATGCTAACTGGAGGCAGTGCTCTGTCTAACGCTGTGTTACTCAAGTTTTAACCCAATTTGACCAGAAAAAAAGTGATTTAGCTGGAACTACAATAGGGGAGCTGATTTGTGCTGTTGAACAAGTCCCTCTCACCAGGCCAGTTGACAGATATTTGGGGGCCCAGGGCAAGAAGCGCCACATGGGCCCCCCTGTAATATTAATTAATATGCAGAGGTTCCAGTTCTGGGCCTCTGGGACAACAAACCCATTAGTCTGCCCCTGTCAACTCCTTTCTTTCACATCAAATTACAGTAAAATCTAGCCAACAGTTTTTCAGTTAGTCACTCTTTCCTTTTGTCGTAAGTCAAGCTCCTAAACAGGACCATGGACGTATTGATCACAGACTCATGAAAATGTGCTGTTTAAATCCATTTTGTATTATTTCTTGGCAGTGTTTGCTAATATGTGCATTGTATTGCCATGGTAATTTTAAATATTCCAGTATAGATACATGTAGCACATCCCCAGCATGATGTTATTGCAAAGAATTAATAGATATATTTTGTACCATGCTATGGAATATTTCTTGCCTGGTTTACACCAGACCATATCACAAGTGAGATATGGTCTGGGAGCCACAGACTAAATATCTCGTAGTGGAGGTGTGGTTTACGATCGCCAACGGCCGTTTATTGGGTGTTACGAATGTCTGTCATTTGGCGTATACGTAGCCCAGAGCCAATCATGTCAGGTGTCAGTTCAAACTACAAGTTTCCGTTTGTCACGTAGTACGCGTCACTAGGGGTGTGCAAAATAATCGTCATGACAATGCATCGCGATACTAACTTTCACAATATACTGCATCGATTCTTGATGCCAAAAATCGATTATTATTCATTAATAATTTAATATTTAATAATTTTATATAGAATATACATAAATAAATAAATAAATGATTAGGGTGTTTTTTTTTTTTTTAATAAATCCTCTGCACTTTTTTCTTTGTGAAAGGGTATTGTTTGTTATGATGGTAGCTACCTCCAAAATGGCAAATGTTTGAACATCATTTTTTGTTTTAGAAAAAATCCTCTGCACTTTTTTTGTTATTGGTTTGGTTTATTTGTTTTTGTTATTCAATAAATTCAGTCATGAATTGAGTTGCTCAGAGTTCTGTATCAACTGAAGACACTACCCAGATACACAGACACTGATATTTAAGTTATCCTCTTTTTTTTTGGTACATTTTCACTGAAGTATGTCGAATATATTGCAATGCATCGCAATAATTCAAGTATCGTGATGCATCGTGATAGTATCACATCGTGGCATATGAATCGTGATTCGAATTGAATCGTGACTTCTTTACCAATACCCACCCCTACGCGTCACCGTCTTTCCACTCCTCCCCGCTCTCTGATTGGCTCCCAGAATCAGGAGAGCTCGCTTAGCCTAGTTGCCAGGCTGTTTTTCAGATCGGAACGAAAGATAAGCAGCCTGGGATTTCCCAGGTTAGAATATTTCAGGCAAAACAAAACATCTCCATGGAGACAAGTTACCTACTGTGCTGTGCATGATTATATAAACCAAATACGTGTGTTGTGAAGTAACTTAAGTCTTGTTATTTGAACTTTGTACCAGCCTGTACCAACCTGCTCTGTTCCACTCCCATTAACACACCTTTATCCACCGCATTCACTACTGTCTAACTACTCTCTTATTTCTTTTATGACGTTTTACAGCAACAAGATGCCACTCTACACCATAAACCCATGCCTTCAGGATCCTGCTATAATCATCTGTCTACGTGTTTCCTTCTGTGTTTTGTTAAAGATCCCATGACATGGTACTTGTTGATGCTTTTATATGGCTCCTTAATGGTTCCCTAATACTGTAAATGAATCCTTCTTCAAAATCAACACTCAGTGCATGAGAAACAGAGATAAGATGAGAAGAGTAATTTTTCTCTCTCTGAACACTCCATTATGGGAGTTGTTGCTTGAATGCAAATGAGGAGGACAGAGATGGCCTATAGTAGAGGGTGGGGGCGTGGCCAAACTCTCCGCTCTCAGCTCTCCGCTCTGATCCATTTCCGCGTTTTTTGCGTGGAGAAGAGATGAGAAGCGTTCCATTGAAAAATAAACACATTTCCACAGAAAATAAAATTAAACCACTGCTGTTCAAAGGTCCAGAGGCTCAGATAAAGGACTTCCGAGCCTAGAAACACTCGGACGTGCCTCCAGGCAAATAAAAAAAACGCATTTCGCATTGCCTAGCGCATTCGCAGTCCAAACTCTCTGGGCGTGATTTACAGAGACGCTGAGTACAGACAGACGGGGGTGGAGCTGCATTTGCATTTCTTTTTTCGATCTGACGTCAATAAGTTTCCTTGTTCAAAATCGCCCGTTTGAGCTCAGATTTTTTGTAACGCAGAAAAGGATCGCAAATGCTCAGTTTAGACATTTCACAACTTTTAACCATGGGGGGGGGGGCTAAACAGGGTAGGGGAGCTCACATTAACGTTCAAAAACCTCAGAAAGTGAAAATTTCATGCCATGGGACCTTTAGGGTTTGAGTAGGGTTGTCAAAAGTATTGAAAATCGGATATGAATACAAATCGATTTTAAAACTAGTATTGAAACTAGACACTCATTTGAGCAGGTATCGATACGAATAAAGTCCCATTCACAGGACAGAAATGAACTATGAACTACGATTTAAATGTTGAAAATCATGTTCTATTCTCTAAAGAGTGTTTTTTATTATCATTGTGTTATTTGAATCAGTGTTAAGAGTTTTGAAGTATTTCCTTGTGTTGTCCTGGGGCTCATAGATTAGCTTCACGCTCACTTAGCTCTTTCCTGGGTCAAATAGAGGAAACATATTGGTGCGTTTAAAGGTGATTAGTGCAAACTAGTGCCTTTAATGACTTGGAGAGTTTCCTCTGGGGTAAGTGGAGGGTCCAGCCTGGCTCAGCCGTCACTGGGCTTTGGGAGACTACCAGAGCTCTGGGAACGTTTCGGAACATTTCGGATCACTGGGAAGGACATGGAGAGAGAAACACTGAGAGAGAGACATGGAGAGAGAGAGTAGCTGGGGTAGACAAAGAGGGCTCAGTACTGATTATGCCTTTTTGTTTAGAAATGTATAGAGAAGCACCAATCCAGCTTTTTCAGTTCTGATATCGATATCAACACTTTAGGTGTCTGCCAATATCTGACACAGGGACAACAACACGGACAGAAAACAGCACTTATTTCCATAAAACACAGTTACATTATTGCACAAGAGATCCAACTGTTTATGAGGCTTTTATTTATCCTTCAAATAAGAAGAAGAAGTGAAGAAGAAGTGACTTCATTGATCTCACACTGGAGAAATTCTTCTCTGCATTTTAACCCATCCTATATACTGTGTATATATATACATATATTAGGAGCAGTGGGCAGCACACATTACTGCGCCCAGGGACCATCTCCATGATCTTCTTGCTTCGGCTTGGTCAGGACCTAAGCTAGAGGTACCTATGGTGCATGTTTTGGGTTGGTGGGGGAAACCGGAGTGCCCGGAGGAAACCCACCCAGACACGGGGAGAACATGCAAACTCCACACAGAAAGGCTCGGGCGACCCGGGGATCGAACCCGGAACCTTCTTGCTGTGAAGCAAGAGCGCTACCCACTCAGCCACCGTGCCGCCAAAGCTTCATATGAATAAAAGATCAAACATTATTTTGTTTTTGGTCAAAAATGGTAAGTACAGGGGGTCCTCGGGTTACGACGTTGATCCGTTCTTAAGACGCTTCGTAACCTGAATTTCGTCGTAAGTCGGATTTTGACTTTGATCTTCCAACCAAAGCACCAATAACCTTTCCATCTCAATAATTAGACCACTACGCTGCTTGGTTATCACTGCCGCTTTCATAGGAGCAGATCAGAGCCCACATCAGGTACTTCCGCCCACATTGGGCACGCACACGAGGCCGTCTTCTTCTCCCTACAACCACAACAGAGCGTATTCTTCCGCCGCGCGCCGCGCACCGTTCGCGTTTGTTTACATCGCTTACCACGCTAAACCGCGTAAGACGGAATGACGCGTAATTTTTTTTGTTTTTAATGGGGGCGCGTTCGTAACCACGAAACGTCGTAAGTCGAGACCGTCGTAACCCGAGGACCCCCTGTATTCTCATTACATCCAATGAAAGGCCCAACCAGGATATGGACTAAACTGAGACTTGACCCAGGTCATTTTTCAGGCAGCCATGTTTAAAGGGACAGTGTGTAGGATTCGTGGCGCATAGGTGGTTACTAGCTATTCCACTTCCTCTTTTGGCTACGGCAGACCTCGAGGGTCACCCGGGCGCGACGTAGCGCCGAAATCTCGCGTGCCCGCGCACGAACCGCGCACCGCTGTATACATAAACCGCGGTCCCCCGTTCACTTTTTTTTTTTCTTTTCGCATGAAAACACACAATCCCGATCATGATTCATGACAATCTACACATCAAATGAAACCTTACAGTCTCCTCTTTTTGACTATGCAATTCATTTCCCTGCAAAACAATCACTCCCCGAGCACATGGGGCTTTTATACAGAAAAGCACAAAACTTAGCTTACTTAGCTTACCTTTGAAGGCTTTGCACAGGTCAAACTCTGTATTTCATCATAAACTTGGTCTCAATCTGTCCATAAGGATCCAGCGAATAAAATCCAGTAAAACAATTTAGTCCAAAATACGTGTTATATCCATTACGATGTGTGATCCGGCAGCATGCTCCCCCTCCCCCCTCCCCTTCCCCTTCTCTCCTTCCTTCGCTCCTGGCTGCATATGGGAGCAGAGGACCGAAGGAGAGAAGGGGAAGGAGGAGGAAGGGGGGACCCATAAGCAGCGCGGCTGTGCAGCTGTTAGCAGGAGCCGAGGCGAAGGATGAGCCCAAATGTCCTTCTGCGGCTCTCGTATTCAAAATGGCTGCCTCTATATGGGGAAGATCCCCCTTTTATGTGACTATATCTAAGTCCAAAAGAATACTTTGATTTCATGATGGAAGTGAAAAGGCTTGGAAAACAATGTATTTTTGAATGGGTATCTTCAATTTCAGTAATTAACAGGTAAAAATCTTACACACTGTCCCTTTAAGGCTTGGTGCGTCCTCACAAATGTTACACAGTACAGTACACCTGTGGCACAGTGGCTCAGTGGCTAACACTCACACTTCACAGCAAGAAGGTTCCGGGTTTGATCCCCATGTGCCACGTCGGTAGGGCCATAAGATTCGGGTCGGCCGGGCCTTTCTGTGTGGAGTTTGCACGTTCTCCCTGTGTCTGGGTGGGTTTCCTCCGGGCACTCCCGTTTCCCCCACCAACCCAAAAACATGCTCCAGGTAAAATCCTCCAAGCCTAAGCAAGAAGATCATGGAGATGGTCCCCGGGCGCAGTCATGTGCTGCCCACTGCTTCTAATAACAGGATGGGTCAAATGCAGAGTACAATTTCTCCTGTGTGAGATCAGTGAAGTCAATCTTCTTCATCTTCTTCTTTTATGGACTTAATACGTCAACTAGTACTTCCACAGAAAAAACAGCTTGCCTAACAATGCGTGTTTATGATTACAGTGTATTTTATCTCCTGGACTGATAGAGAGCAGGTGTCTCTAGTTAATAGGTCTGGCAATCACCAGGTCCCTCACAATTCCATACAATACGTGGCTCACGATACGATATTGTCCCGATATGGTGAAACATGCAATAATGATGATAGTGACACAGGTTACTGCTGTTTTAAAGGTCCCATGACATGGTACTTGTTGATGCTTTTATATGGCTCCTTAATGGTTCCCTAATACTGTAAATGAATCCTTCTTCAAAATCAACACTCAGTGCATGAGAAACAGAGATAAGATGAGAAAGAGTCATAAATGTCACTCTGGAACACTCCATTATGGGCGTTGTTGCTTGAATGCAAATGAGGAGGACAGAGATGGCCTATAGTAGGGGGTGGGGGCGTGGCCAAGCTCTCCGCTCTGTGACCCACTTCTGTGTTTTTGCACGGGGGGAGAGATGAGAAGCCTTCCATTGAAAAATAAACACATTTCCACAGAAAATAAAATGAAACCACTGCTGTTTCAGATATCCACAGGCTCAGATAAAGGACTTCCGAGCCTAGAAACACTCACAAGTTCCTCCAGGCAAATAAAAAAACGTATTTCGCATTGTGTAGCTCCTCCACAGTCCAAACTCTCTGGGCGTGATTTACAGAGACGCTGAGTACAGACAGACGGGGGTGGAACTGCATTTGCATTTCTTTTTTCAAGTTTCCTTGTTCAAAATCGCCCGTTTGAGCTCTGATTTTTTCTAACGCAGAAAAGGATCGCAAATGCTCAGTTTAGACATTTCGCAACTTTTAACCATGGGGGGGGGGGGCTAAACAGGGTAGGGGAGCTCACATTAACGTTCAAAAACCTCAGAAAGTGAACATTTCATGCCATGGGACCTTTAAGAAACAATACATTTAGCAACAATATTTCTTTGTGAAACCACTTGTGCAAAATTAATATGAAATACATCTATTTTAATCATCAAAACAGTGAACAGTGCCATGGGTATTCCATAAATTAGCACTTCCACTAAATAACCAGCCAAATTAGAGTGCAGTCCCCCAAAAAAGGAAAGATATAGAAGAATATTCTTGGCGATGATTGATGTATCACCAAATTTAGTATCACAGTAAATTGATATTTTTATATTTTTGCACACCCCTACTAGTTTATCTGCGGATGTTGAGGTGTGGCTGGATAAATACAAGCTTGTGACTGATAGAAATGATCAAGGACATTTTACTTGGATTTGAATTTTGGAGATTTGGATTCTTGTACATTTATTTTATATTCATACGTAGTTCATCTCACCATGTTTTTCTTTTCTTTTTGCAGAACTTGATGGCAAAGGCGCTGTATGACAACGTGCCCGAATCACCGGAGGAGCTGGCGTTCCGGAAGGGCGACATCCTCACAGTTATTGAGCAAAACACTGGAGGCCTGGAGGGTTGGTGGCTCTGCTCTCTGCATGGGCGCCAGGGAATTGCACCAGGGAACAGGCTGAAGCTGCTGATCGGGCCCATGTTTGAGTCCCCGTCACCCCTGCAGTCCTCTTCGCAGACCGCCTTGCTCCAGAGCTCCACAGGGGGGCCCTCTCCGCACACTCCCACCCAGGCTCAGGTGCAGGGGAGCGGGGCTGCGGCGCTGTACCAGGCCCCCCAGCAGAGCATGTACCAGGTGCCCCCCCGGAGTGCACTGTCTGCAGAGAACACCCCAGGCAAGGTAAAGAGCTAAAGAAAACATTGAGCAGTGGAAACTTATCATACTTTTCAGATCGGATGGGCTGCTGCTGTGGCTGATATTTAATTAAATTTATTAAAGGTGCATTGTGTAACTTTTCTGGTCTGTCAAATGCTTTTCTCCATGGAAATGTTAGTTCTTTGTCTGGAATGTACATATAGCAGTATATATTATATACTGCTATATGTGACTGTGAGCGGGGTCGCCTCTCCACAGATCTGACATGTAACTTGGTCTGGTCTGGTCTCCATGAAGATGGAAAGGTTTAATGCCATACTGTGGAACATTCCAGACATAGCAATAACATCTCCATGGAGAAAAGCATTTGACGGACCCTCCACCAGGAAAAACTACACAATGAACCTTTAAGTTGAAGTAACAATTGCAAATTAAACTTTTAATTTTTGTAAAAATAATAACAAAATGTATTTTTCTGGGATATAAAATGATTTGTTACATGATTGTGTAATATACAGCCACATAGCACTGTTCTATTTACATTTTTTACTTCAAAAAGGCCACTCAGAAAATGTGTCAGCGCAAAAAAATATTAAATATCAGTATGGAATATCGCTGTCAAACAATGCCAATAGCAGAACCGATATATATACCTCGATATTTAAAATATATCGAGATATTTGTTAAACTCGATATTGTTTTTTACATATCCTATATATTGATATAATGTTTATATTCTGATTTTGCCTCATTGCTTGTTTTCCGTCTCTGTGCTGTGCACACTCCCGCTCCCGCTAATGGATCTATTAAAATAAGGAACATGGATCTATTAAAATAAGGAATATGGATCTATTAAAATAAGGAACATGGATCTATTAAAATAAGGAACATGGATCTATTAAAATAAGGAATATGGATCTATTAAAATAAGGAATATGGATCTATTAAAATAAGGAACATGGATCTATTAAAATAAGGAATATGGATCTATTAAAATAAGGAATATGGATCTATTAAAATAAGGAACATGGATCTATTAAAATAAGAACATGGATCTATTAAAATAACGAATATGGATCTATTAAAATAAGAACATGGATCTATTAAAATAAGGAACATGGATCTATTAAAATAAGGAACATGAATCTATTAAAATAAGAATATGGATCTATTAAAATAAGGAACATGGATCTATTAAAATAACGAAAATGGATCTATTAAAATAAGAACATGGATCTATTAAAATAAGAATATGGATCTATTAAAATAAGGAACATGGATCTATTAAAATAAGGAACATGGATCTATTAAAATAAGGAATATGGATCTATTAAAATAACGAATATGGATCTATTAAAATAAGGAATATGGATCTATTAAAATAAGGAACATGGATCTATTAAAATAAGGAACATGGATCTATTAAAATAAGGAACATGGATCTATTAAAATAACGAATATGGATCTATTAAAATAAGGAATATGGATCTATTAAAATAAGGAACATGGATCTATTAAAATAAGGAACATGAATCTATTAAAATAAGAACATGGATCTATTAAAATAAGGAACATGGATCTATTAAAATAAGGAACATGGATCTATTAAAATAAGGAACCTCCTGAGCTTCCTCTGCTAAAGGAGCTCATGGTTATCCTATGGTTAAGAGTGTTAATGCACAGATGAGCTCGAGTTGAGTGTTTTAATAAAAATGAGGCAACATGTATTATTTCTTCCTTTATTTTAAAGTTAAATTGTTTTTCTATACAGGGATTTTTTTAAATGTCGCAGAAGCACTTTGTTCCTACATGACCTGCACTTCAGTTGCACTTCAATAAAAAATCTTGTAGAATTTGGCATATTTGTTTTTGCAATAGTCTTTGAAGGGTTATTTTTCCTGTACAGATATCGAGATATATATACCGTATATCGAGATATAAGAAAATATATCGAGATATATCGAGATATAATTTTTGCTCCATCCCTAGCGCATCCCTAGTCCCCTACTTAACTGCGCCAGCTTTTCTTCTTTAAGCAATGTCTGCACTGTTGTGTTCTGTATTCATTATTTTGCCTAAAGACATTTCTAGAACTTACATGAGTATTTGTATAAAGAAAATAATATTTTTTTTGTTTAATATAATATTTTACAGTTTTGTGCAGTATTCATTCACTCCTTTAATACAGTAATTAGAAATGAGACCATTAGTGAGCTCCATTGGCCCTTCCAACCACCAGCACTCCCTTACTCTCATACTAGGCACAGCTAGTATTTTTCATGCATTCTTTATACTATTATTGAAGTACATTTTCACAATTTATTTTTCCATGTTGAGTAGAGGTTCAAATATTGTTGTAACTGAAGAGATGGAGCTCATACAAAGGACCACAGCTTTGCCAGAATCTGCAGGCGATCCTGATCTGGTCCTGGTTTAGTCCTGGTGTAGTCTTGGTTTTGGTCCGTATAGGGGCTCTGTCTGTGTATAATCCGTTAGACAGTTCAGCTGCCAAAGACGACATCTGTATTTGCTCTCTTCTCAGCGCCCGTCTCGCTTTTGTTCGTTTTTTTTTTTTTTTTTGGCGCTTTGGTAAACCGTGGCAGGGTGTGGGGACTTATATTTTAGCACACATCTCTGGGTTAGTCCTGATTTAGTCCTGGTCTGGTCCTGGTTTAGTCCTGGTTTGGTCCCAGTCTGGTCCTGGTTTGGTCCCAGTCTGGTCCTGGTCTGGTCCTGCTCTGGTCCTGGTTTAGTCCTGGTTTGGTGCCGGTCTGGTCCTGGTTTGGTTCTGGTCTGGTCCTGGTTTGGTCCCAGTCTGGTCCTGGTCTGGTCCTTCTCTGGTCCTGGTTTAGTCCTTGTTTGGTCCCAGTCTGGTCCTGGTTTGGTTCTGGTCTGGTCCTGGTTTGGTCCCAGTCTGGTCCTGGTCTGGTCCTGGTCTGGTCCTGGTTTAGTCCTGGTTAGGTCCTACAGTCTGGAGAAGCAGACAGGAGCGGAGCGAAAGTCCAGCTGTATAAATCGTATTTTAGACTGATTTAAATGGAGGTTTAACATTTCATAGGTCTGGTCGTTACACCAGGTCTAAGGTCTAAAACAGGACTAAATTAGGTCTAAGTCTGGACTAATACAGGTCTAAACTAGGACTATATCATGTTCAAACCAGGACTACTTTGTTACTTTGGAGTAACTCTTGATTTGAACCAGGACTAACCTAGGACTAAACTAGTACTAAACCAGGATTAAATCTGGACTAACTCAGGAGTTGAACCAGAACTAAAATAGAACTAAACCAGGTCTAATATAGGACTATATCATATTTGAACCAAGACCAAATCAGGACTAATCCAGGACTAAACTAGGACTAAACCAGTACTAAACCAGGATTAATATAGAACTATATAATATTTGAACCAGGACCTAAGAAGGACTAAAGCAAGACTATCAGGTCTAAACTAGGACTTAATCAGGTCTGAACCAAGACCAAAGTCAAACTTGGACTATATCAGGTTTAAACCCAGACAAAAGTAGGTCTAAACCAGGATTAAACCAGAACTAAACCAGGACTAAGCCAGGACTAAGCCAGGACTAAGCCAGGACTAAGCCAGGACTAAACCAGAACTATCTTCAATCAGGACTATCTTCAACAATCTTTCTATGAAACCATTCCTTATTATGGCATAAACCTTATTAACCAGTGACACTTCACCTGTCCTTCACCTGCCCTTCACCTGTCCTTCACCTGTCCCTCACCTGTCCCTCACCTGTCCTCTTGCTGCCGTGTGTGGATTATAGTCCATATAGTCCCTGTGGGCTGCAGATTCTTGGGTATCAGAGCGTTTAACGAGTTTGAGCAGCTCATGGCTTCAGGAAACTCTCTGTAATTACACACCCAATGAGTTTGAATGTCCCACAGCACAATTCTGCTCAACAAAACCTCTTTAACCAGCCAAAAATGAGCCAAGGTGTGCGATTTTAATATACAGCCCTGGAGCTTAGAGGAGACTGTGTGTGGATGGGAAGTGTATAGCTCCAGAATTAAGCTGCCAATCAAATATTATAGAGACACCAAGAGAGCAGGACTCTAACCTACAACTTTCTTACTGAGAGGAGGAGACAGGGTGACCACAGCAACACAGGGAGAACATGCACGCTCCACCCAGAGACACCAGGGGTCTCACCCACAGCCTCCGTACTGAGAGGAGGAGTCTCTGCCACAAGACCGCAGGGAGAACATGCACGCTCCACTCGAGCGGCATCAGGAGTCTACCCGACGACCTCTGGGAGAATAAAGCGCTCCTATGTTGATGCAGTAACTGTTAACGTCAAACTGTAAAAAGTGGAGAGACAGTGCAAAAGAAAGAGCGCAGAAAGAGGCTTCTGTCTGTATTCAGAGCAGCCCAGTATACTTAAGCAGAATAGGATTAGTAGTAGTAGTAGTAGTAGTAGTAGTAGCAGTAGTAGCAGTAGTAGTAGTAGTAGTAGTAGTAGTAGTAGTAGTAGTAGTAGTAGCAGTAGCAGTAGTAATAGTAGCAGTAGCAGTAGCAGTAGTAGTAGAAGGAGATCTAGTAGAAGGAGATCTAGTAGAAGTAGAAGTAATCGCAATAGATAGTACTGATTGTAAGCACATCTCACAACTTTGAAAGACCAGACTAGAGTGTTGCTGTCATAGTGACACTAACAAGAACTAGCATACTGACCGTGCATCGCATGTTCAAAACAATAAAAGGAGGTAACAGGTAGGCCTATTAAATATGTAGCGTCTGACCAGCACCTGACCAGAACTGAAGAAGCAGCTTGGATGAGCTGCGAAACGTATTCGACCAAATAAACTTTTGTCCAGATGACAAACTGTCCCTTTTGCAGCGGATTCTACCTGGACGACTAAGGGATTATACACACAGTAGTTTATAAACTATATACAGTGGCCCCTCGTTTATCGCCGTGGTTACGTTCTAAAAATCACCCGCAATAAGCGAAATCCGCAAAGTAGGACAACTTTATATTTTACAATTATTCTACATGTTTTAAGGCTGTAAACGCCTCACCACACACATTATACACTTTTCTCAGACTGGAATTAACATTTTCTCACATTTCTCACTATTAATACATTTTGTTGAAAATCTATGAAAGTTTGAGTGTTTAAACTAGAGACAAATTTGAGAAAATGCAGCGCGAGGCCGCGTGTACACCGGGGCTGCGAGCACGAGATAGAACTGCGGCGCCCGGACCGCGTCCTCTCAACCCGAGCCACAAACCGAACACGCACAAACCGAACACGCACAAACAAACGCAAAAGCCGCACGGAGTGATTTAATCCTGGTTCAGACCTGGTCGAGTCCCGGTTTAGTCCAGGTCTAGACCTGGTTTAGTTCTGGTCTAGACCTGGTTTAGTCCACGTTTAGTCCTAGTCTAGTCTCTTAGCCAATCAGGACGCAGAACACATTGTTACACTATTAAAAAAAAAAAAGTTACACTATAAAAGAAATGAAAAAAAAAATTTGGAAAAAAAAAATCTGCGAAACAGCGAGGCCGCGAACAGTGAACCGCGATAGAGCGAGGGACCACTGTACACCAGGACTACACCAGGACTAAACCAGGACTACACCAGGACTACACCAGGACTACACCAGGACTAAACCAGGACTACACCAGGACTAAACCAGGACTACACCAGGACTATTAGGACTGAACCAGGGCTACATCAGGACTACACCAGGAATAAATCAGGTCAAGATCAGGTCTACATCAGGCCTAAGTCTTGTTTACAGTACTGTCTCTTGGTGGTGCTCTGATGACTGTTTTTGTTGTTGTTGTTGTTTCTTTTAGTTGTAGCTTTTTATCTGCAGCAGCCGGCTCACTGTCCCATGACTTCACAGCCCAGCTCAGTTACAGATATAACAGTATTTTTAACCTGCATGAGCTCACCAGGTTTGGAGTTGATAAAAATGTCATTTATTTGAAACAATCATCAGAAAACCTTCAAAAACTTCCTTCAAAAACAGCAATTACTCAAACTTAGAGCTTTGTGCATTGTTCGCTTTTACAGTTTATCTACAACACAAACGCTACTGAAGCTGTCAGAAAATGTTACAAAAAATGTATTTTTCATAATCTGCAAATGTTAAAAAAATGAGTCAGGAAATGTGTGCTAAAATGAGTCTGAATTTATTTCATTTTCTTGTACAGTACTGACTCTTGGTGGTGCTCTGATGACAGGTTTAAACCATGACTAAACAGTGTAAAAAGATCTAAACCCGGTCTTAACTGGGACTAAACTAGGACTACACCAGGACTACACCAGGAATAAACCAGGCCAGACCAGGACTATTGTGCTGTAGTGTAGGCCTTGTTAGGTGTACTAAGTCAGAAGTGCAGTTCACTGATGGAAAACTAAACCAGGTCTATAGTAGATCTAAACCAGGTCTAAACTAGGTCTACACCAGGTCCACACCAGGTCTACACAGGTCTAAGTCTCTGTCCGCACGACAACATTCTTTTTTTTTTTTTTTTTTATGCGGGTAGGAAAAAATGCGTGTCCACACACGTGTTGGATCAGTAAATATTCGCGTCCAGGTGAAGATGGAGCGCTGAGTGAAAACGATGTAGTACATATGCCACACTGATAAGTGGCGCTGTAAACAGGAAACAGCCAGAGCCCCCTGACACGCAATACTACAAAGAGCACATGCACATAAAGTCCTTTCTCTTTCGTAAACAAGCAAACACGTGTGTGTTAGGGACCATCAACAAATGCAAAATTATTTTGTCTCCCTGTTCCAACAATGTAGCAGGGACTCACTCCGGTAATGTGAAGATGTTGACGGTCCCTAAAATAGACAGACGCCACAGAACGAAGGTTTGCGCTGCGTGAGCAGAGTTTTTGCCTATATATCGATAGTTAGTATTACAGTAATCCCTCGATGTCCTGTTTTCCCAAAAGTGGCGTTTTGCCCGCCCACACGACAACGCGACCCCCGGCCTTCTCCGACTTCTCCACTCTGGAACCCGTTTTTAAAAAACACCGTTTACACCCCCCCAAAACGCTGGCGCAGTGTGGACGACAGGCCCAAACGAACACAAACTTCCCCGTTTCCACCAACAAACGTTGTCGTGCGGACAGGGCCTCAGTCTTGGTCACAGTGGTGCTTCTTGGCGGCGCTCTGATGACACAGAAACAGTGACTCATGTAAATGGTCTAAAGCAGACTATGATTTGGGTCTGGTTCAAACTGCATGAGGCTGTTGTAATAACGGGATGCACTGGATTTACACCAAATGATTACATTTAAACAAGGCGTGTGGTAACCGTGGTAACAGCGTGACCTCAGCTGCCCCTCTGACGCCCGTGAACCCTAGTGGTGGTCAAGAGTAATAGGCTTTTTCGATTTTATTCACACAGTTTAACAAGTTATCAAAACATTCATAGTCCAAAAGTGAAAACCATTTTACAGTTAAATGTAAAAGTTCAATTAATTAAGATTTTTAAAGGCTCACAAAATTACAAAATTTAAATATAGATGTGGAAAGATTGAAAATTCACTTCCAATCACCTATGCAAAATCAGAATATCAATATAATATAGTAAAAAAATTAATTAATTAAAAATAAAAAAGGTAAAAATGAATATAATATAAATAAGTGTTCATTTGGGTCATTGAAACCCACCTCTTCTCTAAAAACACTGAGAATCAAGAAGTGCGAGTTAGCATGCTAGTTGTCATTACAGTGACAGCTGCCCTCGTTTCTGAAAGTTGCGAATGCATAAGTTAAGCGTAAAATACATTTTTAACACAGTAAAAATCAGATTTAAATGGAATCAGTACCTTTACTACTACTACCTATTACTGCTACTACTACCACTACTGCTACTACAACAACTACTACTATTACTACTACTACCTCTACTACTGCTATTACTGCTACTACTAGTCCTATGTAAAAGTCTTGGTGCATATAAAAACAACTACTACTACTACTACCACTAGTAGTATTAGGTATTAGGGAACCTTAACCTCCCAAACACTTTATTCTGGGCGTTGTTACGTGAATGCAAATGAGGAGGACAGAGATAGGCCAGTGCAGCGGGTGGGGGTGTGGCCAAACACGCCGCTGTTTCCTGGATTAGCGGTGCGATGTGCGCTGTCACCCACTTCTGTGTTTAAGAGCAGAGGAAGATCTGAGAAGATTTCCATAAAAAACACATTTCCACAGAAAATAAAATGAAACCACTGCTGTTTCAGAGGTTCGGAGGCTCGGATAAAGGACATCCGAGCCTGGAAACACTCTCACGTGTCTCCAGGCAAATAAAAAAAACGCATCTCGCATTGCGTAGCTCGTTCACGGTCCAAACTCTCTGTTCATGATTTCCATAGACGGTGGGTAGAAACACAGACGGGCGGTGGAACTGCATTTGCATCCCCCCCCCCCCCCGAGTGTGACGTCAGAAAGTTCCCTTGTTCAGAATCGCCCATTTGGGCTGTCTTTTTTCAAACGCGGAAAAGGATCGCAAATGCTCAGTTTACACATTTCACAACTTTTAGCCATGGGGGGGGGGGGGGGCGCGCTCACATTAACGTTAACGTTAACGTCAGAAAGTGAAAATTTCATGCCATGGGACCTTTAAAGATTTGAACATAATCAGTACCTAAGCTAATATTCCTACCACTACAACTCCTACTACTACTACTACTACTACTACTACTACTACTACTACTACTACTACTACTACTACTACTACTACTACTACTACTACTCCTTTTAAGCAGAAACTGTGGCTACAGATAGAGATACAGGCTCTGAAAATGTGTCGAAACAAATAGGACAGGTGAGGAAGTCTTCGATAACAGATGAATTTAAGTCATTTTGAAGTCCTGGTTTAAATCTGGTGTAGACCTGGTGTAGACCTGGTGTGGACCTGGTTTGGTCTTGGGTTAGTCCTGGTCTGAAAATGTCTCCCAACAAAGAGGACGGGTAAACAACATTTTGTTTTGAACTGGTTTGTCATTGTCATTTGTCATAGTCAGGACTGGGTTGAGTTCTGTTTGGACCTGATTTAGTTTTTGCATAGTCGTGGATTTTAAAGGGGCATTGTGTAACTTTTCTGGTCAAGGGTCTCTGAAATGCTTTTCTACATGGAGATGTATAGCATTAAACCTTTCTATCTTCACAGAGACCAAACCAGACCAAGTTACTGGTCAGATCTGTGGAGAGGTCAGAATGTCTATTTTTTTGTTGTTGGTGTTTTTGACCTATAAAACCATCTGTAATTGAATAAATGTAAGGCAGAGCTGCTTAATGTCATACTGCAGACCTCTAAACAACATGTTACACAGTTAAACTCCAAATAATCTTGCTAAAACAACACTAGAAATAGAAATAAAATATGTGAGCAGTGTTTGTGTCTAAAAAGCTTTGCCCAACTCCAAAATCCCCCTGTTTAATGTTATCTTATCATTCATGGTGCAACATTCTTTATTGCTTCCATTCTCTGGAACACAGACAGGAAATACCCATATTTATCTTCAAAGTCCAGGAAGTGCCCATATACGGTCGGGAGTGGGTGGGACAGACTGGTCTCTGTGTAAGGAGCGTGAACTTTAAACTTTGAACCCTGAAGTTGTGAATAAAATAGGTAATCCTTTCATGAAACACTTTCACTTTCTTTGTAGTGTCGAAGGCTCCAACTACAGTGGAGCTAAAAAATATGTAAATACCTTGAAACGTTCATTCTTTCTGTAAACTTAGGCACACCCTTCACGGATCTGAGCTGTAACTTTGAGGGTTGTCAAAAGTATTGAAAATTAGATACTGATACTAAAACTAGTATCAAAACTCATTTGAGCAGGTATAGATACTTTTAAAAAAAAGTCCCAGAGTGTTTTTCTTTTACATCATCGTGGTATCAGAATCTAAAGAGGCATCAATCCAGCTTTTTCAGTTCT
This sequence comes from Paratrypauchen microcephalus, assembly GCA_036785185.1. Classification (NCBI taxonomy): domain Eukaryota; kingdom Metazoa; phylum Chordata; class Actinopteri; order Gobiiformes; family Gobiidae; genus Paratrypauchen; species Paratrypauchen microcephalus. Next base: position 519,285 of record JAVJIX010000118.1, on the reverse strand, counting down.
GATACTGATTTCGATACTATATGTATAAAGGATCTGCTGATTGTAGAGAGTGAAAACAGCATTTATTGTCTTTATACAAAACAAAATAAGACAAAACTGATCCAAATGTGTTATATAACTCTTATTTATCGCTCAAGTAACTGCAGAACAACTTTGTATATAATGTCCAGTTTACACTTAAGATAACACTGCTTTCTCACCTTCATCAATCTACATCTAGTGCTGGTTTAGTTCCAGTTTACTTCTGGTTTAGTCCTGGTTTAATTCTGATTTAGTCCGGGTTCTTGTTAAGCAGTGGTTAAGTCCCAGTTTAGACTTGGCTTACTTCCGGTTAAGTCCCTGCTTAATTCTGCTTCAGACCTGGTTTGGTTTAGTCCTGGTTAAATCATGTTCAAGTTCTAGTTTAGTTAACTTAAATATTAAAAACGTAAATATTAAAATCAGTGTAGAAATTTACTTAAGTTGTTCACTCAGACAAGACAAAACAGAGAGTGGAAGAGAACAGAATTTAAGATAAGCATTACAAAGACATACAAAATGAAAGTGCGGTTGTGTAATTTTCCCCAGACCTTACATAAATGAACGATAGCTACATAGCTACAAATTTAATGCCTTTATTTGTGGCACAAAAGATGCACGCAACAAAAAACAACAAGGCAGAACATGATTAAAACATGTGCGGTATAGCTCCCAGTCCTTGTAGTTTTCGTTGTCCTCGATTGCTTGTAATATCAAACGCTGACGACACAGTTCATGTCGTATTAAAGAAACCAAAAACACTGTTTTGTCGTTCATACGAACAACCAAACTCTGCAGAATGCACAACAAGTACGCCACTGCTACTCCGTCAAACTCCTGGAAAAGCCATCGCAGTATACTGTCAGATATCTGTGTTGTGTTGTGTTTATATTGAGCAGTCATCACCCGGAAGTAGTTGGACGACAGCGCCACATAGCGTTGCGGAGCCGGCCAGGTCGCTGACCTGAATCTGATTGCGCGACATGCATGTGCACTCGGATTGGATGACAGACCACCTGCTGAGTAACAGGAGAAATCCAAACCAATCCTAATCCAATCCTACCATGTGCACGCAGTCTATGACAAACTAGGACATCGACTGAGCCCATATTTGGAAGCCGATCCAGCTCATTTTTCAGATCGGTGCATCCTTAATTGAGTCTATTTCTTAGTATCGAACTTGAGTCTGTTTTTATGGATTCCCACCACTGTAAATTAGGAAACAACGTATTATAGCAACCCACTATTACTTAAAAAGAAAAAAAAAATCTCTTTTAAAATGGATGAACCTTCTGCTCCTTCATTTTTCTAAGATTAGATCCTGTTAAAAGAGATTTTGCTGTTGCGTGTTTCCCCAAGAAGCAGAATTTTACTGTCTTTAATGGAATATGAGAATTTTAATCCCTCTGTTTTACTGTGCTGCTTCCTGATTGGTCGATTCACTCAAGGTGGTTTGTGTTCTGCTTCCTGATTGGTCGGTTTTCTGGTGTTGTTTGGTTTTGTTGTGTCGAGGTCTTGTAGGGTGGGACTTCATTATCTGTTTTAATGAGTAGGAATGCACGATATATCGGCATTAACATCTGTATCGGCCGATATTGCCAAATGTTTTAACATATCGTATCGGCCCGATGTGTAAAAGTGGGCCGTTATTAACGAGCGATATTTGTCAGTACAGTACCCCCTCGAATTAATGTTTTCTCACATTTCTCTCTCGTTTAAACACTCAAACGGTGGAGAAGTGTGCGCGCGGACACGTGCGCTCATCGTGCTCAAATCCGTGATAGCGCCGCATGACCGGCGCGAGACCACACGTCCCACCGCGAGCACAAGACCCGTGTCCAAACCGAGCCTCCTCCTCGGGACCACGTCCACGGTCCTGAGGAGGAGGAGCAGTCCGAGCACATCAAACCTCCACATGAACCAACACAAGAGCCGCACGAAACCAGGCAAAGAGCCGCACGCCGTGGTTTAATCCTGGTTTAGACCTGGTCTAAACCTGGTTTAGTCCAGGTCTAGACCTGGTCCAGTCCTGGTTTAGTCCAGGTTTAGTCCTGGTCCTGTCCTGGTTTAGACCTTGTTTAGACCTGGTCTAGACCTGGTTTAGTCCGCGTTTAGTCCTGGTCTAGTTCCAGTCTGGTCCTGGGCAGGTCTGCAGGGAGGAGATGGAGGGAGAGAGGAGAGATAAGAGAGGAGAAGAGAGGAGGAATGAGAATAAAGGAGGGAGGGAGGGAGAGAGAGATGGTTGAACAGAGAGAGGGCGAAGAAGCAAGGCCAGAATGAATCAGCATTATTTGTGCTATGATGATGTCTTTCAGGACAAAACCAGGTCTAAACCAGGTCTAATCTCGGACTAAACAAGGTCTAAATCAGGTCTAAACAAGGTCTATCCTCAGATGAAAGCCAGGTCTAACTCTGGACTAAACCAGGTCTAACACTGGACTAAACCAGGTCTAACTCTGGACTAAACCAGGTCTAATACTGGACTAAACCAGGTCTAACTCTGGACTAAACCAGGTCTAACACTGGACTAAACCAGGTCTAACACTGGACTAAACCAGGTCTAACACTGGACTAAACCAGGTCTAACCTCGGACTAAACCAGGTCTAACACTGGACTAAACCAGGTCTAACACTGGACTAAACCAGGTCTAACACTGGACTAAACCAGGTCTAACTCTGGACTAAACCAGGTCTAACACTGGACTAAACCAGGTCTAACTCTGGACTAAACCAGGTCTAACACTGGACTAAACCAGGTCTAACCTCGGACTAAACCAGGTCTAACTCTGGACTAAACCAGGTCTAACACTGGACTAAACCAGGTCTAACCTCGGACTAAACCAGGTCTAATACTGGACTAACACTGGACTAAACCAGGTCTAACACTGGACTAAACCAGGTCTAACACTGGACTAAACCAGGTCTAACCTCGGACTAAACCAGGTCTAATACTGGACTAACACTGGACTAAACCAGGTCTAACACTGGACTAAACCAGGTCTAACACTGGACTAAACCAGGTCTAATACTGGACTAACACTGGACTAAACCAGGTCTAACCTCGGACTAAACCAGGTCTAATACTGGACTAACATTGGACTAAACCAGGTCTAACACTGGACCAAACCAGGTCTAACCTCGGACTAAACCAGGTGTAACACTGGACTAAACCAGGTCTAACACTGGACTAAACCAGGTCTAACCTCGGACTAAACCAGGTCTAATACTGGACTAACACTGGACTAAACCAGGTCTAACACTGGACTAAACCAGGTCTAACACTGGACTAAACCAGGTCTAACCTCGGACTAAACCAGGTCTAACTCTGGACTAAACCAGGTCTAACACTGGACTAAACCAGGTCTAACTCTGGACTAAACCAGGTCTAACACTGGACTAAACCAGGTCTAACCTCGGACTAAACCAGGTCTAACTCTGGACTAAACCAGGTCTAACACTGGACTAAACCAGGTCTAACCTCGGACTAAACCAGGTCTAACACTGGACTAAACCAGGTCTAACCTCGGACTAAACCAGGTCTAACTCTGGACTAAACCAGGTCTAACACTGGACTAAACCAGGTCTAACCTCGGACTAAACCAGGTCTAATACTGGACTAACACTGGACTAAACCAGGTCTAACACTGGACTAAACCAGGTCTAACACTGGACTAAACCAGGTCTAACCTCGGACTAAACCAGGTCTAATACTGGACTAACACTGGACTAAACCAGGTCTAACACTGGACTAAACCAGGTCTAACACTGGACTAAACCAGGTCTAATACTGGACTAACACTGGACTAAACCAGGTCTAACCTCGGACTAAACCAGGTCTAATACTGGACTAACACTGGACTAAACCAGGTCTAACACTGGACCAAACCAGGTCTAACCTCGGACTAAACCAGGTGTAACACTGGACTAAACCAGGTCTAATACTGGACTAACCCAGGTCTAACCTCGGACTAAACCAGGTCTAACCTCGGACTAAACCAGGTCTAACCTCGGACTAAACCAGGTCTAACACTGGACTAAACCAGGTCTAACCTCGGACTAAACCAGGTCTAACCTCGGACTAAACCAGGTCTAACCTCGGACTAAACCAGGTCTAACCTTGGACTAAACCAGGTCTAATGTCAGGTAAATCAGAGCTTGTATAAATCAGAATTTGAAAGTGAAATAAAATTGCAGCTGTTTCTGGTGAATAACTGCACATTACACATGAGGTTTTATCCAGAATAAATTTTTAAACTTTTTACCATGTTATAACTGAAGAAGTTTTAGATGTCATCTATGCATTTTTGAGTAATTTCACGATCTCTCCCAGGTCACCCATGCTCCCACACAACAATTCTCCATAAATATAAAAAACACCACAACTTCACCATCCTGATGTGATGTGCAGTAGTTTCATTAGCAGGATACATGCTGATTGTGTTGCTAAAGCACTCTGAAGGGGGAGCGATAGAACATAGGCACTCGAAAGTGAAACTTGCAAAACATGTTAATACGTTGTTTTTGTCGAATATCACATTTTCAAAACAATAACAGGTACCGTGCTGATCTAAATATGTTATGTGTTTGCCGTAGAAGTAAAACTCCCCTTCTTTAAATGTCCTACTTTAATAATAATAACATGTTTGGATCATGTCCTAAACTCGTGTGGGACGTTACCTCAGACTGCAGGTCCAGACGTGAGTTCAGAGTCCCATTATGACACTGTCATTATAAAAGCATAAACACAAACGTGAGTCACTACAACTACTATAAAACTACTACTGCTGCTACTACTATAAAATAACTATAACAATTATAGCTGTCAGTTTAACGCGTTAATTAGATTAATTAATTACACCGCAAATTATAAAAATTAACGCAATTAATTATGAGCAGCAATTTATTGTGCGCGCATTTTAAATTTGGCGTGTGGGGCTTTTGAACGGCGAATTTATTTATAAAAATGTGACGGAGTGTTGTCCCCGGGGAGAGCATGTGAAGACGCCCGTTTCCTTATCTGCCGCGCGCCGAACCCTTTTCATTATCAACCATAAACTAATCCCCCATAACCTCTCCAGCGTGTTCTGCCGCGACTAAGGGAGCATACTTAGAAGCACCAGTTTTGCCCATCCAAATCACGCTAAACCCGATCATTTACTCACCCGCGCTGCCGCCTTCTCAGCCAAACCCGGACACATCCGCACCGGGAGTTTAAATCCTTCAGTTTCACATGTTCCCGGGGTCATGTGATCCATGAGTAATTTGCACAGGCAATTATTTGTATTCTCTGTATATTTGAAGCTTTGTATATTATTTATTGACGTTGCGTGAAAGCGACTGTACATGCTCACCTTTTGGCACCACAAATATTCACCATTTAATAGTGGAGTGGTTAAATGAGCTTTTGAATGAATGTTACATAATGTGGGAGGTGGAATGGGGGCATACAGATGCACTCTGCAGGTCTGCCAGCAGTCTTGTCTTGGGCCAAAGACTTAAAGGAAAAGTAACGTTTTTTTTACAATTTGAGCCTTGTTTCGGTAATAAAACAAGTTGTTTTACTCACCCATAGCACTTTGGTGTCATATGGAGCACTGGACTGCAAAGTAATGCCCCGAGCACTCAAGTTAACGGATACGCTACAACATAACTTCTACGAAACTGCTCAAATTGACACCAAAGTGCTATGGGTGAGTAAAACTACTTGTTTTATTGCCGAAAGAAGGCTCAGATTGTAAAAAAAACGTTACTTTTCCTTTAAAGGGGAAGTCGGCAGTCTTTTCACTGTACCACTGTAAATATTTTTTCATGCAAAAATGTATTAAAATGCGATTATTTAGATTAATTAATTACAGGGGGTCCTCGGGTTACGACGTTGATCCGTTCTTAAGACGCGTCGTAACCCGAATTTCGTCGTAAGTCGGATTTTGACTTTGATCTTCCAACCAAAGCACCAATAACCTTTCCATCTCAATAATTAGACCACTACGCTGCTTGGTTTTCACTGCCGCTTTCATAGGAGCAGATCAGAGCCCACATCAGGTACTTCCGCCCACATTGGGCATGCACACGAGGCCGTCTTCTTCTCCCTACAACCACAACAGAGCATATTCTTCCGAAATGCGCCGTTCGCGTTTGTTTACATCTCTTACCACGCTAAACCGCGTAAGACGGAATGACGCGTAATATATATATATATATATTTTTTTTAATGGGGGCGCGTTCGTAACCACGAAACGTCATAACCTGAGACCGTCGTAACCCGAGGACCCCATGTACAAATCCTGTAATTAATTAGATTAATTTTTTTAATCGCCTGACAGCACTAATAAAATACAGGTACAACTCTTCTTGTCCTTATGTCGAATGTTATCAAACCCTCATATTGTCACGATAATAAAATTTCAAACTCAAAACACTCTTTATGTAGACAATAGAATGTGATTTTCAACTTTAAAGGCACATTGTGTAACTTTTCTGGTGGAGGGTCCGTCAAACGCTTTTCTCCATGGAGATGTTATTGCTTTGTCTGGAATGTTCCACAGTTTGGCATTAAACCTTTCTATCTTTATGGAGACCAAACCAGACCAAGTTACAGCTACAGGCGTTTTTTAGTATCAATACTCATTTTAGTATCAATACTAATTAGTATCAATACTCATTTTAGTATTGATTCATGTCTGATTTTCAAACCCAACTTCTTTTGAAAACCCATTTGTAATGTGGAATAATAAGCAACGTATCTGTCTTTACTTGTATATCAAGTTTTTCAGAAAACAAAATGAAAAGCAGATGGTTCGTTCTGACAGGTCGTGGAAGAGTTTGGACGTCGTGGTGATGCAGGATTGGATGTTTTGGGAAATCCTCACACAGCTCTGTAGTGGTTCAGGAGCTCAGAATAAAACTGACAAATGACAAGAGGAACATCTGTGTGAGTTCAAAATGAAAGTAATGAGAAGGTGTCAACAGACTACTTCCTGTTACAAACCTGCAACCAAAACTAGTCTTTGTAATGTCCACTTTACACTTAAGGTAACTCTGTTCATCTACATCTAGTCCTGGTTTAGTTCTGCTTTAGTCCTGGTTAAAGCCTGGTTTAGTTCTTATTAAGTAGTGGTTAAGTCCTTGTTTAGACTTGATTTACTTCCAGTTAAATTCCAGAATTGTTTAATTTCAGAAAAATGGAAATTAAAATTCCAATATTGGAACCTTTGTCTGGACAAAACAGAAACTTTAAAGTCATTTTTCTCAGTTTCATACTCTGGCGAGTTAAGGTCTTTTGCCTTTGTAGGGCAGTTTAGTCCTGGTTTGTTCCCGGTTTAGATCTGTTTTAGTCTCACAGTTTTAGTCTTGATTTGAATCCTGGTTCAGCCCTAGTTTTCTGATTTAATCTGCCAAAATTAACTATAAATAGAATTATTTTACACCAAACTAACAATTTTTTTCCACAGACAGTTGTCATTTCTGAGCACCTCCTACCTCAGATTACCCACAATGCCGTGCTGTTTTAAAGGGGTAAACATGAGCTTAGCGGCAGAGAGGTGTGCCGCTGAATGATGACATCAGCAGTCGCAGCCGAGATTGTCTTGGTTCTCTGGCTCAGACGTAATGTGTAAGAGGTGGGACTGGCCCTCAGGAGACAGTGTAGACTATGGGCCCCTATAGTCCCTGAGTGTGAGTCAGACTAATGCCTGGAATACACTGTGTTTACCTTATGTGTAATGGGGGAGTGGGAGATGAAGTAGTGGCCATATTGGCTTGTAGTGTTGTCAAAAGAATCGAAAATCAGATCATGATCCATATTAAAACTAGTATTGAAACTAGATTTAAAGGAAAAGTAACGTTTTTTTACAATCTGAGCCTTCTTTCGGCAATAAAACAAGTAGTTTTACTCACCCATAGCACTTTGGTGTCAATTGGAGCAGTTTTGTAGAAGTTATGTTGTAGCCGTTCTGTTCTACTAATGATCCCGTATCCGTTAGCGTGAGTGCTCGGGGCATTACTTTGCGGTGTCCAAATAACACAAACTTTAGCACTTTTCAAATCACAGAAGATCGCTGTGTCAGCGTAGACTTTTAGTAGATTCCAAAACGGCCTGAAACCCGATATCGCAACAGAAAAGTAAAGTTCAGAGCGGTGTTAGCTTCTTTCGGACTAGCGGTGTTTATAAACAGCTGAGTTCACGCATGCGCACTGTCCTCTCTGATGACGTCATCAAATGAAACTATAGCTGCATATCGGGTTTCAGGCCGTTTTGGAATCCACTAAAAGTCTACGCTGACACAGCGATCTTCTGTGAGTTGAAAAGTGCTAAAGTTTGTGTTATTTGGAGAGCGCAAAGTAATGCCCCGAGCACTCATGCTAACGGATACGGGATCATTAGTAGAACAGAACGGCTACAACATAACTTCTACAAAACTGCTCCAATTGACACCAAACTGCTATGGGTGAGTAAAACTACTTGTTTTATTGCCGAAAGAAGGCTCAGATTGTAAAAAAATGTTACTTTTCCTTTAACGGGCCACATATGGCCCCCGGGCCGTAGTTTGCCCATGCCTGGTCTAGTACTACAGTAGTACTACCAGAAGTAGTTGCACAAAACAGTGTTAGCAGTATTTTCTCATTTCTTCCCCTCCTTTTATGTGTTAATTCACGCTAAGGCGGCAGTTCATTTTCGGATTAATTTAAGTCCGGATTAACTGTAAACCTCAGACTCAGATCTTACTCCCTCGAGACGCCTCCTCTTCTCGTTTCATCATAAAAATTCATCAGGATTAGTTTACAATTATGTTCTGTGGACTAATCAGTGAAGGTTGTCTGCAAAAACTTGACTCTGTTGCAAAAAACACATTTAAATGAAAGGTGCATTGTGTAACTCTTGTGGTGGAGGGCTTGTTTCTATGGATAATAAACATATTATGCTCTGCCTGGAATGTTCCACAGTATGACATTACTCAGCTCTACTTTACATTTATTCAATTACGGGTCTACTCTCCGCAGATCTGACATGTAACTTGGTCTGGTTTGGTCTCCATGAAGATAGAAAGGTTTAAAACAGACAAAGCAATAACACCTCCATGGACGGACCCTCCAGCAGAAACGTTACTCAAACTTTTTTTCATCTGAGGAGAGAGAAATGTGATTTTGTTTGTAAATGATGGATAACCAATGAGCTTCTTTGTTTCACATGCATCACTGAAATAAAGAAATCTGATTGGACGATCTCCAGACGCGACACAGGGAGTAAGGACCAGACTGAGATCCTTCTGTTTAAAGATCCCATGACATGGTACTTGTTGATGCTTTTATATGGCTCCTTAATGGTTCCCTAATACTGTAAATGAATCCTTCTTCAAAATCAACACTCAGTGCATGAGAAACAGAGATAAGATGAGAAAGAGTCATTTTTCTCTCTCTGAACACTCCATTATGGGCGTTGTTGTTTGAATGCAAATGAGGAGGACAGAGATGGCCTATAGTAGAGGGTGGAGGCGTGGCTAAACTCTCCGCTCTCAGCTGTCCGCTCTGATCCATTTCTGTGTTTTTGCACGTAGGAAGAGATGAGAAGCGTTCCATTGAAAAATAAACACATTTCAACAGAAAATAAAATTAAACCACTGCTGTTCAAAGGTCCAGAGGCTCAGATAAAGGACTTCCGAGCCTAGAAACACTCGGACGTGCCTCCAGGCAAATAAAAAAACGCATTTCGCATTGCGTAGCTCCTCCGCAGTCCAAACTCTCTGGGCGTGATTTACAGAGACGCTGAGTACAGACAGACGGGGGTGGAACTGCATTTGCATTTCTTTTTTCGAGCTGACGTCAATAAGTTTCCTTGTTCAAAATCGCCCGTTTGAGCTCTGATTTTTTCTAACGCAGAAAAGGATCGCAAATGCTCAGTTTAGACATTTCACAACTTTTAACCATGGGGGGGGGGGCTAAACAGGGTAGGGGAGCTCACATTAACGTTCAAAAACCTCAGAAAGTGAAAATTTCATGTCATGGGACCTTTAAGAAATCCTAAGACCTCACAAATCCACTGGGATATTAAAGGAACTGCAGCAAATTTCCAGAGACGCTAAATACTGATGAAATGTAGATTTGACATGACACAGAGTTTTCTATTACATAAGGGCCGATGGAAGTATATTGATTTTGTGTACTTGTACTGGTTTGTGTACACTACAGTATATCGTACCATCTGAAGTCCTTATGGGACCTACAGTACTACAGACTGATATTGTAAGTTTGTGGTCCCGTATTGTCAAAAGTCTCATGGTAATACTGAACAACATATCCAATCACAAGTCTTTCTGCTTAAATTCATTGTTATGATGCAGCTGTAGCTAAAAAAACAGAGGGAACTACATAGACCATGATCCTTTGCTGTTTCACTGCAAAGTACATGAAGAAATAACTGTGAATAAACACTTTTAAATATGAATTCTTTGCATTATAACATGACCAAAGGCTTGTAAAGGTATTTAAAAAGGAAAATATTGTATTGAGGTTTGGTGTTTAAAGGAGAGCAGCTGCTTTGTTGTGTTTTCCATTGGCTCACCGTGACTCACAGACGGGCACATTCCAGCATTCCTCCGTCTGCCGCTCCGCTCGACTCCATTTACTACAACACATGCTCCTAATAACGCACACTCACCTACTTCTACTATAAATATGTACAAATACTTTCTCTGGAATCCTGATTACAAAAGAGTACACAGTGATTGAGTCGATTAGCCGGAGTACAACAGGAACAAGGACATTTAAGGAGGTATTTTCAACAAGAACAAATCAGCAATTCAGAAAAGTTGATCATTGTAATGTAATATGCCCGTAGTAGTAGTAGTAGTAGTAGTAGTAGTAGTAGTAGTAGTAGTAGTAGTAGTAGTAGTAGTAGTAGTAGTAGTAGTACAGATAACCGCATAAGTAGTGGGTGTTGTCATAGGCCAAATAGTAGCAGTAACTGTTGTAGTAGTGAACATCGTAGGCCTAATAGCAGTAGCAGTAGTGGTAATAGTTGTAGTGGTTGTAATACTTTTTGTAGGCCTAATCGTTGCACACACAGGATGTGAAATTGCAGCGCCCCCTAGGCCCACAGTGAACATAAAACATGTGATAAACAAGACAAGAAACACCAGGACTAAAACATCACATATACCTGTAGAAAAAGTACAGTCAACTTGTATATAAAATATTTAGGTAAAACACACAATGTGGAGCATAATAAAGCTCAAATATGTAATTTAAGCAGCAGTGTCAGTGTCATTTAAGCAGCAGTGTCAGTGTGATTTAAGCAGCAGTGTGATTGGGAGAGAGTTGAGCATCCTGACAGCTTGGTGGATGAAGTTGTCTTTCAGTCTGCTGGTCTTGCCCCTGAGGCTCCTCAGTCTCCTTCCTGATGGCAGCAGACTGAAGAGGCAGTTGGATGGGTGGGTGGGATCACCCAGAGGGTGAGGCGGGTGAGGCAGGTGCGGTAGTTGTAGTGGTGGTGGTGGTAGTAGTAGTAGCAGTAGCAGTACCAGTAGTAGTAGTAGTAGTAGCAGTAGCAGTAGCAGTAGCAGTAGCAGTAGCAGCAGCAGCAGCAGCAGCAGCAGTAGCAGTAGCAGCAGTAGCAGTAGTAGCAGTAGCAGTAGTAGTAGCAGTAGTAGCAGTAGCAGTAGCAGTAGTAGTAGTAGCAGTAGCAGTAGTAGTAGCAGTAGTAGTAGTAGTAGTAGTAGTAGCAGTAGCAGTAGCAGTAGTAGTAGGAGTAGTAGTAGTAGTAGTAGCAGTAGTAGTAGTAGTTGTAGTAGTAGTAGTAGTAGTTGTATGTTATGTCAAACTCAGATGGAGAGTGGCTGAAGTAGAATTTTCTCTATAACCAATTCATTATTTTTGAATGAAATGTAAACGGATATGACTTTTTTATTTCCAGGATTTGAATCCACATGTTTTGACATTTGGAAGAGTTTTTAGCCAGTTTGAATTTCCTTTCAGAATTGTGACCTGTCTCCAGTTCTCTTTAAACTATAGACATACAGAGATAGTGAAGTCTATTGGTGCTTTATTGTTCTTTCATCTCCGCTGTTTGTGCAGGAGCCAGGCACAACTCCTAACGTCTGTTTACCCGTCGTTTATTTGTTTTTTGACTTTTGACTGACAGGTGCATGTGTGTTTGATTGACAGGTGGTGACTCCTTCCCGCGTGGGACAGTCCTACAGCTTCAGCCCGGGACAGAACCAGCAGGACCTCTACGACGTCCCGCCCTCCAGAGCCCAGGGGGTAAGTGGCTAAAGGTGCACTGTGTAACTTTTCTTATGGAAGGTCATCTGCTCGTTTCCATGGAAATGATGCTGCTGAAATGTCCCATAGTACGGCATTAAACGTCTGTCTCCAAGCAGTTGACGCTACTAGGTCAAGTTACAGGTCAGATGTGTGGATAAGTGACCCTGCCTTCATTAAGAATGCATACCTGCCTGTCAAAGCCTGATCCCGTCACATCTCAGAAGCTCCAGGGCCTGGTCAGTACAGTGGTACCTCACCATACGAATGACCCAACAAACGAAAATTTCAAGTTACGAAACGCAAAATCTCCAATCCAACTTTATTTATAAAGCACTTTAAAAACAACAAATCTCAAAAATTCAATTAATGCGCGCTCAGATGCCCCGAAACGTAAATACACTTTATCACACACGGGGTTAGGTTCCAGAGGTGGCCCGCGGTGGGAGAGGTCCAAGAGGTAGGACAACTTTGTATTTGGCAATTGTTCTACATGTTTTAGGGCTGTAAATGCCTCACCACACATATTCTACACTTTTTTCTCGCATTTCTCTCTCGTTTAAACACTCAATGGAATGTGTTGGGGGGGACACGGCTCAATATAGCGCCGCCGAACGTGCGATGGAAGCGGAGACACAACAACACAGTCTGGTAAAACTCACCTGTCTCACGACGGTCTAAACCCCGCTCACGTTCCCTTAGTGAGTGAACAATCCAACACTTGGTGAATTCTGCTTCACAATGATAGGAAGAGCCGACATCGAAGGATCAAAACGTCCATAAGGCGCAAGGCCGCGCTACACCGGGGCTGCGGGATTAAGCCGCGGCGCTGCGTGCCTCCTCCTCGGGCTCGGCCCACACTGTGAGCCGCGCTCTGGAAGTCAGATAGAACCAGAGCCCATCCTGAGCGAGACCCCGCGGTCTTGCCCGCCGATAGAGCGGCCTGTTAGCTCACAGTGTCAGCCCCCCGGCTCTGGAGGTCAGATAGAAGCAGAGGGGAAAAAGTACAAAAATACAGGAAGTAGTTCTAAAATGTCATCAACATACAATTCCATACAAAACACAGCAAGGATGTAGTAATAGTCTATTTCTCCATGCACAGCAGCACATCTGGGAGGGCATGTGACACGCCACATCTGCAGTGGGACATTAGACATCTGGGAGGGTCACTTTTATAAACTAATATTTCCATACTCTGTTTTCTTCCAGGTGTATGACGTTCCTCCGGGCCACGTGCTGAGCTCTCCGTACCCAACACCGAGCCGCTCTCCTGGGCAGAGTGTGTACGATGTGCCCCCCTGTCAGCCAGAGCCTCGGGGGGGACAGGGGGTCTATGACGTCCCCCCTTCTGCTCAGGGGGTAAGACACATGTTTTACTGTGGGGCATTTAAGAGAGGTTGAGCACAGGTCAGACTGCACTGTAGTAATATTATACCCAAAATTATGAAAATGAACTTAATACTTAAAGGTACAGTATGTAACTTTCTATAGGGGGTAATTTACTTGCAAGATTCCACGGAAATTAAGGGTGGGACAAGACACGATTTTCACAAGACGAGACACAGAACAAGACAAGACAACATTTTTACATCATTTGTAATAAGTAGTGCAATCTGTTTCACAATACTTCTTGTCTTACTTCTAGCTAACTCACCAGCTCTTAATCCTTTTTTAGTCCAAGCCAAAGGTTAATTCATAGGGAAAAAAATCTCACAAGATCATTTTTATCGTGTGTACAATAGGATCTATTTAGGCTTACGTCACAAACCAGAAAGACGTTTGGAAAGATGCAATGACAATTCTGGAAACAAAATCTAGAAAAAATGAGAAAATGGCCCAGTTTTCTTCATCTACATATCACTGTAGCATTCCGTTTCATTCGGTTAATCAACAATCACAACTATACCTCAGGTTTCATCATTTCCCCACTGACGCACTGGGCACATGCGATTAGAAGAGATGAGGGCACCAAATCCAAGATGAATCCAAACAGCACATACGTATGCAGTCTTCATTTTACAGAGGATCACATTTACTTCAGAGGGGTTTATCACAGTCAGTCTACACCGGAAGTTCTCATCGTATGTTTCCAAATGTCTTCCTGGTTTGTGACGTAAGGGTGAATAGAGCTTGTCTCGCGAGACAAACGGAAATAGAAAGTTACTCCTTAGAGATAGATCATTTTTAAAGGGACAGTGTGTTAATTACCGAAAATTGAAGATACCCATTCAAAAATACATTGTTTTCCAAGCCTTTTCACTTCCATCATGAAATCAAAGTATTCTTTTGGACTTAGATATAGTCACATAAAAGGGGGATCTTCCCCATGCAGAGGCAGCCATTTTGAATACGAGAGCCGCAGAAGGACATTTGGGCTCCGCCTTCGGCAAGGCTCGTGGTTTTGGGTAAACAACGACAAGCATGTCCCGGATCACACGTCGTAATGGATCTAACACGTGTTTTGGACTAAATTGTTTTACTGGATTTTATTCGTTGGATCCTTACGGACAGATTGAGAGCAAGTTTATGGTGAAATACAGAGTTTGACCTGTGCAAAGCATTCTAAGGTAAGCTAAGTAACAAACCTCGTTTTGTGCTTTTCCGTATAAAAGCCCCATGTGCTCGGGGAGTGATTGTTGTGCCGGGAAATGAATTGCATAGTCAAAAAGAGGAGACTGTAAGGTTTCATTTGTGTTGTCAATGTGTGTTTTCATGCGAAAAGAAAAAAAAAACAGTGAACGGGAGACCGCGTTTTATTTATACCGTAGTTGTCGGCGAGGGCTCGCACAGCGCCAGATGCGCGCTGGTACACGAGCTGTCCGCGTTACGGCGCGCCCGGGTGACCCTCGAGGTCTGCCGTAGCCAAAAGAGGAAGTGCATGGTACCTACACCACCTATGCGCCACCAATCCTACACACTGGACCTTTAAGCCGTACTGTGTCTGTTTTTACAGTGACATCACACTGGGCGTGTTCTACATGTGTGTCTATGGAGGAATATTCAGTAGTTACCATGGTGACACAATGTACACATTAGCAAACAGAGACAAAACATTTTAAGATGGTCTGAAAAAAAAAAATGAAAAAAAACAAACAAAATGGGTTTAAACAGCACATTTTCAGGAGCCTGTGATCAGTCCGAGCGTTCATGTTTAGGAGTTTGATTTTCAACAAAAAAAGGTAAAGGAGACTAACTGAAACAAAAAAAAAAAACTGTTGGCAAATGCAATGTAATGTTATTTAAGAGAGACTTTAACAGCACAAATCATCTTACCGGTTGTAGTTCCAGTACTTAAGTCTTTTCTGGTCAAATTGTAAAACAAGGCTCACATTAAAATCGAACAAATCCTCAGACAGAGCAGTGCCTCCAGTTAGCATCGCACCACCAGGGAATGTTGATGACACCAGCGGCAAAGTGTCAATACCATATTATAGCCAAAGGAAAAATATTTCAGCGGGACAATCCTGGACTGGATAACCAATAATCAATCAAATCAAAAATTCCATGGCAACAAGCGGAAAGAGGCGACACCTCCAAGTATGGTTTTTCAGTGCAATAAAAAACAACCAGGAAAGTCTATCTTTGGCTAAAAAGTTCCATATTGAGGCTATAAAGTCCATATTTTCTTGATAACTTTTTGTTGGTATTTTAACACCATTTAAACGTGTTTATTCTTGTCTTTGTGTTACACTTTAATAGCTCTTTCAAACTCCACTGCCTCCTGTAGCTTGAACAGGTCTCAGTCAAAATAAGGAAGTGGTTTTCTCAGGTCCAGAAATATCAGGAGCAGTTCAGAGTCTCCAGTTTCTACAAATCACTAAATTTCAATCTCCAGCAGAGGCCAATTTTTAGTTTTGGCCGACCTGCTGCTGTTATAGATTTATGATGGAAAAAAGGGCAGTGGGTAAATTCGTAGTAAATTTAAAGGTCCAGTGTGTAGGATTGGTGGCGCATAGGTGGTGTAGGTACCATGCACTTCCTCTTTTGGCTACGGCAGACCTCGAGGGTCACCCGGGCGTGCCGTAACGCGGACAGCTCGCGTACCAGCGCACACCCGGCGCTGTGTGAGCTCTCGCCAACAACTACGGTATAAATAAAACACGGTCCCGTTCACTGTTTTTTTTTTTTTTTTGCATGAAAACACACATTCCCGATCGTGTACCATGACACTCTACACATCAAATGAAACCTTACAGTCTCCTCTTTTTGACTATGCAATTCATTTCCCTGCACAACAATCACTCCCCGAGCACATGGAGCTTTTATACGGAAAAGCACAAAACGAGGTTTGTTACTTAGGTAAGCTAAGTAACAAACCTCGTTTTGTGCTTTGAAGGCTCTGGACAGGTCAAACTCTGTATTTCACCATAAACTTGGTCTCAATCTGTCCGTAAGGATCCAGCGAATAAAATCCAGTAAAACAATTTAGTCCAAAACACGTGTTAGATCTATTACGACGTGTGATCCGGCAGCATGCTAGTGTTGTTTACCCAAAACCACGAGCCTTGCCGAAGGCGAAGGCGGAGCCCAAATGTCCTTCTGCGGCTCTCGTATTCAAAATGGCTGCCTCTGCATGGGGAAGATCCCCCTTTTATGTGACTATATCTAAGTCCAAAAGAATACTTTGATTTCATGATGGAAGTGAAAAGGCTTGGAAAACAATGTTTTTTTGAATGGGTATCTTCAATTTCGGTAATTAACGGGTACAAATCTTACACACTGTCCCTTTAAATGACATAATTTGGGGAAAATATTCAAAATTGGCCCCATATAAACCAACCTAAACATGCGCCACAAAATCATGGGGATGGTCCCCGGGTCAAATATAGAAACAACTTCTCCTGTGCGAGATCAATAAAGGTCAATCTTCTAATCCTTGACCACTGTAAGGCGCTTTGTGCTACAATTTTGTATGAAAAGCGCCTTATAAATGTTTGATTGATTGATTGATTGATATATCGGCCCAAAAATATTGGCAGAGCTTAGCTGAATTAGTTTCTCTGGATCAGGCATTGGCCATGAAAAATATGCATACCAGTCGATTCCTATCAGTCACAATTACGCTTGCACTTTTTGGTAGGAGTTTGGTTCTCTGGTTTCCCCCCAAATCTGGTAAAAAGATTCTAAATTGTTTAAAGGGACAGTGTGTAAGATTTTTACCTGTTAATTACTGAAATTGAAGATACCCATTCAAAAATACATTGTTTTCCAAGCCTTTTCACTTCCATCATGAAATCAAAGTATTCTTTTGGACTTAGATATAGTCACATAAAAGGGGGATCTTCCCCATATAGAGGCAGCCATTTTGAATACGAGAGCCGCAGAAGGACATTTGGGCTCATCCTTCGCCTCGGCTCCTGCACAGCCGCGCTGCGTATGGCTCCCCCCTTCCCCCCTCCCCTTCCCCTTCTCTCCTTCGGTCCTCTGCTCTCATATGCAGCCAGGAGCGAAGGAGAGAAGGGGAAGGGGAGGGGGGGAGGGGGAGCATGCTGCTGGATCACACATCGTAATGGATATAACACGTATTTTGGACTAAATTGTTTTACTGGATTTTATTCGCTGGATCCTTATGGACAGATTGAGACCAAGTTTATGATGAAATACAGAGTTTGACCTGTGCAAAGCCTTCAAAGGTAAGCTAAGTAAGCTAAGTTTTGTGCTTTTCTGTATAAAAGCCCCATGTGCTCGGGGAGTGATTGTTTTGCAGGGAAATGAATTGCATAGTCAAAAAGAGGAGACTGTAAGGTTTCATTTGATGTGTAGATTGTCATGAATCATGATCGGGATTGTGTGTTTTCATGCGAAAAGAAAAAAAAAAAAGTGAACGGGGGACCGCGGTTTATGTATACAGCGGTGCGCGGTTCGTGCGCGATGTCGGAGCTACGTCGCGTCCGGGTGACCCTCGAGGTCTGCCATAGCCAAAAGAGGAAGTGGAATAGCTAGTAACCACCTATGCGCCACGAATCCTACACACTGTCCCTTTAAGCATTAAAATAACTCTTGTTCTTCCCTCTTCTGTCCCAGGTCTACTCTGTCCCTCCCTGTAGAACCACCCCAAACCACCAGGAGTCAAACTACGACTTCCCGCAGCCCGTGAAGTCTGTGAAAGCTGAGGGCATTTACGACATCCCACCTCCCGCTTTGACCAAACCCACGCAGATCTCCTCTCAATCTGTTTACGACTACCCCCCTCCATGTTCTAACCCAGAACCGTCCTCTTCAACACACAATTTCCACAACAACAACGAGGGGATCTACGACGTTCCTCCCCCCGCTTTGGCCAGCTCCGGATCGGACATTTACGATGTTCCACGTGGCAGCACCACCAATCGCGCATCTCCGAATGACAGCAAGGGGATCTACGATGTTCCAGCGCCTGATTCGAGAGTTTCCGATGTTACAGATGGCGTGAACCGACTTTCGTTTTCAAGCACAGGCAGCACACGTAGCAGCATGTCCACATCATCTTCGTCCACCGGGTCTGCTGCAGAGGGGAGACTCGTACTGGACCTGGAGAGCGCTTTGCAACGATTGCACCGCTTGCAGCAAAACGTAGAGGTAGCAGTTGGAAATTTGCACACGATGACGGCGTCTCCTCATTGGCGGACTTTCACATTCATGGAGAGACACACTAACGACGTGCGTACGATTCTGGATAGGGTGAGGGCAGCTGTCGCGGATTTTGTCGTGTTTGGAAGAGGCGCGGCGGCTAATGCTACTGCGCTATCCGACTGTAGCCTGCACAGTAAGCTGAGGAGGCAGCTAGTCAGACTTGAAGACTCACAGCAGATCGTGATCCAGATTTATCAGGTTTTGGATAACAGCGGATGGGCCATTAACGCACTAGCTACTTCCAATTCAGTACGGCATAACAAGACAGATGACGTGGATCGGTTTGTGATGGTCTCCAGGACAGTGCCAGATGACGCTAAGCAGCTAGCATCAACGATTAGCGCTAATGCAGAGTTGCTGTTCCGGAGGTCGCACATAGAGGGGAGCCCGGACGAGATGCACCCCGCTCTGAGCTCACCTCCGTCGGACAATGAGAGCTACAGAAAGCCCTTCCCCACCACAAACCTCCAGGACAAAGACAATATGAACCACAGTGAGCAGTGTGTGAAGAGCTGGATGGAGGACTACGACTATGTCCACCTACAGGTACACAGTGGCATTACAGACAGTAGTGTTCTGGAGATCCACAGTATGGCTTTAAACTTTTTTATCTCCAATGAAAATTATTTTTTAGCAATAGAAAAATCCCGTAATAGAGTTCATATTCATATGAATATTTACATTTGACTAAATGTTCTAATACCCTTACTTATGGTCATGAGCTTTGGGTAATGACTTAAGGCGACCAAAATGTGTTTCCTCCGCAGAGTGGCTGGCCGCACCCTTAGAGATGGGGTGGGGAGCTTAGTCACACAGAGGGAGCTCAGAGTAGAGCCGCTGCTCCTCCACATCAAGAGCTTAGTCACACAGAGGGAGCTCAGAGTAGAGCCGCTGCTCCTCCACATCAAGAGCTTAGTCACACAGAGGGAGCTCAGAGTAGAGCCGCTGCTCCTCCACATCAAGAGGAGCAGCTGAGGTGGCTCTGGAGGCCTCCTGGACACCTCCCTCGGGAGGTGTTCTGGGCATGTCTCATTGGGAGGAGGCCCCGGGGAAAACCGAGGACACGCTGGAGGGACTATGTCTCCCGGCTGGCCTGGGAACGCCTTGGGGTCCCCCCGGAGGAGCTGGAGGAAGTGTCCGGGGTGAATGAAGTCTGGGAGTCCCTGCTTAGACTGTTGCCCCCGCGACCCGGCCCCGGATAAGCAGAAGAAAATGGATGGATATGTTCTAATATGCATTGTCCTCTTTTGTGTAGAATCCCTCAGTCGTCCAGGTAGAATCCACGGCAAAAGGAGAAATTTAAGTTTATTTGGTTGAATACATTTCGCAGCTCTTCCAGGCTGCTTCTTCAGTTCTTCATAACTTTTTTTTTTTCTTCTCTTAAATGAATTAATAAATTGCCATACGGTGGAACATTTCCAGCAATGCAGGAACAGACCCTCCCCTACTGTTATGGATGGAAATGGCTTATACTTAAATAGTCGTACTGTACATAAAAAAATAGAACATTAATATTAAAAACTGTATTTTAAGATTAGAGTCTGGCACGGCTCCAACAGTAACACAAGAATCTTTCTCTTTTTCCCTTTCAGGGCAAAGAAGACTTTGAGCGTCAGCAGCAGGCTCTGCTGGACAAAGAAAATATCATCAAACAGAACCAGGTGCAGCTGGGGCAGGAGCAGGTGAACACCTGACACTTCACAATACAACGTGCACATAAAATACACATGATAAAAGAGGGAGTATACACAATTATTATTTTTTTAAGCTTTTTACCATGTTCTAGAATTCCCTCATCAAAAACATGCCTGATTTTAAATGTCATCATTTCATGTTTCAGTAATTTAGCAATCTCTCCTAGGCCCTTTTCAAACTCACCAGGAAACACATCACTCTGAGCAGTAAGATTCTGTACAAGGCTCCGCCCACAAGGCTTCATTACCATCCTCCCACACCACAGTTCTATAGATAAACGAAAACATGATACAAAACTGTAGACAACAACCTGATGCGATGTGTTGTGGTAGCGCTCTGAAGGGGGATGAGACTCAGAGTGTTTACAGTGAATATAGTATTTCGAAAACAATAGAAGGACACCACCCAGGACACGCTGGAGGGATCATACATGGTGATCTAAATCTGATATGTGTTACACCCAATAATAGTGTAATACTCCCTCTTTTAGGTCATATTCCACAACAATTGACACACAGACTTCCTACAATCCTGGAAGTTTTTTTGTTCTTTGTGCAGATCTCAAAAGTACAAAAAATACACCAATTTTCTCCCACAAAAAGTCTTGTAAAGTTGTGAGATGTTCAACAGCGCTTGGCTACTGCTGTTCTCCTCCAGACTTTTACACAGGCTCACGGGCGTCATAAAACTGTGAGAGCAGCAACACCAAGTGGGTCAGAGGAGGAGAGGAAGGGAGAGGGGATGGGGGAAGGGGTAGTAGGAGAGAGAGGGGGAGTGGGAGAGAGGAAAAGAGGAGGGAGAGGAGCGGAGAAAGAAAAGAGTGGTAAGAGAGGAGGAGCAGGGGTAGGAGTTAGAGAGAAGAAAGATAAGAGAGAGAAGGACCAGTGGAAGAGAGGAGGAGGACTGGAGGGAGAGAGAAGCGAGAGGGCAGAGAGAGAGAGAGGAGGGAGAGAACGAAGGGTTTTCACGAGGCGCATTACATGAATGAGAAAACGGCCTGCGGAGAGGAGGATGAACGATTTACAGTGTGAAATCAGGAGGTATGTTTGTGCGACGGAGCAGGTGATCTCTGCAAAAATCAGTTTGTCCTGAAGAAACCTGAACTAATGTGAACCTGCTGCATCTGAAACGGGGACAGAGAAGGAGAGGAGGAGAGGAGGGAGAAACTTCAACTAATGTAAACCTCCGTCTGAAGGTCTAGGGAGAGAGGGGGAGAAAAGGAGGGAGGAGAGAGAAACCTGAAGTGACATGAACCTGCTCCATATAAAGCAGGATGAGACGGAGAGAGAAAAAGGAGGAGGAGAGGGAGAAAGAAGAGGAAAGAAAGGAGAGAGGAGGAGAGAGGGACGGAGGGAGAAAGGGAACGAGGAGGAGAAAGAATTAAGGAAGAGAGGAGAAGAGAGAGAGAGGAGAGTTGAGGGAGGAGAGGAAGCAGAGGAGAGGAGGAAGAAACCAGAACAAAGTGACCCTGCTTTATCTGACCCAGGGAGAGGAGAAGAGAGGTGGAGCGTGAGAGGTGGAGAGTGAGAGGTGGAGAGTGGGAGGTGGAGAGTGAGAGGTGGAGAGTGAGAGGTGAAGAGGTGGAGAGTGAGGTGGAGAGTGAGAGGTGGAGAGTGAGAGGTGGAGTGAGAGGTGGAGAGTGGGTGGGGGAGAGTGAGAGGTGGAGAGTGAGGTGGAGAGTGAGAGGAGGAGAGTGAGAGGTGGAGAGTGAGAGTTGGAGTGAGAGGTGGAGAGGTGGAGAGTGAGAGGTGGAGAGTGAGAGGTGGAGAGGTGGAGAGTGAGAGGTGGAGAGTGAGGTGGAGAGTGAGAGGTGGAGAGGGAGAGGGGGAGAGTGAGAGGTGGAGTGAGAGGTGGAGAGTGGGAGGTGGAGAGTGAGAGGTGGAGAGTGAGAGGTGGAGAGGTGGAGAGTGAGAGGTGGAGAGTGAGAGGTGGAGAGGTGGAGAGGGAGAGGTGGAGAGTGAGAGGTGGAGAGTGAGAGGTGGAGAGTGAGAGGTGGAGAGGGAGAGCTGGAGAGTGAGAGGTGGAGAGGGAGAGGTGGAGAGGGAGAGGTGGAGAGGTGGAGAGGTGGAGAGTGAGAGGTGGAGAATGAGAGGTGGAGAGGTGGAGAGGTGGAGAGGAGAGGTGTAGAGGAGAGGAGAGGTGGAGAGTGAGAGGTGGAGAGGGAGAGGTGGAGAGTGAGAGGTGGAGAGGAGAGGTGGAGAGTGAGAGGTGGAGAGAGTGAGAGGTGGAGAGTGAGAGGTGGAGAATGAGAGGTGGAGAGTGAGAGGTGGAGTGAGAGGTGGAGAGGGAGAGGTGGAGCGTGAGAGGTGGAGAGTGAGAGGTGGAGAGTGAGAGGTGGAGAGGTGGAGAGTGAGAGGTGGAGAGTGAGAGGGGGAGAGTGAGAGGGGGAGGGGTGGAGGGTGAGAGGGGGAGGGTGAGAGGGGGAGAGTGAGAGGTGGAGAGTGAGAGGTGGAGAGCTGGAGAGTGAGAGGTGGAGAGGTGGAGAGTGAGAGGTGGAGAGTGAGGTGGAGAGTGAGAGGTGGAGAGGTGGAGAGTGAGAGGTGGAGAGTGAGAGGTGAGGGGGCATGGACAATAAGAAGAGGAATTATTCACCTCCACATGAGAAACAGGAAAACTGTGGAAAACCCTCCTGGAAACTCATGCCTATGAGCCCAGACCTCAAACCCGTTCTCTTGTTGAAATCACTGTAGTCTGTTGACAAAAGGTTGGCGGTTGAAACCCTGCTCCAACCAATAACTTCTGCCAGTGTGCCCTTGAGCATTGACTTTTACTTATTCTTCACTTTTACCTTATGCATTCAGAGCATCCTAATGATTGACTTTATGAGTGCTTTTCACAACTTTCAGAGACCAACAACAACTAGCATGTTAACGTGCATTTCCTGAATCTCTGTCAAAAAAACACTTCATAATTAGATGCAGACAGCACACAGTGGATTCATTTTGACCTTAAGAACTGCTTATACAATTTATCTGTTCTAGGGTAAGACACATTTTCCCCAAATACACGGTGACATTATTTAACGGTACAGGCCCCTTAATACAGTCGTACCTCACCTTACGAAATTAATTCGTTCCAGAAGTGGTTTCGTAACGTGAAAAATTCGTAAGTTGAGTAGCTATTTCAATGGAAAAAGCCTGATTCGTTCCAAGGCCCCGATCCAAGTTTTTTTTTTTAATAGTGTAACTTTTTTTATAGTGTAACATTGTGTTCTGCGTCCTGATTGGTTTCTCAGACTGGATTTGGACTTTTCTCGCGTTTGTCTCTCGTTTGGACACTCAAACTTGGACCCAGGCGGACACTGCCAGCCCGCCTTAAGAGCTCCCTAAGCGGGCATGGGTCCGGGGATTGTCCCGGTCACCGGCCTGGAGGTCTTGAAGAGGCCGACCTCACGGTTCTATCCAGGCCGTTCTGTGAGCACCTTACGCGGGCAGGTCTGGAGCGGGTCTGGAGCGGGTCTGGACTCTTGTGTGCGAGCAGTGGCCAGGCCAGGGGGTGGACGCGCGCACGGCGCTTTGGTCCACCTGGTTTAGTCCAGGTTTAGTCCTGGTTTAGTCCAGACCACCGCGGCTCCTCTACACCTGACCAGGTCTCTTGCATGGGTCTCGTTCATGCGTTCATGCGCTCAGACTGCGTGCTGTCCTACTCGCTGCTCCCCTCAGCTGTGCGCTTTTAATCCACCTGGTCTAGTCCTGGTCTTGTCCTGGTTTGGTCTGGGTTTGGTCCTGGTTTGGTCCAGGTTTAGTCCTGGTCCAGTCCAGGTTTAGACCTTGGTCTAGACCTGCTGGCAGCTCCGCGCCGGGTCATGCTGCGTTATCACACATGTCGGCGCGCAGTCTTCTCCCCCCTCCCCCTTCCCCCCACACTTCACTATTGATACGTTTTGTTTGGAATCTGTGGGGGTTTGAACGGGGGGCAGGTGTGAGAGGGGTTTAAATCCAGTCTGAGAAAAGCGTATAATGTGTGTGGCTGAGCGCGCATTATTTGAATTTTTGAGATTTCGCGTTTCGTAACTTGAATTTTCTTTCGTATCTAGAGACCAAAATTTAACGTGAAGGCGTTTCGTAACTTGAAATTTTCATTTGTTGGGTCATTCGTAAGGTGAGGTACCACTGTATATTTTAAGACCTTGAAGGACATGGTTCAAATACACTGTTAAAATATTGAGAAGTACTGTCATAAGGTCCCACTGTCATTCGGTTGAGGGTCCTTCATGTCCTTGTCTCTATGGAG
This sequence comes from Paratrypauchen microcephalus, assembly GCA_036785185.1. NCBI lineage: Eukaryota > Metazoa > Chordata > Actinopteri > Gobiiformes > Gobiidae > Paratrypauchen > Paratrypauchen microcephalus. The sequence goes on along the minus strand of JAVJIX010000118.1, from coordinate 494,472 downwards.
ATGATTGTTTTGTCTCAAATGTTCCACAGTAGGGCACGGACTGCAGATGGAAAGGAGCTTGTAGCTAAATCTGGTGCAGAGCATCCTTTCTCGCTGAGATTAATGTTTTCTGTGCTCTGCCCTTGTTTTAAATAAAAACAAATAGTAAAAATAAATAAAACTTGTCATTATTAAATGTCTTTGTGTCCACAGATAAACCAGTTCAAGCGTCTGGAGCAGGAGGTGAGCAAACCAGTGGAGAACGACATTTCACAGTGGATCTCACAGCAACGTTTTGGACTGACCCCAAATTTAACCCCCAAAAAACTGGACCCAACCACCCCCACAACCAGCCCCACCAACCCCACCACCCCAACCGCCAGCCCCTCTCCCCAGATCTGCTCCAGGGACAAACAGCTCCTGGTCTTCTACTCGGACCAGTGCGGGCAACACTTCCTCACCCTCCTCAGCGCCATGGACGCGTTCTTCTCCTGCGTCAGCTCCGGGCAGCCTCCGCGCATCTTTGTCGCTCACAGTAAATTCGTCATTCTGAGTGCGCACAAGCTGGTTTTCATTGGCGATACTCTCTCTCGCCAAGTGTCCACGCCCGAACTGGCCAATCGCGTGATGAACGCCAGTAACGTGCTGTGCGATTTGCTGAAGACGGTGGTGGGGGCGACCAAGATGGCGGCGCTGAATTACCCGAACACGGCGGCGATTCAGGAGATGGTGGACAGAGTGACGGAGCTGTCTCAACATTCGCAACAGTTTAAAGAGCAGCTGCTGCACATGTCCATGTCGTGATCTGTGTCATGGGGTTTTGTTGTTAAAGATGCAATGTGTCATTTTTCTTGCTGTGGGTCCTTCGTGTTCTTGTCTCTGTGGAGATGATTGTTTTGCCTCCAGTGTTCCACAGTATGGTTGTAAAGTATCGAAAATCAAGATACAAATAGATATAAAAACTAGTATCGATAATAGATCCTCATTTTCTGCAGGTATCGATACGAAAAAAGTCCCATGAACCTTTCCCGAATCGTTTTAGAACGATCTGGAGCTGGATGAGAACAAGAGCAAAGAGACTACTATACGCCCACTATGGAACCTACAGGACCACAGAGAGTGTTTTGGTTTTTTTTATTATCGAGTCTGTTCCGTAATAGTGAGATCAAGTTTGAGATTTTAGTTAATGATTACTAACTGATGGAAAAATAGCTTAAAAATGTTCCTACTGTGAGCAAGTTCACCTCTCCACAGATGTGACCTGTACCTTGGCCTGGAGCTGTCACCTCTTGTCTACATGGAGTTAAATTAAAGATTTTGTTGCGTTCTGTCAACTATACAAAGGTTTTGCAGTGGTTTAATGCCATACTGTGGAATATTTCAGGCAAAGCAATCACAACTCCATGGGGACAACCAAAAAAGTTGCGTAGTCCGTCTTTTAAGTTAAGTACTTGGCAGATCAAGCGTAACATTATTCCACAGAGACATAAGGATTGTTTTCTGTTTGGACAGTGGGTCATAATGTTACGCCTGATCAATATTCACATGGTCCCTATGGAGTGCTGGAATCAATACAACTCACTGTCAATGTTGGAACATGTGAAACTGTTGATACTTTGCAGTGACATCATGCAGGGGGTGTTCTACGTGTATTTCTATGGCAGAATGTTCAGAAGTTTTTTAAACACTGAAATTTAAAAAAATGGATTCAAACAGCACATTGATCAGGTCCTGTTTAGGAGTTTAGTTTTCAACAAAGGTCAGAGTGACAAACTGAAAAACTGTTGGCTGAGGCTAATGCTAATGCTAATGCTAGCTTGTGACTGTAGTGTTATTTGAGAGGGTTAGGGTTTGTTTAACAGCACAAATCTGTTCATCTCTTGCAGTTTTAGCTAAGACGGTTTTCTTTCTTGTCAGATTGTGTTAAAGGTCCCATGGCATGAAATTTTCACTTTCTGAGGTTTTTGAACGTTAATGTGAGCTCCCCTACCCTGTTTAGCCCCCCCCAATGGTTAAAAGTTGTGAAATGTCTAAACTGAGCATTTGCGATCCTTTTCTGGGTTAGAAAAAATCAGAGCTCAAACGGGCGATTCTGAACAAGGCACCTTATTGACGTCAGATCGAAAAAAGAAATGCAAATTCAGTTCCACCACCGTCTGGATCTCCACCCTCTGTCTCTGTAAATCACGCCCAGAGAGTTTGGACCGCGAAGGAGCTACGCAATGCGAAATGCGTTTTTTTATTTGCCTGGAGGCACATGCGAGTGTTTCTAGGCTCGGAAGTCCTTTACCCGACCCTCTGGACCTCTGAAACAGCAGGGGGGGCACCCGCTCTAACCCAATCTCTGTCCTTCTCATTTGCATTCAAGCAACAACACCCAGAATAAAGTGTTTCAGAGACATATTTAGCCTCATGAAGACAGTCAGAGTCATATCTCATGCACTGAGGCTTGATTTTGAAGAAGGATTCATTTACAGTATTAGGGAACCATTAAGGAGCCATATAAAAGCATCAAGAAGTACCATGTCATGGGATCTTTAAAGTAGGGATGCACCGATCCACATTTTTTCACTTCCGATCCCAGTACCTGAATTTGGATATCGGCTGATAGCGATACTATTCCGATACCAAAACTGTTTGTTTTCCATATTATCATCATTATTGTTTAACTACAAATAACAGTCCTCATAATGATAAAACACCTGCAATTCAACACAATAAACAAGATACTTAAATAACCCCCATATGGTATGACTTAATTAACTAAGAGACTTAAGAAAACAAAATAAACCCACAAATGAACATTAGTTGTTCAGTCTGGGTCATGTGGCCCCCTTTAGCGCACCACTATGCGCTATTTATCGCATGACCAGGAAGTGCCCCAGTTTGGCCCCTGAACAGAGAGCAGGGTGGAGACAGAGGAAGGTCGGGAGAGAGTGTGGATCCGTGCACCCTCACACGCACTAGGGAGGGGAACAGAGTCCAGATAGCGGGAAACAGTTTTTAAGCATGGAACCGCCTGGCTCTGCAGACCAGGGGGAGCGCTCTGCACGCTCCGCCGTCTAAGAGAGAGAGAGAGGGGCGCCGGGCGGGGGGGCAGCTACAGGCGCTCCGTCACACTGTGCAGCACATTCAGCAGCAGGAGCAGAGCAGGCGACAGGGAATCACTCGTGGAGTCATTTCAGCAGATCATGTGTACATACAGACATGGATCATGGATCAGAAATTTTCGCAGGTTGAATCGGAATTTCTGATCCGTGAATTACGTTGATATCGGAACCCGATACGATACTGGATCGGATCGGCCCCATCCCTAGATTAAGGTCGAACTTGAGTCATAGAGCTTTAGACAGAGCATGCCTACAGTTAGCATCACACCCCCAGGGAATGTTGCAAAGTATCAATAGTCGTTTAATTTCTACAATTTTGTAAATATTTTTTTTCAAAACGACTACAAAAACTATGACACATTCTTGTACACCTGCGACATGATGTTACACTTGTGTCAGAATAGCATAGCTTTCCCCAATCATATTTGAAAGATTATGTTTTTAGATTTGATTTAAATTAATACTGTAATATTAGTGTCATATTTTTTTTCTATTTTATTTGTTGTATGCTTCTAATATTTATTAATTATTCATATTTTAGCACTGTTGCATTTACCCCTATGAAATTTGAACCAATAAATTCTTGAAAATTATTATTATTCCAATGAACTAAACAATTCCAATGAATTTTCAATTGTAAAAAGTTGAGATTTCAAACTCCATAGGAACGCTGTGTGAACTGTATTAACCGAATACGAAACCGTGCTCATTCAGTTCTATGGGTTTTGTCTAATATTTGCTGCCTTTTTGAGTACTTCTTATTACATATTTTATATATTTTGCCTGATTGTAGCCGGTTTTAGTTGCTGTACATATGTTTGGTGTAAATATTAGTTTTGTTTCTGTGGGTTTGTAGTGTTGTAGATGTGTTTCGTACATTCCTGTTGGAGCACCTTGGAACATGTCGTGTTAAAAGTGGCTGCTTGTGCCTCTGCTGCCTCTGTCTGTATAAATCTTCTTTATGTTGATCTCATGCTGAACAATTCTGCAACAGTAAAGACTGCTCATTACAAACTGGACTCATTGTTTTATTTGCTCGTTTAATGGAGATTTCATCTTTCAAACTTGCAAACTATTGAGTAATAATCGTGTAAATGTGTAAACGCCATAACAATCAAAAATTCTAAACAAAACATTCAATCTTCTGAATGGACAAGTGTCCAGATCATTCGACAGCACATTTTACAAACAAAGCTGTTTCCAAAGTGCTGCACAGAGATCATAAAATGAAGACCACAGAACTGTCCTCAAAATGGCACCGTAGAACAGGAAACATGAAAAAGCCCCTCCTTTTTTCTTTTTTTTTTAATTCTTGATTCTCGATTTTTGATTTTGCCCTAAAAACATGAACATAAAACTGTGATGTGCACAACAGAATTACAT